>JAMJFZ010000713.1:9112500-9500000 GCA_026225945.1 Cricetomys ansorgei | reverse complement strand
GTGGTTGTCACTCTAAAAATGCAGATCTAATTGCCTTAATTGTTCATGTAAAGGAATTAATTTGCAGCAAATTTTGCAGAAATCCAAAGAGAGAGGAGAGAAGTAGTAAGAAACATTGCCCGTTCTACCACGAGAAGACCACACAGTGAGCCACAAGGCAACCCAGGCCCTAGAAGACTGAATAATGAAACCTGGCCCAACGTTCAGGACGACGAAGAACCTTTCAACCCTGACAATCCGTACCACGTGCGTACCAGTGTTTTCGTGACATGCATAAATGCATTAAATGTGATGCCGAAAGGGTATTTCTAAGTGAGGATTCACACGTGCATAGACTATATCTTCATTTATTTGGTGCAGAGTGTAGAATTAAGGGGAGAAAAAAACCTGGCTATGACCCTTATTCAAAGTTGTTTCCCATGCTGCCCCTGTTTGTTTTTTTTTGTCAGAGAGAATGAAAATAAATCCCTTCAGGAATCTGATCATTTAAAAATGTTCCCAAGAGTGTGCCCTCGAGGCAACACACAGAATGAAAAAAGTATTCTCTTTCTCTGCTTATATCCTCTCTGTTCATCCATTCAACACACATTTGTGGACTTCCTGATCTTTCTCAGCCCTGTGCCCAGACAGTCGACTGCAACTTCTGCCCCTAGGGCTCTCAGCCGAGACGGGGGATAGCCTCATACACGGGGAACAATGCTTTAAGCTAAAGTGCTGCAAACTGAGGTTTGTAAGAATGGCACTAATGTATTAAAACCCCAAATCTCCTAAGAAATATTACCATATACCATTACTATACTTTGCAGAAAATGAAAATAGAATATTTATTTGTAGTTGGCTTTAATTTTTTTTTTTTAAAGCATTAAGGACACATTTAAAAAAAAAAAAGAATAAAAATGTGCAGTGAAATTGAGTTTCCAAAACCTTCTACCCTAGACGTCTTCCCCAGAGCAGCTTATGAATGACTATTTGTGGTTTCTTAGTACGTGCAGAGAGAGACGCACACCTTGTCAGCACAACCGTTCTGCTTTCCAATTAGGATATAGCATTTTGGGAAATGTTCTGTCTCTCTTAATATCAGACCCCAGTTGATGGCTTCTATCCAGTTAGCAGTATTCTAGCATAGACGGGCATGAGCTGAAACTTCACTAATTTGGCTTTGGTGGGCCTAAAGTCCCTGCCTCTCGTTCGCTGCTGCTAAGGCTGTTGTAGTACGCCATCTAAATGAGGTGAGCCACCTGAGGCAGATCTCAATGCATAGACATATGATGGAAGTATGTCTTTAGTATAAATACTAACGCATAGATAGGTCACATCAAAGTAGTTGGGAGTTATACATTTTACTAGAAGTTACTAAACTATTTTCCAAGGAACATACCATCTACATGTCTTTGAAAGGTAATGGAAGGCCCCATTTGCTAACTCTCCCGGACATGTGGTAAGGGCAAGGCAGGGGACAGTGAACCTAAGCCTCATGCCTGCTGAGTATACACGATACCACTGACTCTACCTCCAGTCCCATCAAACCTTTTAACATTTGCCACTCTCTTGGGTGTATAAATTATGTCTTCTGACTACTTATCTTGCCTGTCTTTAATTATGTGTAAGGCTGAACATCTTTTCACACACTAAATCATCTGTGTATCCTTCCCTCCTTACCACCCCCCATAGCTTATTCAGTCCTACACTGCTTCACATATTACAAACATATTTTCTAGTTTATCATTTTAGACTAATGTATTTTAGAAGGATTTGGAGCAAAAGGTATTCTCTAAATAACCCAATGCTTATCAGAAAATTCAGAACACCACAGTACTTTATTCCCGAAGCTCAAAGAATAACAAGAAATATAATCTGAATAGGCAAACAAAATTTAATATAGTTTATTCCCCAGGTAGCTGGGCTAGATGAATTTGTTTAAGGTCTGAAGCTATCAGGCACTTTACAGAAGGGCAGGATGTGACTTGTCTGCCCTGGCTACAGATTCGAGTAATCCACATCCCTTGAAAAACTCCAATTATGTCAACTTTCTCCTTTATCATATGCTGAGCTTTAAGCAAAAATACTTCAAGCATTTTCCTCAAGACCTGTCCTTCACATGTTCCTCTAAGGAAAAACCGTAGAGCAACAGCCTGAGATTTCCTCCCAATTTTGTTAATCCTAATAAGACCCTGCTGTACCTCCCTATGAGAAAACACCTCCATTAACACTTAAATGCCCTCTACCCAGAGAAGTCGCTGTGATTTATCAAGGGGCTGTCTGTTCCTTGCTCTAAATGAGCCTATTCTAACAGCTCAGGAGGAAAGGAGTCTGGAGAATGGAAGAATAGCCTGGGGAGTGAGGTAGACATTCTGAAGATGGTATCTGAACAGATGTCTCAGTGTTTGGGGTTGCTCAGTCTGTGAGTGAGCAACGACACTAACTTTGTGTTAACCTGTAATTGTGTAATCACCGTTCATTCCTTTATAAGTACTGTCTACTTATGACTGAAATGTCATGATGCTTTCGGTCTTCCTTAAATTCGTATCAGAGTCCTTTTTACAGTACCTCAGAAGAAAAACAAGTAAACCTGACAACATGTTAGCAGCTGTCAAAATAAGCAAGTGTATTGATGTTCTATGAAGGTTTCCCACTTTCAAGAAAACTGTAACTTTCTTCAGTTTGACTAAAGACTGAAAAAGCAACAACAAACCAACTCACAGGACAGAATTGGCTACTTCCAGGACAGGTGTTGAGATTAGAAAATTTAAAACTAAGGACTTTGTTGAGTGTGGTACTCAAACCTATAGTCCTGGCATTCAAGACATTGAAGCAAGGACTGCTCCAAGATCAAGGCCAATCTGGGTTACATACTGAGTTCAAGGCTAACCTGGCCTTGTGTGAGACCCTGTATCATTCAACCAATGGCCCCAAGTAAATAAAAATAAGGGCTTCTTGGCAGCAAAGCAAAACATAGAAACCTAACCTGTAGATCGTTGAATAGATAAACCAGATATAAAACTGAGCAGAGGGCAAGTCCCTTCCAGTGTTATGATCTATCCAGCAGTGACAGTAGTTTTACTTCATCAGTATGATTTTGTGTTTGGGAACACTGAACGCTGCTTCTTCCCTGTGCCGATAGCATCTCTGTTCGGTTGCTGATACACAGGCAGGAGAAAGTAAACAACTCAGCAGGGATCTGGAAGCAGTGGAACTGGGATTGAAATCCAGCCTGGCCCCGGATCAGTGCGTGTAAAATGTATACCCAAGAGCCCTAGAACCGCCACTACAGGAAGATAGCGGTATCCCCTGACTTAAAATTAGCAGTTACAACAGTCCTTTTGATCATAATGCTTCCTTTCTGTGTTCTTATTTAAAACAAGATGAGTGATTACTGAGTGGTAACCATGGCTCCTTCCAGGCATGGAGGAACTTCAGGATGTCATTAAAACACTACACAAGTTTCTGCTGGTGACAGGTTAAGTAGGCAAAGGTTTCTTGATGACAGAAGGAATTCTAGGTGGTGGCAGGTTACAAGTTTGAAAAATTACAGCTGATTTCTTGAAGCGGTGAATTCAGGAGCTTATTTTAAAATAACATGTGTGTCATAACCTTCTCATTAAAGGGAAGAAAATAATTGTCTTTCAATTCACAGCAGCAGGAAGGAGAAAGCATGACATTTGACCCTAGACTGGATCATGAAGGAATTTGCTGTATAGAATGCAGGCGGAGCTACACCCACTGCCAGAAGATCTGTGAACCCCTGGGAGGCTACTATCCGTGGCCTTATAATTACCAAGGATGTCGTTCGGCCTGCAGAGTTGTCATGCCATGTAGCTGGTGGGTTGCCCGCATCTTGGGCATGGTGTAAAACCTCTTCGTCTATCAGGTACTGTCAAGCAAGAAGAATTAACTTGAGAGTTGACAACCAAAGAAGCATGAAGCATGTTCATGCCAAGGGACCGCAGTATTCTCCTATTTAACCTGAGTGAACGCTGCAATAGAACCTCCAAACTGAGTGTGCGAATGTACCGAAAGGGTAGTTTAAGTCTACAATTATTATCCGTTTAGTATTTGCTTTGCCAACAAAGCCTACTGCAAGTCTTTAAAAGCTACTTTTGAAATAAACACACAATAAAATTATTTACAATTTGTCCCAGATCTGTCATATACTTGAGTTCCTTTTAATCAAATCATGATTGAAATCATCCCAGTGGCTCTATTGTTTATATGGAATTCAAATGTTCTTAACCTTTGCTGTTATTCCCAGTCTTGCAAATAAAACTAAATAAATAAATAAATAAATATAAATAAACAAACAAACAAACAAACAAACAAACCTCAAACAAAAGGAGGGGGCATAGAATGGAATTCACCGGAAAGCAAACATTGCAACCTTCATGTGGAACTATTACCTATGGTTCCCAATGGCAAGTTCCCAAACAAGGGGCAACAATATGCTAAGAATCACCTTCCAGGAAGAAAGTAGTAGGATAAAGAACAATGCACATGAAGGTAAACCAGACACACAAGGAAGAACTTTGGAGATCCTCTGAAAGAGCACATCTTCATACTGCTGCCAATCTGTTTTCAATTAGTAGCCACAAAGCAAAGAGCACCCTGGCTTTACCTCTGTAGTACACATCAGCTGCCAATGTAGTCCAATTACCAGCCAGTTACTCTCCCGGAAACAGGCCTGGTAGAGCTGCCTGGCAGGTGCGGCTGGGGAAGGATAGCTTGCTGCTTATAATGACATAAAGAAAACCCCTCAGGAACAAGCACTGTCTTCAGAAATTGCACTATTAGAGCAGGAGGATACAGAAGTATTTTGTAATTTTGACATTTTAGTTTTGAATCCCATAGTATGAGAGAGCGAAAAAACAACTTTACAGAGAAAATTTTTTTTCTCCAAACAGAATTCTAAGATGACAGATCTTAATGCCAACATAACTCTTTCTGAACAAACCTTATTAGTGTATGTCTAGTGTTTGTCAATTAAAGTCTGTAAGATACAGAATGTTTAAAGCCTGGCTTTCAAATGCCTCCACATAATGGAATAAACAGCATCGGCATTTGAAGAAAGGAAGAATGAAACACACGTGTGAAGACCTCCTGGTCACGCTGTTCTCAGGCAGTAGCTACTTTCTGCCGTTCGGTGTTGCAAGCTTAGTCTTTAAGGTGGTTGGTTTTCCTATTAACTAAGAGACTGTGAACCTCATAGTTCTACCCATGCTCGCATACCCAAAGAGCTCAGTAACGCGCACTGAGTTTTAGAACTAAGATCAAAGCGATACGCAAAGATACGCAAAGGCTTCTGGGAGAACGCCTACTCGAAGAGCTTCAAGTAAGCCAGAGCTAGCCCATGGAGTGAGAGTATGGGTATCCCTGGCAAAGGAAATATGTTGAGGAAAGGTAGGGGTGTGACGCCACATGGGACAAAGTGGAAATGGAGAGCTTAGGTAGGAAATATCAAGATGGAAAAACAGCCAGAAGCTACACCTTACATGATGTCACCTTCACAGATACAAAGAGGGAACCAATCGGATTCTAGGTAATGAGATGGCTGGTTAGGTTTTCATGTTAGGTTAATCACCTTGAGTAGCTTTGTTGAGAACTGAAGGCATTCCAGATGTCAAAGGGAAGCTTAGTAAGGAGTGCATCTCATAATGGAAAGCTGTCTCCTGCCAGATGCTTCCTTTTTAATAAAAATTCTAACAGATGAAAATACAAAAGTTCTACTAGATGGAAATAGAAGTGGACTGTGTACTTTCAACAGATGAGGGATCACTGTCATAAAAAACTCACTGAACACCAAAGGACACCAACAGTTAAAAAGTGGCTGTTAAGCTCAAGGTTGGATGACAGGCGGCCCAAAGTATTCTCTAGGGAAAAAAGAAAAAATCAAGTCTATTTGGAAGGGAAAAGTCAAGTGAGGAAAGGAAGAAAGAGCATTTAGTTAGGAAGAGGACATATAAAAAGCAAAAGCTTCCCATGACTTTGTACTAATCCTGTGTTGCCTCTAAGCAAGCCAATCCCAAACTGCAAATACAGCTGATTTGTTATATTGAATTTTGACTGGACCGTATCAGTGTGAGCAGACATTTGTACTGATGATGTCATATTATTTTAGAACTTATTTCTCAGTGGTGGTGTAAAACATTACTCCTAGAACATTGTAGGCTGGTTTTCAAGGTCGTAACGTGACCCAGAATAGAACTGTGGGCTAATTCAGTCTTATATACGGTAGGTGTCAATGGACATAAAGGAAATGAAGAAAAGGTACTGCTAGGTTTCAATTATGTATCCGTGTGGTCGTATTAATTTACATCACTGAAGCAACCTTCATTGCAGCCAGTCTGAAATCTCATCCCTAAATCACTCCTACCAGCTCAAATAATTTTAACACTGAAAACATAAATGAGCTAAAATTATTCAATCCACTCAACCATTTATTTTACATCAGATTTTATTACAATGAAATACAATCTTGTTTTACAAAACACAAATGCTTTGAATGGCTTGTGTCTGCATAAGCTGACTATAATGATTAGTTCAACAATGTGTGCTGTATAAAAATGACCACACCTTTAAAGTTAACTGGTTTATTGGGGGGTAGGAACGAACTGACAAAAATTCACATGCACTGCAGCTTCTGTTACTGAATCAGAAACATGAAGATGTGAATCTGAGCAATGATACTAACTTTAGCAAAAAACATTTTACATGCATAGTGTTTTGGTTTTGAAAGCTGAAATTCTTTTAAAGAGTGTATGTGTGTGTGTGTCTATACATATATATCTGCATATATATGTGTGTGCATGCTCATAGTCTACATGAATATACAAGTATATTTCATTTTGTAAAAAAGATCCAGTATTAGAATCAAATTTACAAAACAAGTTAGTTTTAACTAACTGGAGGAATCACCATAGGTTTTAATTAAACTTTATATTGAAAAGTATTTAATTCTGTTTTTAGATATTTAATGTGATGATATACATAAATATAAATATATAGATTTGTGCATGTATAATCTAAGCTTAGCAAATAGTTAACACTATTTTCCAAGACATTTATGTCATTGAACATTCTCACATCTTAGTTATTTTTACATAAAAATACAGGAGTCAGTCCCTAGTGTGGTACTCTTATGTTATCACCAGAAAGACAAACATTACTAGTGGGACTGGAAATAATATACCCACACTATGCTAAAGTACATCACTACTGAAAATGCCAAATTGTAAGCCAGAAGTGGTGGTGCACACCTTTAATCACAGCACTGGAGGCAGAGGCAGACAGCTATCTGTGAGCTCAGGACCAACCTGGTCTACATAGAAGAGTTCCAGGACAGCTGGGACTACACAGGGAGACCCTTTCTCAAACAACAACAAAATTAGGAGCTGGAGACATGGCTCAAGAGTGAAGAGCACTCGCTACCCTTGCAGAGGACCAGGTTTGGTATCCAGTACCCACATGGTAACTTGTGACCATCTTGTCACTCCAGTGTCAGAGGACTTGCTGCTTCCTTTCCCCTGGCCTGCGTGGGCACCAGGCATCAGGTGGTACATATATATGCATGCAGACAAACATTCATACACATAAAATCTTTAAAATACTCTATTATTAAGAACTATTTAAGTAGTTACGCCCCAATTGCCATTGGTTCATTAAAAACAATGTTATGTTTTGTATTGCTCCTTTTGTGTCTGTTCCTTTGCAAAAGTTCTCTTTATCCATGATTTAAGAACTGGTTTGGAACCCCAGAAAACTGAAAATTTTTTTTTTTTTTTTAAGCTACAGAACTTCTAAAAGCAACAAAGCAGTCTGGAAGAAATACCTATATGTACCTTTAAAACTGACTTGATGTGTGTAAATTTACTTGCAATTACTTTACTTTTTTCAAACTACTGTGGCTTCCTATCCTAACCGTGGCCTTCCAAGTTATAGATTATTTAACAGCTAAGACTTTTTCAAAAGCCTATCTCCTTAATTGGCCTACAGTATTACCTATCTTTTTATAATGAGTTTGCATTATACTGACAGAGTCAAAGACCTGGAACAATTAGACAAGCATGAAATTCCTTTTACCAGGGCATAATGATGCTAACTATAACCAGTTTGAGTTAAATCATATTCCAAAACCCTGGCATGGTACAATGCCTGTAATCACAGCACTGGGAGGCCGAGGCAGGATGACTGTCACAAAGTCTGAGGCTACCCTGTCCTAGAGAGACCCTATCTCAAAACCAAAAAACCAGCAAACACATTCCTGTTAACTAAGGCAACTATAACAGTAGTAGACAAGATCTCCATAAGGTGTACATTACTACACTTCAACTCTGCCTACTCAACCAGCATTCACTTTAAAATAGTCACTCTGGACCAATGCATATCATACAGGCAACAGCTGTGACTATTCCGGTTTCAAAAAAGAAAAAAAAGAAAAGAAAAAGAAGTGCCTCATTACGAATCAGTATTGTGGCATGGCCCTTTGATATTCTCTCTCAGTTAAATACTATGGTGGTGGTAAACTCCTCCTGTCTTGCCCAAGTCCCTAGTCTCATTGTTTCACCATGACTGTAACAGCAGGTTTCCTTTTGTATGCAGTGCCAGACACACGGATTGAATGACTTCATCCTAAGGTCCTCAAGGTCCAAATTAACCCGAGAAACTCCTCTGTCTTACAAAAAACAAACCCCTCCCCTGAAAAAAAACAAAAACTCAGTATTACTGGGAATTGAATCCAAGGCCACGAACACACCAGGGAAGTGCTCTACCAATAATCTATATCCCCAGCTCTGTTTTGTTTTTTGTTTTTTTTAAAGGTAAACGAGTGTTTCCCTGCACAAATGTATACTGTGTGTATGCCTGGTGCCTGCAGAAGCTAGAAAAGGGTATTGTGATTCCGTGGAACTGGAGTTGCAGGTGGTTGTTAGCCACCACCTGCTGGGAATTGAATGCAGGTCCTCAGGAAGAGCAGTGAGTGCTCTTAACTCCATGAACCATCTTCCCAGCCCCCAGTCCTGTCTTTTTAATTTCTATTAATTAATAGGAACCAAAATCTTCAAAGCAATACCTTCCTACTCTTTTCTAAGATGACGGGAAGGTACTGGAGGTGACTAGTGTAACCTCAATTTTTTTTTACCTTTTCCTTTACTCCTAAGTATTTTAAATATCACCCTCAATGTCACCTGTTTCAAAGACATTAAAAATACAGATTACGAGATTCCAAACTTAGTGATTCACATTTTCAGGAGAGAAGCCAAAGTCTACATTTAAAAATGTTAACAAAACCCCTCAGTTTTCTAGGTGAGGCTTGATCAGTTTGAGAACTCTATCCTAGATATTATGCAAAGCCCCTCCCCAATGCCAGCTGCCTAACATTTGAAAAACTATGATGTCACTAGGTGAGTTAAGATCCAAGAACCATTATGGAAAGGCTATGAGAACACTGGGGGTGGGCATCTGTAAACAGAAGCTTTGGACTGGACAGTATTTAAGATCTACTCTAGCTCTATAATTCTCCATCCATTTTCCTTTTGTCTCCTCATGTGACTGGCAGGGAATGCAAATATATGGTTAACGGAATGAGGGATTTCAAAACTACCTTCAGTCTTAGCAGATGGCCCATAAAAATGTGCTCTGCTCATGTGCTTTTAACAAGACCATTAAATGCAAAATCCTGTACCACACTTATCCTTAAGGCCTTGCTCACAACCAGTTATTCTGTGCAATCCAATCTTGTGTCTGTATTTATTCTGCTATAACTGTACTTACATTCCAAAACAACTGCTTTGGTAAGCAAAGATTACAATAATGTGATATTACTTATAATTTGATGTGTAATGAAGGAAGAGCAGAAATAAGATGCATAACCAGACTGAGAGTTTCCCAAAGCCCATTAATTCAATACACCATAAAGAAAACTAATTCACATCTACACCATCAGGGTATTCACAGTAAAGTCACACTGTAATCTCTTTATTCTGCCACGTGTTAACTGTCATTCCCAAACTGTTGTGTACTGATAGTCATACTTGGGTGTATGGGTGTGTAATATGGATCCATGGACCGCATTCTCCGGCTTTGCTCATTGTTCCAGGCAAAGCCGCCTCAGCATGCAGCAACATCAGGCAACCTCTGCTCTAGGACCCAGCACTCAATGTCATGTAACCCAGGCTGCCTTTGAACTCCTAAATCCTCTACAATCCCTGTACTCAGGAGGCTGAGAAAGGAGAGTTGCCTCAAGTTCAAGGATGCTTGGATGTAAACACCAGGCTAGCCTCTACTACACAGCAAGATCCTATCTAGGAGAGGAGAGGAGAGAGAGACCAAGCCTCACACTTGCTACCGACCACCAAGCTCTATCTCCAATATGAACCTTTCAATCTTTTTAATCTTAACCTTTAATCTCTTGGGTATACACATTGTCTTCTGCCTATGTATCTTGCCTGTCTTCAATTATGTGTAAGGTTGAACAACTTTTCACACACTAAATCATTTGTACATTGCTCCAAACCCCCAGGTAGCTTCTTCAGTCCTACACTGCTTCATGTATTACAAATATATTTTCTAGTTTATCGTTTTAGACTAATGTATTTTAGAAGGATTTAGAGTGAAAGGCATTCTCTAAATAACCCAATGCTTATCAGAAAATTCAGAACACCACAGTACTTTATTCTCTACGTTCTGAGAGAGAAAAAGAGGGGTAGGGGGAGGAACTGTGCATCAGATGTGGTGTTAATACCAGCACTTTTAAGGTAGAAGCAAGGAGGACTGGAGTTCAAGGTCAACCTTGGTGACAAGACATTCGAGGCTAATTTAGGGCACCAGAAGAAGCAAAACTTAAGAAATAAACAGGGAAGTTTAAAAGAAAAACCGAATAGGTACACTGAGAGAGTAGAAAACAAAAACACCAGGGAGAGACTCTTATTTGGAAGCCTGTGGAAACTCATGAGCTTCCATTATCTGAAACAGGGAAACAGAAGGAGTACTCTGGAATGGGCACTTTTGGGCAAGACTGGCCCATTTCTCAAAATTCCTCTGACAGATAAATCTAATGTACTTAGGCACATTTCATAATGCTTTTAGTCATCCATTAGGAAGGCCATTTACTCCAGCAAAATCCTGAATCTCAACAATGTGAAGCTAATGTAGTTAATGGATAAGCATCTCTGTATAATGTAACTTTTAAAATAAATGTAAAGATAATACCAGATATAAAAAACTCTTAAAGTTGAACTGTAAAATTATTTATTTACATTCACAAATTTTTATTGTAATTTCTAAGACTCTAGATACTTAATAAAGGAATTAGGATGTAACAGGCTTAAAACTGGGGCTGGAGAGATGGCTCAAGCATTAAGAGCACTTGCTACTCTTGCAGAGATCCCAGGGTTAGTTACCAGCACCCACATGGAGGATCACAAGTATCTGAAACTCCATTTCTTAGGCCCTCTTCTGGCCTCTGTGGCACTGGGAGCACACGCACATCCCCACAGCCCCTACTTATCCCCCACGTACAGAGTGCATATTCATTCATACACACACACACACACATAAATCCTTTAACCCTGCGGGAAGTTATAAAGTGAGAGAGATTTGTAGAGTGCTGGAGGTGTCCTGGTTTTACTGCCTCTGTAGTAAGTCTCCTTCCTCTTAGGATCAATGATCCTGAGAAAATTTAACATGAAGAACCCAAGCCATATCTTGTCTTCTAAAGGAGACAATTCTGGAATTCAACACTAGAAAGAAGACAATTTCGCCTTTCCCTTTGGTGCTCACGAACAAGTTAAAACTCTGGCATGTGACAACACCAAAAAACACGGTGTGTACCTGTAATGCCGGTACCCAGCACTTGGCACACACTGAGAGGTGAGGCAGGAGCATCAGGAATTCACAGCCAGCTGCTCCTAAGCTCCAGTGTGCTTCTACAGTTGTGAACAGAGTCTGGGGCCAGCTCACTACAACTGGATGAACTCCCCTAATATGTCATATGTCAGGGCTAAAAAGAAGGTGCTGAATCCCTACTCTTTCTACAGCTGAAATGCTTGTTGAAGTGTTTCTCATTCACTTCAGCATCAGCTCTGAGAGTTTAAGAGTGCCTTGCCATAAAATGTCAGTGACACCTAACAGAGCACAAACCAACCACTAGTCTACAAAGGCTGAGAAAATGACGTCAAGTCTGCAAGCTGTCCGTGATATATGCATTATTTCAGACTACAAAGAATTCTAATCATGAAATACATTTTTTTTTTGGTTTCAAACTCTATTCTTTAGTCCAATATTCAACCATTCCATAACTCTTTCCTGAATGTTAGCCTACTCTAAGCTATAAACTCAGAAATAATGTTTTTTTCTACAGATTTCAAGCACAAAATATTAAATACAAGCAGATTAATTTACTTCAAAGTAGCTTAAAACCAAAGTACTGAAACCAAAGTAGTCAGAGTGCCAACCCCGAGACCAGGCACTCCGTGTAGACCAGGCTGTCCTTGAACTCGGATATCCCCCTGCCTCTGCCTCCCAAGTGCTGGGATTAAAGGTGTGCACCATCACCTGGTCAGGATTTCCTTAGGAAGAAACAATTCTCCAGTGCTGTAACTTCAGAAAACACCTCCACAAAGGCAGAAGCAGAGTGGGTTGTACTTCCCCTGACCTTTCCTGGTAATCTGTGTGGTGCTGACCTCAAGAATCTATGCTTTATTCTGGCATTTGGAAGGTAGGACCAAAATCTCTTTGCAATTACAAATATTTCTCATAAAAACTAAATGAGGGAATTCTCTGAGGTAATTTCTCAAAATTCTCAGTAAAAACTTAAGAGAAAGGTAAATAAATCAACTTTCATAGAAAAATTGTATTTACAACTCTCATTCAAAAGCAGCTCTTAAAACTAAATACAACACTGAAGTTGAAAAATTTATGCCCATAAAGTTGCCAGGTTTAATAAATTATTAACAGAACACTGTATCAAAAATAAGGCAATTACCCAAGATGTCATTAAAGATTTCTCCATTCCCATAACTAGACAGAGCTGATCTATCTAGGAGCAAATGACACTTCATTCAGTTTCAGGACCTGTGAAATCCTTACGGACAGAAGTGATAAGATGTGATCATCATCCTTTAGAATACTTGCAGGAAAATCATTTCTAAAGCACAAAGAGGTAAAGAGGCGTAATCTTTCAAAAAGATATTGTTCAAAACTCAAGAATGTGATAAAGCACACAATGGGCACTCGTGAGCAAACGCAATACGGTGACAGCAAACTGATTTATTTAGTACTGTTTCCATTCCATATCATCGGGAGGGTTGATTTCAACTTTTCTTTTACCTACATCAGACCAGTTGGTACTCAAGACTGTACCACCAGACTCCATCTGAAATTAAAAAAAAAAAAAATTCATTCCTTTATTACATATCAAAATACAGTATTTTCCTTAAAATGGATCAAACACTCTTCCAAATATAGGGTAGTAATAAGAACTCAATATAAACTCAACATTTTTAACCTTGAACCAGAGAAGCTCAAAAACACCTGACAAAAGACAACCCTAGAGTAATTAGGTAGGCACATCATGTACACATACACTGCCATATTAAGGGCCATGTATTCTGCTAACTGGAAGAGTCATCATGTGTGTGTGTCGGGGGGGAAATCACCTCCAAATGAAAATAAAATTTCTCCCCCCGCAAAATGACATAAGACCTTTTTTGCTGAAGATAGTAAAAACCAGGCAAAATAAACTTCCTATAACAGTTAAACAGAACTTTAAGGGTCCATACTTAATGCCCCCTCTGTGCCAAACACACTCCAGTGCACTCTGAATTTCTATTTTCTAAATTAAGGTACATTCAGCAGAGGTACACAAAGCCACCATCCTGTGAACTGGTTATCTACTTATAATGCAGTGAATATACAGCCCACCACCAATCCTAGTATGTGCATATAGTCACACACTCATATCCATTAATAATACTGTCTATGGTGATGCTGATGTAATCAAACTCATTGAGCTGCTAGCCATATAAAAGCACATGCAATTATACACAGTGCATTATATAATATATAATATTTGACAACAAATGTTTTCAGTATTTACTAAGCTGGACTTTTTATTGCAATTTTAGAATATACTTCTCTACTTACAAAAAAAAAAAAAAGGCCTACTGTAAAAGAATATTCTATGTTATACTTGCAGCAGTCTCAAACATCTACTATTTGCCAAAATTCTTGATGACACTGAGAAGTCATGCCAGGCTGTGGGTAGAGGTCAATACAACAGCACAGGCCTGGCACGTGCAAACCCTGGATTCAATCTCCATACACACAAAGAGGCCACATCAAGTGACTATATACTACCCAGATTTGTATAAACATACTTAGTAGTGCTACCCAATAATGAAAATCACCCAGCAAAGGATTCCTTAGAACATGACCAAGTGTTAAACAACACATAACTGTATATTAAAAACTTAGACTAGAGAGATGGCTCAGATGTTAAAGGCTAAGGCTCACACTTCCATACATTTGTTGTGATAAAAATTCACTGACATGGATCACAGCAGAGTATAATGTGAATTCCTGAAACCTACAATCTTTTAATTAGCTGTATTACTGACAAACACAGGAAGTTATATACCCTTTAAACTGGAACCTCAAGACAACCAATGCCTTCTGCAAAATGCCCTTGGATTCCTTTGCATGGGGTGCTACTCTCCACCCCAGTTTTAAGACCTTTAGTTATCTTCCAAACATGAACGTCAGCACCTGTTAGTGGCTTTGACTCTAATTTAAAAATTACATTTAGTTCATGTATGTGCACGTATATGTGTATGGGCACAGGCATGCCATGGCACACATGTAGAGGTCAAAGGACAACTAGTAAAGTCAGCTCTCTCCCTCCACCACAGCGAACTCAAGAACTGACCTGAGGTGATCACACTTGGCAGCAAGCACTCCACCTGTTGAGCCACTCTGCCAGCCCAACTTTCTTAATTACTAAGCTGAACTCCCATAAATCTATATTCTACATAACCACTATTAATACACACTGCACCTTTGCAAAGGGATTGCCTGCTTTCCTTTTGTTTGTTTTTGGGGCAGGGTCTTGCTGCGTTGCTCCGACTGACCTTGAACTCACAGCCAATCCTCCTCTCTCAGCATCCCAAGTGCTAGGATTATCACATCCACTTAAAGAGCTCACCCCTGTAAGTCTACTTCTCAGTAGTTCTTAGTACTTCTACTACTAACTAGAAAGAAGAGAGTTCTTCAAAAGCATGGACCATGTTTTACCAGCATAACTGTCCCTTGGCATCTACAGAGGGTCCAGGCAACATACCCCTGCCTCAACATATAATAGTATCTACAGATACTCCAAGTCTCTTATATAAAATGGTACAGAATTTGTATATACCCTAGGCACACCTTTCCACTATGCTACTAGAATACCCATAATATTAGGTACTCAATACAAACACAACTCTTCCCCTACTACTATTACATCACAAGTTAGTTGAACCCACAGAGGTAGGACCCACGCAAAGACAGCCAAATGTACCAACACGTAGTCCTAATCAGTGGCCTCTATGGCAGGCTTCAAATAAATGACTGAATTACGTGTGACAAATCTGCAACATCAGCCACTCCCAAGAGGACTCTCAGTTATAAAACTTACAGAAGCGACTTCAGTTTATAATCTGGTCAAATTCACTGACAACTTTCCCATCTGTCTTTATAGAGGTAGATTCTAGCATCTCCTCATTATTTTGTATGTTGGCCTTAAACAATTAGAGTGAGAGACCATACAGGATGGTCTCCATTTTGTCCTCTCAGAGAGACAGAAGCAAGTTGTGCGTTTAAGGTCAATGCTGCCACGCAGATGGCTTACTTTAAGGATAGACATTGCTCACGTAACTATCTTTCTATATGAAAACAGATGTAGATTCTGTAATGCATCTTTGATCTGGTGTACAGCTGTTCTCTCTAGCACACTTTTGAAAGTCAATTGTAAGAGTGAGTTTCTTGCCTGTGGAGATTTGAGTAGATAATATTTTTCCTGGTAAAATGCATGCATGCAAAACAAGCACAAACATAGCATTCTTTAAAGTCTAAATAAGTAATTTACAAATTTACATTGAACCATCAATAAGACCTCAGAACTGGAGTCCTGATGCAGGTGATATTTAGGCCACTCTAGCAAAAGCCTGAATTTTTCTTTATCAATTGAGAAATTGATTGGACACTTTCCTGTAGCCCAGCACTGTTTTAAAAATTCCTATGTTCTTCATTTTTAAGAAGAAAACATGTATTTATGATTCTAGGATAAAACAATGGAAGTTCATTGAGCTACTTTGACAAATTCAACTAAAAAAAAAAATTCCTATCAATGGCTTCAGTCTTGGTATTTCTTAGCCTTCAACTCCTAACTCACAAATGAGTTAGAATAAACCATTTGTTTATTTATCTCTTCTGTAGCTTCGGACTTCAACCACTATTCTAAGTCTGGAGGAAGAAGAAATAAATGTTCAGTCAAACTCTACCAAAAAAAAACTCTTCCAGATATCTACAACATGCAGTTTGGCCTCAAATTCACTGCTTATTCTTATTTTAAATTTCTAAAATTTAAGCCTGGTGCAGTGGCGCACACCTTTAATCCCAGCACTTGTGAGGCAGAAGCAGGCAGATTTCTGTGAGTTCGAGGCCAGCCTGGTCTACAAAAGCAAGTTCCAGGAGAGCCAGGGCTGTTAATACAGAGACACTTATCTGGAAAAAAATATCTAAAATTCACTCTCTTAACTAAAAAATATTTGAAAGCTGTTTGTATTCTTACAAATGATTTGTTCATGGCACGTTTCACTTCATCAGAACCATCTGAGTAGATCTGCTGAAATAGCTTGTTTAAAGCTGCATCACCCTCCAGCTTCTCATTCTTCTCCTCTTCTTTGATCTCACCAACCAATTTGTCCCAGTTCCTTGTGTAATGAGATGACGACGGATACAGGTTCTTTACATCTACAAAGTGGAGGAGACAGACGTGATTAATCAGCATGTTTGAGTATGTAAAGAAATATGTAAATATCATGACCACAATGTATAGATCATCTCAGCAAGTAGTTCAGATCACTGAATTTCAAGTTTGCAGAATTGTCTCTTTGCTATATACATCAATAATTAGAGTTATATTTTGAAAGCTGAATCAGTGGGCATACTGCAAAATCTAAGGCTTACTCTGAATAAAATAATTCAATAAAGTGTATGCTTTTGATACAATATACAAAGCTAGACTAAAAACAAACATTCTGAAAGCTAATCACAGGGGAAGCCAGGTTAAGTATACAGAACTTCTTACATGGAAAGGAAAAATAATGAATAAGGAAGATCATAATTTAGATACCAAACTGGCTACATGGTTAGGGCTAGACTGGACTAAATGAGAACTGTATCAAGAAAAAAAAATCAACAGGAAAGAAGGAAAAAAAGATGGAAAAAATAAGGAAATTTAAAGTTAAAAGAGTTGGAGAGATGGCTGGGCAGCTGCACAAGCCTAATAACCCAAGTTCAATTTCCAAAACCCATGAAAAAATAGGAGAGAATGGACCCCACAGTGTTGACCTCCAACTGCACATCACAGCATGCACACCACTTTCCGCAATAATTAATTTTTTTAGAAAAGAAGCAAAGGTTTGAAAAAGACAGTACAGAGTCAGACAACATGGCTCAGTGGTCAAGAGGACTTGTTCTTACACAAAATCTAGGTATGGCTCCCAGCACCTATAATGCGGCTCCCAACCATCATAACTCTAGTTTCAAAGCCCACTTCTGACCTATGAGGGCACCAGACATACACATGGTGCACAGGCATACCTGTGAGCAAAACACACACATCAGATGAAATAATTGTTTTTAATAGGCAATACACATAATTACAAAAACACCAGCGTGTGCTCACATGCACACACTCTTCAGGATGCTCCACCTGAGGCTGGGGATGCAGGCCAATGGCAGAATGTGTGCCTCGCACGTACAAGGTTCTTCTTTCAATTCCAAACACTACCAAAGAGTGCACCTCATTTTAAAATGTTTTTATGTGTGTACTTGAGTGCTACAGATGTGCACCCTGTGTGTGCAGGTGCCCAGACCAGAATAAGGTGTCAGATCCCCTGGAAATGGAGTTACAGGCAGTTGTGAGCTGCCTTATATGAGAGCTGAGTACCAAATCCAGGTCTTCTGCAAGAGCAGCCAGTGTGCTAAACCACTGAACCATCCCTCCAGCCCACCTCTCAAGATTTTAACATTGGCAGTGGAGCTTTTCTATGAGATACTTAGGTGTCTTTCAAAGTGCAGACTAATACTATGTCAAGCAATGAATAGCCAGCAGCTACTATAGGGGACAGTACAGCTTATAGTACTTAAAAAAAGCTGATCAAAGTTCCTCTGTCACACTGGAACACTGTAACACTACTCCAAATGTTCCTTCTCCAGTAACGTCTTTCTACATCCCCTGCTTAAAAATAGTTGAGAAACTAATAAACATTCATTGTTTCACTGTACCCTTTTACCTATAAACAAACCCACCTTTTCTTTACCCATCTTTCATCACAACAAAACCCAGGAAGAACTGTACCGTTTTATTCAGGGTATATACAGTGCTTTAAACATCCTAAATGTCCCTTCCCTCTACTGGAAATGCTATCTTTGTATATTTTCACTAGGAGCCAAGGAAAACAAAAACCGTATGACACAGTTAAGGAGCTGGGAACATGGATTTAATTAATTCTAATACCGACTCCCAGGAAGAATAGGAATGAAGTTTTAATCTCTATTTTACAGATAAGAAAGCTGGCCCAGATAGGTTAAGTGACTTGCCCTTATCTACAGTTTCCAGCTTGCAGTACACAGAATCTGACAAGCATATTAATTCTTCACAAAACACAACAGGACAGAAGGGAAAGCATCTTGAATTTCTAAGGGATTCGGTTTAGAGAAAACACACACACACACACACACACACCCTTGATATTTAATCTCAAAAAACTTGAATTAGAAATAGTAGATGAACTACTGAGTGTAATCTAAGTTTCTTGCTTACTCGCTTTATCAACTGTGACAGCAGAGATCATTTCTACTGTTAGAGAATGCATCCCACAGTGGGCAGCTGCACGGTTACCAGAACCAAAACCATACTCTACAGCCTTGCATTTTAGTACCCACAAATCTACTAGGTGATCTGAGCCTGTGAAAATGGAAGAAATAATACAGGGCTGCCTATTACACAATTGTTCATTACATAAACCTCAGTCCCAAACCTGTGGGAGTCAGTCCCAAGAGATAACCACAAAGTATTCCCTCTGAAGTATCAACTAGAAATCATCTGTTGCTGTCTCTCTTGGTTTTGCTAACTTTGCTACAGATTCTATCACTGGGTGAAGACACACTTTTAACAACTTTTTTATAATAATTTTATTAATTTGAGTTCTATACAATGTATCTTGATAAACAACCTCTTCCCATTCCTCCCTGTTCCACCCTCTCATCCCTATGCCTCCCTCAATAAAACAAACAGAAGAAAATTAAGTCCAGCTTATGTGGCAGGAGCATGGATCATGGGCATCACCATGTTCTTTGGAGGCAGTAGGCTGCTCTGATCATGGACATTCACCTGGCCATACTAACCGAGACCAAGCATGACAAAGTTCAACCCGAAGTTGGTCCTCACTGCCCAAATCTGCAGGCACCCTGATATCCTGCAAGCACCAGGGCATCCTGCAGGCCCCCAAATATCCTGCAAGCACCAGGACATCCCACGCAGGCACTGGGCCAACCCACAGACATCTAGACATCTCACAGGCACTAGGGCATCCTACAGGTATACAGACACCTATAGGCATCCAGACATTCTGCAGGCACCAGGACACCTCAAAGATGCCTGGGCACTATGCAGGCACTCAGCCAACCTGCAGACACCTGGACATCACAGAGGCACCCTGTCCTCCCACAATCATCTGACCATAGTGCAGTCACCCAGGTACTCAACATCCAATAAGCACCAGGACATCCTGCAGACACTCAGACATCATGCAGGCACTCACCCATGCTGCAGATGCTTGGGTATCATGCAAGCACCCGGTCTTCCTACAGGCTCTAGGACATCATGCAGGTACCCAGCCATCCCTCAAGAACCCAGACATCATTGGCTCCTGGTCCTCCTGCAGGAATCCATCCATCCCTCATGTACCCAGACATCCTGAAGGTTCCCAGGCATTCCACAGACTTGGAGCATCCCACAGGCTCCAGACATCACACAGGCTTCCATACTAAAGGTAGGCACTTGGATATCACCCAGGGCTCTGGACTGCCTCTCAGAGTTAGCTCCTCATGAAGCAGGGTCCAACACCTAGTGAACTCTGTCTATGTCAGTCATGCAGACAGAATTCTAATTGTCCTGGTCCACATGAGCATCTAGAGTTTTTTTAAAGCCCTCCCGAAAAAGAGGAGACTCAACCCTACCAATGGAATATTCTTTGGCTGGAATATCATGCTGTTGCTCAGGATCAGAGTACTTCTGAGGTTTGGCAGCACCCAAACAGGAGTTTGGGTGCAGGACCCACTGGAAATCCTGGCAGCTGGGCCCCACCCTAACAGCACCACCAGTCCACCTTGCTACCTTGGCCTTTGTGCTTGCAGCGCTCAGGCAGCGCTGAAGTCTTTGCCCTCCCCCACCTCATGAGAAAGGGCACTAAGAGAGGCAGCCACAGCCATGGGACTGATGGCTCCAGTATGGTGGACAGTGAAGTGGCTGAGTGAGTCTAGTGGACCCAGAGGCTGGTCCCATGTATGGCAACCCAGAGCAGAAGATGGGACATTTTGCTGTTGCTCAGGGATCAGAGTACACTGGGTAAACTCCCATGCTTGCCACCGCCTCCAGTTACGCTTTTCTTAGCGGTGCTGTTGTCCCCTGCATGCAAAGCCCCCAGCTCTGTGCCTTTTTGTGCTCAGTTCCTTTGTTCGCCATCTTGGTCAGCCCACCACCACAACTGTGTTTTCAGTTCAGATTCTCTGCTTATGGCAGGGTGGATGAGGAGCAGCAGTGGCCCCTGACTCTCAGGGGCATTTCCCTATCTGTTCCCACTACGACTCTAGCTCCACATCTCCGCTGCATGCCCTGGTGTATTCTGACATCTTTCTCCTACTCACAGGCAGTCAGTTTTCCAGGTCTGTTGTCATTCCAATCACATTTAATTCTTAAAGTTTTCCTTCTGGACTTCTCCATGTCCATGAAGTGAGGGGCAACTGTATTGGTGGGGCGGTGAGGCAGCAGCCAGAGTCCCCATCTTGGAATCCTACTGCAACTTCTATACATGCATGAAATTAGTTCTCCAAACTGGGTCTGTTGATAATTTGCTATTTAAAAGTTGTCACAAGCAAACTTGTTTTCTACCAAAAAAGGAGTAAAAATCTGAAAATAGCTGAGACATGATGTTGGCTTATTTCAGCCATCAGAGTATTGAATAACAAAAAGAACTTTCTCCCTATTCAGTAATGAGGCAATTACACTAAGATATAATCTTAGGTTGCAGCTCTAAGAGGGTCCGCAGATTAATTATTCCACTAGTAAAAAGATGCTTATCTGCTGATTATGTATGCTTAGAATGGACTTCAACACATAAAGGGCTACATAATCAACCCTAGGCGTCTCCTCTTCTAGGCATTCCTTTATTGGTTTGTGTCCATCTCTACATTAATAACAGAAATAGTCCATATGCCCTACTCTGTGAAGTCCTGAAATTTTAGGAAATTGGAGATGAGAAATAAGTCAGAGAAACAAAAAAAGAATAAAAAAAGAATGCAACACAAGCTACCTCACCATGGAAAAAGAAGCAGTGCAATAGGCAGCTCGAAAGCAATTGTCAATTTAAGTCATAAACTGACACAGTAAACAACTCCTCCAACTCTGTGTTCAAGCTTCGGAAATTAGAATAACCTTATTATACTCAAAGTATCTTTTTTTCATAAATAACGAAGTAGGGAGAATGCTCATTACTATTTCATTTCAACTATACATGAACTTAAACCTCAGCACGGCCAAAATACAAACCTGCTGTGAACTGTTTTGGTGTGGGAATGTCTCCTTGTGCCTCTAGCTTTTCCCATCTCACAGCCTCTGGCTTTTTCATTTTAATTTCAATCTGAAGGAAACACCAAATAAAATCCATTATTCAATGTAAGATACATAAAACAGTAAAAATGCAATTTTCCTAAGTCATCAAAGTTTTATAAGTATTAATAGTGTCTTTGACAGTTTGCCTAAATTATACAAAGTTAAATCTCAAGAATTATGAAACATTTATTCTGTTTCTACTCTGAAAATTTTACCCTTCAAAAAACAACACACATGTCATAGAAGCTACAATTAAACATCTTGAAATTCGGGCCAATGAGAAGGCCCAGCGAGTAAAGGCACTTGCAGCTAAGCCTGACAATCCTGGAACCCAGATGGAGAAGACCTGGCTTCTAAGGTTGTCTTCTGACCTCCATATGCATGTATATGCAAGCTCTTGCTCTCTCCAAATATTTTAGACTTTTATTTTCTTAAGGGTTTTTGCTTTCAAATAATGTCTTGGAATTAGGGCAAAAGCTAAAACATGTTCATTTATGTTTGAGATAATAAAACACATAGCTGGCACGTCATTTACACAATATACAATAGCTTTAGAGGTGTATACATTAAAAAAATTTACTTTTTTTAGTTGTATACATACACACACACACACACACACACACACACACTGTGCCTGCAAAGTACAGAAGAGGAAGCCTAATCCCCTGGAGCTAAAGCTATAGGCAGTTGTGACCAGTCAAGTAGGGGTGCTGAGTGCCAAACACAGGCACAGGGGTTAAGAGCACCAGCTGTTCTGTCCTCTAATCACGATTGGGCCCTAAATCTGATCTCTTACTCCTGACACACTAAATGCTGTGTTGTTGCTCCAGACTCTTCTGGAGGAGACATAAACATTTATCTACTGACCTCAAACAGGGCTCTGCAAGACCAATGGACTGCACACAAGTCTAGCTTGATGAACTAACGACTCACACCAAGTTCATGTCCACACTGTTAAAAAGTTCCTTGTTTCACCTAAAGAACAGCACATACTAGCACTCACATTTACTGAAAGCTACTGCACAAATGCTAGCGTTACAGTCTGAACAAAGAGGCCTTTACAGAAACAAACCTCTCAGCAACAGCCTGTCTCAACTGAAACAAGCTGACCCGAACGTCGTATTTCATCCACTCACTAAGACAGCAGCATGCATGCAATAAACCACTTTTTTAAAAGTTTAAAAGGTGGGAGAACTAATTTTCATTTTCAATTCTTACATGCTTTTAAAAACAAAGTTTAAGTCTTGAGGATTCTGGTAGATACTTCTAGACTTACTTGCCCAGTTTCAGAAATGTTTTCACTGTAACCATTAATAAGCAAACTTATTTTTATTTAAGAAAGTAAAATGTCCTTAGAAGTTTGAGAAGATGGCTCAGTTGGTAAAATGCCTGCCCCACAAGCCCAGGGACCTGAGTCCAGACCCCCAGCACCTGTGTACAAAGCTGGGCATGGACTTATGGACTTGCAACCCGAGAGCCAAGGAGATGGAGATGGGGTTGGGGAACCCCAGGTTTGCTGGCCAACTAATCTAGCCAATGAGCTCCAGATTCAGTGAAAGACTCTGTCTCAAAAAGGTAAACTGAGGAAGACCAGATGTTGACTGGGCCTTCACACACATGCACACACATACATTTGCACACATCACACCCCGACCTACCCACACAAAATTATCTTAAAACTTTGGTAGTACAGGTTAATTACTCTCAAGTGCACAGAAAAGGCTTTCAAGGTATCATTGTATCTCTAAGCGGAATCTACAAGTTATCTGTAAGAACCCACACCGGTCTGGGTCATCAGTTCTCAGCATTGTAATACTACCATCCACCTCTGAAGACTCTCTATAAGAGAATTTATTAATTTTTCCCAATGAAAGACAATTCCTCCAGCACTACTCCTAAGCATGGCATTCAGACACTGCCTTCTTAAGAAGTGGTAAGACCCCTCTCAACCAACCACTACGACTTGTGGTAAAAGGATCTTCTCAGGGCCCAAAGAACTATGGCAGTTTCCTGGCAACCTTTTGCATCATTTGCTTCATGGTTGCTTTTAGCAACTAGTTCTTAAGTCTTCCGGTTGAAGCCTCCTCAGCACTCTCTTACTTGGTTCTCTGCTGTCAATCAGTATATCAAGTTCAAATGTTGTATCCATATCAGTGTACCCCCTTGCTGTTAGAGCATAGCTCAGGGCCCTGTGAACAGACTCAATAATCTACCTTTTACTCCTACACTGAATCACTTAATAATCTATTTTTTACATTTACTTTTGCTTATTTTGTGTATGGTGGGTGTGCATAACCAAGTATAGGTCAGAGAGCAATTTACAGAAAGCTGGTTCTCCCCACTCCTTCTAACTGCTCAATTCCAACATTCACTAAGTGGTCAGCTAGACTGAGTTAGGGCAACATGTCATACACAAGACAAAGCTTTGGTTCTTGCCTCCCTTATGCTATGTGTGATGAATTACCACCCAAATCCTTATTTTATTTTACTTTTCTTGAAGACACCCCTTACAGCAACAACATTCCAGCGTATATTATGCGTGTTGGGAAATAGCTGTTTACTCAGAAGAATGAATGCTAAAATATCATCAGTGGTGAGAGAGGTACCTTTCTCAGCACTTCTGTATACTTCTCCACCTTTCCTATGGTCTGCGTGTATCATTTCATAGCCCACATGAAAATATGAATAAAGGTAAATAGCATTTACTGAGCACTCAGTATGCTTTTAGTGTTTTGCACGTGGCAGCTTACTTAACAGCCACCCAAGATTACTATACACATTTTGTTCATTTGCCTGTGCATGCATGCATGTGTGTGGTGGTGGGGGTGTCAGATGATATTAGGTCTTCCTCCATCACTCTCCACCTTCTATCTTTAGGTGGGGTCTCTCACTAGACCAGAGCACAGCATTTTAGTTAGACTGACAAGCCAGCTTGCTCTGGGGATTCCCTACCTGTATCTCTTGTATGCTGAGAACCGTTAAGCAGCCACATGATTTGATGTAGGCTCTAGAAGTCTGGGTCCTCACATTCCTGTGGCAAGCTCTCTACCTACTGAATCTCTTCCTGCACTAGTCTATGTAACACTGCCTCCCTCTGCTGTTTGAAAAAGGAAATGATCAACGATTTCAGTTATTTCCCTAAAGATATGTACTACAAAAAATTTTCAATTTTTTTTTGTAAGCAGAGTAGTCTAATGGTCACATAACTGAAACATGTTAATTCCAGGGTCCTTACAATACAGCTTCTTTTAACTGTATGTAGATCTCTCAACCCTGTATCCAGCTGTGTAACTGACTCCAGGAGCCACAAATGCTATGGCAGCAGCAATACACAACAACTAAAAGTTAATCAAAACCAAGTGTAATAAGCTCAAGGCATTTAGGCAGCCCTGGCCAAAATGCATTGTACAGCATCACTGCAGCCTGGGCTCTGAACACACAACATGCATACTCTGTCTACCCTATGCACACAGTCATAACACACTACATCAATGAGTACTGCCTGAAATACCTCAGTTCAGAGTCAAGACTATTGTACATTATAAACTGCAGTGATTGTATCACACACATATTTTCTGATCTAAAAGAAAAAAAGACATGGAATTAGAGAGATGGCAGTTAGACTTAAGAGCACTAGCTATTCTTCCAGAAGATCAGGGTTCAATTCCCAGCATCCACATGGCAGCTTATACCTATCTGTAACTCCAGTTCCGGGGTTTCTGCCACCCTCATACAGACATACACACAGACAAAACACCAATGAACATAAAATAAAAATAAATTATACATATGGGTGTGTGTGTGTGTGTGTGTGTATATATGGGTATGTGTATGTGTATACATGTTTATTAGATTTATTTTTATATACACGAGTGCTCTATCTGCAGGTACACCTGCATGCCAGAAGAGGGCACAAGACCCCATTATGATGTGAGCCACCATGTGGTTGCTGGAAATTGAACTCAGGACCTCTGGAAGAGCAGCCAGTGCTCTTAACAGATGAGCCATCTCTCCAGCCCTAAATTATTTATTTATTTATATTATATATATATATATATATATATATACATATATACATATATATATATATATATATATATATAAAAAAAAAAAAATAAAAAGCCTATTAAAAAAAAACATAATGGCCTAGTTACAGAAAACAAAGAGTTCAATATATTCCTAAAGCCATACCTCAGCATTTAAGTATCAAACTACTGCATCCTTGGATTTTATTGTTAAGCTGCTGTTTGAGCTGCCAACTTGAGTTTCATAAAAATTAATTAATTAATTAATTAGTTAATCAATAGTAATGAATTTTGGCTTGGGGTTAGGACAGAACTTCCAACACTTTCCAAACTGGCCCTAAAAGTACTTGTCATTTTGTACTATGTATTTATATAAAGCAGTTTCTCAGAACTGATAGTTACTAAATCAAATGATCAAACAACTCTAAAAAATGTCTAAGCACCAAGTAATAACCAAGTTTAATTCTCCATGCAAAAACAAATAAGAACACCTAACCTAAACTTGTTTTTATCTTAGATAAATGACAAGGTTCTATGTATAACTGAAGAACTGTTTTAAAATAATTTTTTTATGCCCAGGATCACATAAAATTTTCTCAAGCAAAATGATTTAAGAAGCCCTGCTTTGGAGTACAATCTTAGAATCCTTAAGTCCTTCCATTCAGAGCACAGAAAAATCTAGGTAAAGAAGCACTAGCCTGAGCTGGCAGTCAGGATTAAAGGATATCCTGGGCCAGTACAAACAATTTATGTCCTTATTGGTTGGTTTGTTTGAAACAGGGTCTCTCTACATAGCCTAGCTGTCCTGGAACTTACCAGGCAGCTTCAAACTAACAGAGAACCGCCTGCCCCTGCTTCCTGAGTGCTGCGGCAGACATGCGCCACCACACCCAGTGAACAACAGACTGTGCTATAAATCTGGGGAAAGCACTTGTAGCCCATGAGCTTGTTTTCTTTCTTTATATATAAAACTAAGAACAAAACATTTACTCTGTCAACACCCCAGGGATAAAATAACATCAGACTCCATTTCGGATTTTTCCATTACACAAGTATCACTGAGCACTATGTCTACAGGGGAAGGACTATCAAATTTAGCAAATAAAAATACAGTGTGAGCATATTTATGCTAAAAAAGTATTCAGTTTACCTGAAATACAAACTGCATTTACGTGTCAGACATTATGTGAAATAAAAGTTAAGTCATTCATCCTTTCTTCACAGAAATCAATTGCTATTTAAATTACTTCAAATGGACATGTAAAAAGAAGCTCTCGGGCTAGGAATATACATAAGTGGCAGAGTATCTGCAAGACTGCACAAAGCCCTGGGTTCAATCCTAACAAGAAGGAGTTGGGAAAGCAAGAAAGAACAGTATCTGAATTTCAGTGCTCAAAAGGGCAAGGCAAGAGACGAGGAGTTTGAGGGCAGCCTCTAACTTAAAAACCAAAACTAAAAACACTTAATAGAAAATACACAATGCCAAACTCACCATTTCCTCACCTGCCTCTCTCATATCTCCCCAGTTTTGTAACTGTTCAAAATTCTATCATTTAATAAATTTCATTCTATGTGACATCTGAAATACTGGTCAGCACTTTTTCTCACTCTGCATCATCCCACAGAGCTCCGTGTCCTGTAACTGCCTCATAATTAACCAGCTTTGTTCCTGACAAGCCATACATTTTTAAAAGGGCAAATCTTTTTAAGTAAACGCAAACACTACTTCTATGATTTGTTTTCCCCACTCCAACCCTCTGCCTCTGTTCTTCATGAACAGAGGAAGGTCATGATCCTAATTCTAGGGACAGGGAAGTCACATAAGTTAATAATACATTATATTGTAATATGTATTGTAATACACCACATATATAATTTATATATATTATTATTATATTATTACTTATATTGTTTATATATATAATTTATACAAAATGTTCACCTACACACTTCCTCTTCATTAACTCATTTATGATATATTTTCATTTATGATAAACTATTTCAGAGTTTTACATAAAGATCTCAGGATGCAATTAATCTATATCCTTCATTTTGGGTTGCACAAGTCACATGTTTTATTTACAGTGTAGTTTTCTTTTCTTTTTTTTTTTTTTTTGAGGAAGGGTCTCACTCTAATCCATGCTCACTTGAAAATCTCAAACTCACAGTAATTTTCTTCCTAGCCTCCTAGATACTGGGATTACAGGTATGACCCTCTCTACTAAGTTATACTACTACCTTCCTCTTTGGAGTGGTATTTAAAAATACCCTAAAAACTTAATCACTGTGTATTTCTATTTTTTAAATATACAAGAATCTAAACTACATAAACTATAATTCAAATATATTTATTAATCATCTCCTTTTAATAAAATAACAAATTCAGTTTAACTAATAAAATAAAACAAAGCGCAGATTCATCCTTGCTATACACTGCATGACATAGCCATTGATTTGGATTCAAAGGCTTCTTATACTTTGGTTAATTCAATCACCAATACGATCTAACACATTTAAGCCTCCAAGACTTGCTGACTGAGCCACTCTGACTAGCTTCTTCTGAACTCAAACCTGTACTGAACTCAACTAACTCTTCTAGTTCAGCTCAATTCACTCACAGTTCCAAGCCGGCTTACTGTTTCTGACTAAAATCTTCTGATTTTGGCAGACTCTGGCTGACTTCCACAATTTCTCTGATTGACTCATTCTTCCCCACTGATAATTCTGCCAAGCCACTTTCTGTCTCTGCCTCAGACTCTTCTTTGCCTGTGTCTTGTCCCTGATTTCTCACTGCTTCATACTGCCTCAGTCAGCCTCTCTGCTTCTCTGCCTTATCCTTATCAGATCACTACACTGTCTCTGTGTCTTGTCATCTCTCTGCCTCTCATCCTCCACATACTGCCTCTCTAACTCTATGTGCTCTCTGAACTGAAAACCTGCTTTTTTCTATTGTGAGAGCTGGGCATGTCCTCACTCTGACTCACTAATTATTCCTCTGATTCATCACTTTGCCTGTCCTTCACTCAGACTCATCTAAGAAGTCACTTCCTGTCTGACACTGACTCCTGAGCTCTGCTTCCTGTCTTTGCTTCTGTCTTGAGGATAAAAGATGTGTGCTACCACTGCCTTCTGCATACTGGGATTAAAAGTGTATACTAACATTCTTTCTACCCCAGAACAGCCATACTGCCAGGTTAAAGGATTAAATATTCCTCTATAGTATGAGATAGATTATTTGAATATCAAAACAGATCACACTGAAAAATACTTGAATATCAAATCTTAAGAGGCTGGTTAGAACTGGAAAGATGGCTCAGTGGTTAAAAAGTACATACTGTCCTCACAGAAGTTTCCAGAATCCACACTGGGTGACTCACAACCACATAACTCCAGTTTCAAGGAAATCCAATGCCTCTGGCCTCCTTAGGCACATGCCCTCACATGCACATACCCCAGTACAAACACACACACATACATAAACTTTAAAAACAATAAAAATAAATATTAAGGTGCTTCCTCTGCGTGCACAATGACACAAACTTAAGGTTTCCCATCATGTATAGAAATGCATCTTCTTCATTTGTCCTTAGCCCCAGAGCTGGTAGGGCAGAAACAGGCACATTCCAGGGGCTCACTGGCCTGCCAATCTAGTTAAAACAGGTAGCTGAGATGCAGTCAAAGACCCTACTACAAAAGATAAGGTGAGGAGCAACAGGAAAAGAAAGATACCTGACCTCAACTTCCAGCCTTCAAACACACGTGCTGAGAGGAGCATCACACATACAACAACTAAACAGGCTGACAAATATATCTATATTAAAAAGAACCTTAAAAGTACTCATCTATGTAAACAGGCACATCAGCAACATTTGATAAATGGATTGCTATATCCATTGTACTAAAACAACAAACAACCACACCTAACACTCAAAAGTAATTGTTCTTGGGCCAGCAAGATGGCTTGGCCAGTAAAGGCACCTGCCACTAAGCCTGGTAACCTGAGTTCATTCCCCTGGACCCACATGGTAGAGGAGAACCAATTCCCACACGTTATCTTCTGATTTCTACCCACCCACTATGGCATTCACGTATCCACATACACACACACAAAATTAAAAACTGCAAATGTAATTTTAAAATTTAGAGGAGAAAAATGATTGTTCCTATTCACTTATCCCTTTTAACTTAATGGTATGTATCTTAAAAGGAGCTACAAGGTCTGTGATGTAGACTCTTGGTAGAGTGTTTGCCTAGCACATGCAAAGTCCTGGGTTTGATCCTTAACACACTAGGAGTGGGAGCTACAAGACTGATATAATTGGACGATTGCACCTACCAGTGTTTCTTTTGCAGATATCATTTTTTTTCATATTACATTTCTTCAACTTGCTTACCTTTGTTGAAAGTACTTTAAATGTGCTCTGTTCCGGAATTATAGGATGAAGCAACCTCAGCTTCAAAACGTAATCTTCTCCAGAAGGGAGTTTCACCACAGCAAACAACTAATAAAAACAAAGTTGGTGTCATATTTTGTAAATGTATATAACAAAAGTCTTAGCATTTAAAAGAAATATAAATTTCAGCAATGCTGCAGATTAAGTATTCTCCACAGTTAGTCAGATTTTTTTAAATGTGTATGTGCTTATGCGCATGTGCCAGCCACGTCTTACACATGGAGATAGGGTGACAGGTTTCAGAGGTCCTTTCTCCTTCCACCATGTGGGACCCCAGGACTAAACTCAGATCGTTAGGCTTGGTCAAAGGGGCCTTTACCCACTAAGCCATCTCACCAGCCCTAGAATGTCAGATTTAGGTACTTCAAAGGAACATCTTCTGTTCACATTTGGATTCTCATATACAGAATCAAATGGCAGAAAAGAATGCTGCATAATATTAATTACAAAACTAGTTACACACGTAACATTTGAATCTCTTAACATTTGAATCTTAAGAAAATGTAATACACGAGAACAAAGTAATATAGCTTTTAAAAATGCCTACTTGTGTGCAAATTACATTAACTCCTCTACCACATTGCTGCTCTTAAATATCTATCATGAGGAAGGATAACGTTATTAAACCATACTCATTTGACTTACTCAATAAATTTCGAGACATATATAAATCACAACTACACTTTTTTGTGGTGGTGGTGGTGGGTGGGTGGCATGGGTGGTAGGAAACTAAACCTTTTTTAAAGTAACATACACCAGTAAGCTTAACCAAAGCATCAATCCTAATGCCAGCCCAGTCTGCTTCACACTGCAAATCTGAAGATGCACACATAAACCAGGAATGGAGGCGTAAGTTCACCATGCACAGGAAACAAGTGTGCATGGAGTACAGTGACATGCACTCCAGAGTTAAAGGCAGGAGGACTGCAGCAGGTTCAAGACCAGCTATAGCTACACAGCAAGAGGCTGACTCAAAACAAGCACAAGCATATCCAGAGCCAGCCTACAGCATACATATTCTTAGCTCACATTTAAAATAACTTCAAATGAAAAGCGATGCTTTCAGTTTTATTTAGTATTTTCCATATCATCTCGAGAAGAAATAGAATATATCTAATAAACTAGTATAAATGTTCTGCAATATACTAAACTTATAAACAGTATTTAACCTCTATATAATGCATGATTTAAAGACTAATTACCTCTTTTTCTGAAAATTCCACATTTACATCATTCTTCTGAACATTCTTGATCATAAGTGTAATGATTACTTGAGATTCCGTTTGATACCAATCATACCTATTTAAAGAAATATCTTAATGTATTATTTCTGATTTTCTTAAAGTTGTTTGTCAAAATAATAGTCTGGTAAGTAACAAGAGCTCCACCTTGAGGAAGAAAATAACAAAGCAACCGTAAACAACTTGGGGAAACTAAATTCCTATCACCTACACTGACTGAAAGCAGGAGGCAGAAGTCAAACTTTCCCAGCAGAAGCTAATCATCTAATTCCCTAAAACTGCTGTGCATAAGCTAACACAGAAGATAAGAATCTAACAGTTGCCACTTACACGCACCACCAACAGTTTTACACTCTTGTTTCCACCTTGTTCTAAGACAAACAATTTCATCTTTTACATTTTTTTTTTTTGAGAATGCTTGCTCAGAAAAATGAAGCAATGGCCTCTGAATCAATTGGCAGCGCTGATACAGCAGACACAGGTCAACCTGGGTCAATACCCTAAGCTCTGTTCACTAAAGACGGGGACAAATACAAGGAGAAACAAATTAGTACAAATTACAGAGATCTTCTGCAGTGCCAGCACATTATATACCTTTCCCTTTAATTCAATTTATGAAGGAAGACCAGCATGTCTAGTTTACATCTATTTTACATGTCCTCTCCAATGAAAGCTCTGAAAATGTAGGCATTCTCACTCCCAGACTCGATTAGACCATAATCTCTCAGAGGACAGGTGTTTATCCTGCACTACTATACTTCTAAGAACAAGGGACAGCGCATACTTCACAATATAGTTACAATATAGTTACAAACCATTTTTGAACTGCCACCTCAGCTACTTAGATTAAAATAAAAGCATACTGATTAAAGAAATTCACTTCAGAGTCTGACCATATACCTTCACAATTCAGTGATGGTGTAAAACCAGCATCTTGTGTTTCCATTATAGTTGTAAGAATACAAGTTGTTTACATTGCTAGTCAAAAATTTCTGTATATGTTGTGTGTATGTGTGTGGTGGCCAGAGGTTGGGTGTCTCCTTTATTTACTACCTTTGAAATGGGTTTCTCACTGAACCTGAAGTTCACTAAATGGCTAGGCAAGCTGGCTGACCAGTGAGCTCCAGGGATCCATCTGTCTCCACCTACCCAGCACTAGGATTACAGATGTGGGCTGTTTGTTTTTGTTGTTTGTTTTCATGTGAGTGATGAGGATCCAAACTTGGACCCTCAAGCTTGCAGGGCAAGCACTTTACTGACTAAGCCAAAGTCAAAGCCTTGCTATTCATTATTGTGACTGCAATACTGACTCTGAACTACTGTAGAACATCCTTATGAAAAACTGACCCAAATATAAGAGTCAGGACCAGGGCTGAGGATACAGCTCACCCACATAGCACTTGCCTAGCATGCATGAGATCCTTGATGGTTCAATCCTAAGACCCTCTGTCCCATGCACGCACATGCACACACGTGTGCATGCATACACACATACACACACACCAGCATGGCAAATTTCAGTTCTGTGTAGCCTACTACTTCTTTACATGTATAACATTATCAACTTAACTGAAAGCAGCTCTCCTTAATACACAGAAAGGGGACATAATTTGGAACTAAGCTAAGTAATTTTAGAAATGAAAGTTATTTGAATTTACTTAAATGTTAATATTAGTGGATATTAGTTCATATTAGTTTTAAAATTAAAATTTTTATAAAGACTATAATGCAATTTTTAAAATTAGAAAACATTTAAAATTACACAGTAATTTTAACTTTCAAGCCACAGTTTTCTCCACTTAAAGCATTTACTATGAGCTGATAGATAAATAGCTAGATAGCTAGACAGATATAGATATATAAAACACTTACTTGATTTTTGACTGAGTCCTCTGAGATGTAGACTGATTTTGGTAAGTTGAAAAACAAAGATGTTTATATGTTAGTTTAGCAACTATATTAAAAATCCATGTATTATTAATTCACTTAGCTCTATAGTTCTTTAATATAGAAAAAATACAATGTGTGATCTTAACACTTGGCAGGCTGCTTGGAAGGAGAAGCAGGAGCTTCATGCCAGCCTTCCTTATACAGCGAGACCCTGGCACAACAAAAAACAAAACAGTCTACAATGTAGACTAACTCTTTTCTACAATGTAGAAAAACTCACTAATGTAGTATAGCCAGTCCTAAGATACAAAACTCAAAAACTGATCACGTTAGCATTTTGAAGACTATTTTAGCTGGTTGTGATGGCAGTACACATCTGTAATCCCAGCAGTTGGGAGGCAGAGGCAGAGGCAGAGGCAGGGCAGTTCAAGGTCATCCTCAGTGACAAAGCAAGATCAAGACCAGCCTAGGTTACATAAGAAAAATCATCTTTAAGAGACAGTTTAACCTCAGGCTTAATTATGGTATCAAACAGTGCTCTAGAAATTGCAAAGGACCATCTCAATGGTTAGCTTCAGAATAACATTCTACTCCATTTATGGCATCTCTGCAACATACCCTGACCATGAGGAAATAAGATGACTTTTATTTCATACAAGTCTCACTCACAGCCTAAGCTGGCTGAACTCCTAGACCTTCTGCGTCTGTCTCCTAAGTACTGGAATTACAAGGATGAGATACCATTCCCAGCCAGCAAATGAGTCCTACCTAATCCACATAGCTAAAGATGTCCTGAGTCATGCATGAGTGGTCTCTAAATTGTCCCTAGATGAAAAAGAAGGCAAGCAGAGTAGTGAGCAAAACCAAGCGAGAGTCCGTCTCTGAATTCCTCTCCAGGGTTAGCACACAAGAAGTAAGTGCAGACACTGGCTACAATTAAAACTGGAACCAGGACAAAACTCAATCAGGGCTGGAGATGCTCAGCAGTTAAAGAGTACTGGCTGATCTCCAGAAGACCTGGGTTGGGTTTGCAGGACCTACATCACAGCCTATAACCATCTGTAACTCCAGTACCAGGGGATTCAATGCCCCTTCTGGAACACATGTGGTGCATTTACATGCACATTCAGGAAAAATAAACAACAACCCCCTTAACATCCCAACCCCTCACCCCCACCAAACTAGACCAAACCACAGCATGACAGAAAGCATTAAAGTTATGTATCCTTTATTACTGGACAGATGGGGTTTTGTTATTCAAATACCATTCTGTTGTTTGCAGGCTGTTAGTTTAGATACCAAGTATCCTCAAATCCAAAGGTTACATATTGTTGTTACCATTCTACAGGTAGGGCCTGGTTAGAGGAAAGAAGTCACTGGGGGATGAAGCCTTTGAAGGTTACATTGGGTGCCCAGTCTGCTCCCCCTTTACTCTGCTTCCTGGTCACCCTGAGGTAAAACTGGTATGCTTTGAATGATCAACCTAACCATATGAATAACAGCGAGCCAAAAGAAACCTTTCTTCCCTTAAATTGCTTTTCTCCGTTCACAGAAATTGCAAAATCCTGGCCTATACACAAACCTAGATTCAATCCCAAATATTCTAAGGCCTGAACAAAAAAAACTATTAGCAGATGAATTAGGAAATCAACCTGTAAAGACCTCTACAGTCAGCTCCTCATTTACCATCCAATCACCTAGGAATGAGGGGCAAGAATGAACGGACAGAGATGGTTGAATGAGGCTTCAATTTTTGAAACTCTACCTATATATATGTATTGCCTAAAGCTCCCAAGAAATCTGTCTGAAGCAGATTAGCTCCATCAGCCCTAGTTTATACGTGAATAAATAAATCTCTTGGAATAAGTGGTTTTCTCAATGTCACAATGTAATTTGGACACTTGAGATGTAATTCTTTTTTAAAAGATGAACGAGCCTCTCAAAAAGGTAACTATCCATAAAGTGAGTTAAGACTATACACACTTTTTCCAACTCCTTTTGATTTTCTTTCTTGACTATGTACATGACGACTACTACTTAAACAGTATGTCATAATTTAATTGTATTATATGAAAAGTCTAAACCAGAGGTTCTCAACCTATGCGTCGTAATCCCTTTGGTGGTCAGACACCCTTTCACAGGAGTCGCCTAATACCACCTCCATATCAGGTATTTACATTATGATTCATAACAGTCGCAAAATTACAGCTATAAAGTAGCAACAAAAATAATTTTATGGTTGGGGGTCATCACAACATGAGAACTATATTAAACTATATTAAACTATATTAAAGCATTAAAGCATTAGGAAAGTTGAGAACCACTGCTCTAAACTGCTGAACAAATAGTTGATCAATGAGCTACAAAGATAGCTCAGCAGTTAAAAGCACTGGCTACTCTTCCAGAGGACCCATGTTTGATTCCCAGCAACCACATGGAAGCTCACAACCACCTGCCAACTCCACTTGCAGGGATTTGATGTCCTCTTCTGACTTCCACAAGGCACCAGGCACACACATGGTGTACAAATATGCACAAAGGTAAAACACTCAGACATATAAAAGAAATATTAAAAATTATGTTCAAATATTCAAGTTACTTTTGCTTCTGACTGCATGATAATTTTTAAAATAATTATTTTTAATTTCTGTGTATATGTGTATTTCTGCATGAATGTCTGTTCAGCTCATGTGAGCTGATGTCCTAAGAAGCCAGACAGCATCAAATCCCCTGGAACTAGAGTAAAAATGATTGTGAGCCAATGGACATGGGTTACTTGGAACTGAATCTGAGTCTTCTGGAAGAGCAGCAAGTGCTTTTAACCACTGAGCCAGCTCTGCAGTCTAGGCACTGAAATTTGTAATAAGCATTGAGGATTTTCATGTCCAAAACATTAAAATGAACCATTTCCAATTTACTTTAAGCCTACTGTAAAAAAGCACCACATGAAAAAAAGCCCCTTATAGGTTTCAGATATTGGTAACGAAAACACAGGAAATAATCACTCTGATCACACTAAAATCAAACCAGCTCAGACTATACACTCGATTCATTAAGACAACCCAGTACTTTCCATAATTATAAACTTGTAGTTTTTATTTCAACAAAATGTATTATTTCAGATAACTCATATTTCAATGGAATTGTTTAGTATTTGAGAGATCATCCCAGCCACTGGCTTAAATATATTTGATTCATAAAGTTTAACATGAGTCAGTAAAATACGAGGAATGAGTAGACTTACCACCTCAGATTCTGATCCTGTAAAACATAAAAAAGGAAGCATTTTCAGATAATAGTATGTTTACAGGCAAAGCTATATTTCAAATAAAGCAAATTGCATTTTGCATCCTGGAGGTACTTTACTTTAGATTCCTTGGTTATCTTTTACTGGTAAAAACATAATACTCTTAGCAAAGCAAAACCATCATATTTTTCCTTTCAACGTAAGACTAAAGAATGAGGGTCAATTGGAAACAGTCTTTTATTGGGGCTGGGGTTTAATTTAGTGGTAGAGCAAGCACATGTCCACCATGAACAAGGCCATGAAATGATCCCCAGAACCAAGAAAAAAGATTAAAAATAAAATCTGTTTAAACCAGAAAACTTGCAATGTTTATTTTAAAACCAAAGACTGTGGAAACCCACCTAACATACTTACCCTTCTGAATCTCTTGGCATCTTTTAATCCAGATAGCAAAATTTGCATCTGCACCTAGAACAAAACAAAAACAAACTAACAAAACCCAGCAAAAAAACTGTAAAATCACTCACGTCCACAAAATTTATTCAACAAATATTACTGGCTACCTACTATGTCCAAAGCAGTGTAGGCACGGGATTGCCTGCCCATACAGAGATTACATTAACCATAGCATTAAAGCTCTAATGTCACAGTGGGATTACCATTAAGCTGTTCAGCCCAGAAAACTGTTACGTTAAACCATTTTTAACTAGGCAGTCTCATTGGTCTCTAGGATGTTTATAATCTATGTTTCTGCATATCTTAAAGGAACTCTCATATAGCAAAAGCAGACCTGAACCAGATTCTCTAATGAGTTCTCACCCCTTCATCTTGCTCCACAATGCAGCTACCAACTGTCTACCATCTCCTCTGTGACTGTCTATCTTTATACTTTATAATTGTGGAACTGTCACATCTCCAAATTACATGGCATCTGAGAAACTGAATATACAGTGAACTGTGTATTTATAGAGAGAAATGTGAATATAAATTAATCAACAAAGTATTTACCTCTAAAGATCTAGAACAGTTTCCAAATAGTTACTATGCCTAGTAAAAAGTCTTAAATATTAAGTGATCAAAACAAAGCTTACTAATTAATCTGAAAATACATTTTTTTAAAAATTTCCTAATTTATAAAAAAAAAAAATAAACTATTCATGTCTTACCCAATGTTAAACATGCTGGATGGTGGTGGTGAACACCTTTAATCCTAGCACTCAGGAGGCAGAGGCAGGTGGATCTGAGTTCAAGGCCAACCTGGCCTACAAGAGTTAAGTTCTAGGATAACCAGGGCTACGCAGGGAAAGGGACAAAGCAAAGAACACAGAATACAGAATGGCTCACACGTCATAGAATTAGAAAACTATTTAGATTTGCAAAGAGCAATTATTCTGACTTCTCAAATGACCAGCTATAGAATTTATGTGTTCGAACTAGGGTACTCAAATTTAAGCACTACTGTTGTCCAGAGATCTACCCTTTAGCCTAAGTCATATGCAAACATGCTCTATTTGCATATTCAGGCCTCAACTCCCTTCTTCTGAGAAAACATGCAGAAGAACATATTAAAGCACTACAGAGTAAAAGTTTAAAGCATGCAGCACTTTAGGAGCAGGGTCTGTCCAGTTAATACTGATATTGTGGACCACATGCTGATTGTGGGAAATCATATGCACTAGAGGATGCTACTCACAAGATCATCAGTGGCCCCCTTCCATTAGTCATGACTATCAAAATCTCTTCACATATAGGCAAAAGTCCCCCTGAGGCAAAACTTTCCAGTTAAGAACCACTGTTTCAAAAGAACTGGGGTCACACTCTACCACAGGAAAAAATATTATAATTAGGATTATAAAGTTTTCTATAACTTTCTACAAGATTACTTATAAAATCTACCTTTTGGTAGTCTCCCAGCTCTCCTAGTTTCTCTGTGTAACTAGATCCTGGTATTATGAAAATATTAATACACATTTCTCAAAAACATGGCAATTTGGAGAAAGCCTAATATTCTCAAAACTATTTTTGCCTGATAATATAACTGTGTATGTCTGCAAGAAGCCCTTGGTTTGATCCCCAGTACCATATAAACTGGATATAGTGATGTCTGCCAGTAATCCCAGCACTCCAAGAGTAGTGGCAGGAATGTCACAAGTTCAAGGTCATCCTCAGCTCCATAACTTCAATACCAGCCTAGGATACATGACCCTGGTCTTAAAAAACAAGAAGTTTCCACTGTCTTCTGTACATCACAGACTTCTCAAACTTAATTCTCAAACTTATTCTCAACTTACTCAACTCAAACTTATTCTCAAATTTAATACTTTATTTCTCTATAAAAAGGCTTTTTTGGAAAAGAAAAACATCTATTTTAACAATCTCAGTAATTAAAATAAACGTTCATTTTTTTTTTTTATTATTCTGTGTGTGTGAGTGTTCTGCCTGTATACATGTCTGTGCACCGTTTGTGTCTGGTGTCCTCACAGGCCAAAAGAAGGTTTGGAGCCCCTGAACTAGAGCTACAAGCAACTGAGAACTACCATGTGGGATGCTGGGAACCAAACCTGGGTCCTCTGGAAGAGCAGACAGTACTCTTAACTACTGAGCCATTTCTCCAGCCCTGTTAACATACTTTGAACAGGAAAACAAATTAAATCTTCACTCTTGCAGTAGAAGAAAATACAGCCAGGATCTGGGAAGATAACTCAGTCGTTAAAGTATTTGCCCCAGAAGCAGGACCTCAGTGTGACCTCCGCACTCATGTAAAAATCCAGGTGTGAGCTTGGAATTCGAGCACTGGGGAGGCAAAGATATCTAGATTCCTGGGGCTTGCTGGTCAGACAGTGCCTAAGGAATACCACCTGAGGTTAACCTCTGAGTGACACACATACTCAACAAATACTCATGTGTGTACGTGCGTGCGCGCGCGCACGCGCGCACACACACGGAAGATAAAGACAAAGGGAGGGGGGATATATAGCTAGATTAGCAGGGAAAGCACTCTGAATGTTTACATATAGTTTTTTTACTTCTTCCCTTATCTTTCATGTATGTGTGTGTAATATGTCTGAACATGTACGTACATATTTGGAGGTCTAAGCTGATGTCAGCAATCTTTCTTTATTGTTCTTCCACGTATTCTTTGAGGCAAGATCTCTCAATCAAACACAGTGCTTGCTGACTTGGCTATGTCTGGCCAGCCAACTGGCTCTGGGAACCCTCTGCCCCAGGCTTCTCCTGCATTACAGGCAAGCAACCATCCCCACCAGGCACTCACATGGGTTCTAGGAAACCAAATTCCAGTCCTCTTGTTTGTACAACAAACGCTTTAAAGGCTGACCCATTCCCTAGACCCTAATTTTGATTTCTAATGGCAAAGTTTATCTGTGATTTAAACACTAAAGTAAGGTCAATTTAATCAAGCTGTAAGTGAATTCTAAATCAACACAAAATAATGTTAAAAGGAATAAAAAGGGTATTGGGTTTCTGGGACAAATGAGATTTTAACAAAATTCAGCTATGGTATTTAAGATCCAGAAAAGATATTCACTTATGAAAATGTAATTCTAATACTTACTATCTAATTTCTGTCCTTCTGTAAAAGTTTCTAAAGCAGAAGCATAATCTTTTTCATGGAATTCACATATCCTGTACGAGAATATTAAAGACAAATTAATACCCACACACATGAAATCATGGAAAATAGCTTTCTTTCTAAATAAAAACACTTTTTACTTTCATATGCTGAAAGATAATTTATTTCAAGTATATGCTAATAAGCAAAAAAAATTTTTTAGATACTGTAACATCTAGTATAATAGTCATTAAAATTCAGTTTAATACTCAGTTCAGAGGTATTTGATTTTAATTATACAAATATATCTATTTCAAAACAATTACACAAAAGAATTAGTTTCGTATTTAAGCAAGTCAGGCTTAACAGTGAAAATAAGTAGTGCTTAACAAATACTATCCAGCTTTGTCGACAGAGAACATCCATCAGTTCCATCCATACTTTGCAGCCATTTCAATCATCACTACTTTCAAATCATACATCTATTATCTCACACTTCTGCTAACATGCTAGCAAAAGTTAGTACCGTATAAATAGCTTACGACAAATGTACTCAGCAAATCAGCACCTATTAGCTATAGTCCAAACCCAACATGTTTAAGTAACTACATACCCTTTCCTCATGAGAGCAGTAGAATTATTTGGATTGAGTTCAAGAGACTTCTTTACATCAGCAATACCATCTATATATAAAAAGATAAGCTGTTTAGTCAGATATTTAAAGATCCAGCATACACTACACACCAAATTTGAACCAGAGCCAGCAGTGATTCAGCAGTAAGAGAGCTTGCCATCAAACCTGACACGCCCAGAACCTGCGTGGCAGAACGAGAACAGACTCCCTCAAGTTGTTCTCTGCCCTCCTATACATACTGAGCCATATACAAGCTGGCACACAGACACACATAAAATAATGTGAAACAAATTAATTAGTAGTTTATTTTTAATCTCTTAAATAGGTTAAAAGCCAAAGGGTTTTCAATTAAGAGAAACTAATTCAAGATAAAATTTAAGGTATACCTTCCCTTTGGTCTAATATTTGGCTTCCTCCTTTAAAAAGAAAATCTGTTTTTTAAATTGTGTGTATGTGTGTTGGGGGGTGTCTCTGTCCACAAAGTACAGGGCCTAGGGAAGTCAGAAGATGGTTATCAGACCCACTGGAGCTGGTGTTACGAGCAGCTAGTGAGCACCTAACACGGGTGCTGAGAACGGAACCAAGGCCTCTAAAGAGCAGTATCCATTCTTTTAACTACTGAAGCTTCTTTCTAAGCCCCTTTAGCTTTTCTTAAAGTCCATTAGTAAAAGAAACTGTGTACCAAAGTTTTTCTCATTAACAGTATTTATATAACTCAAGGCACTGAATTCTTATCCATCCTGGTACTCAAATATTTTCTAAAGTCACAACTCAGAAACATTCATTTTTATTAAAAATTACTAATAAAAGGAATATGACTTAAATAGTATATTTATAAATGAAGTGTTATTCTTTAGTGCATACAGCCACCACGGATCTCTATAAATTCTCTGCCCACTGAAGAAAAGACATCCATAACTGTTAAATGAATGTTACTCAGCATGTTTCTCTCATGAAAAACCATGTTAAAAATCATTAAAAAAAAAAAACAAAAAAAACCTCTGTGTTAAAAATCCTCAAAGACAGGGCTGGGGAGAGGCTCAGTCAGGGAAAGCCTTCATTTGCAAACACAAAGACCTAAATTCATTCCCCAACACCCATGTAAGAACCTCAGTTGTGGTGACGTACACTTGTAATTCCAATGCTAATGAAGCAGAGACAGAATCCCTGGAGCTCACTGGCCGGCAGTCTAGCCTAATTGGTAAGCCCTAGGCCAATGAGACATCTTGTCTTAAAAGAGATGGACAGCATTCTTGAATGTACCCAAGGCTATCCTCTGTTTTACACACACATATGCAAGTGTGTGTATACACACACACACACACACACACACAAAGACTCCATTTTGACATTCTGACCAGAGCAAAATTTATAAGAAAACGATAAAAAGACAAAACAGTTTGTTAGAAACGTTACCACAGTATTTCCCAAGAAGAATGTAACAATAAGCTCTCTGACAGTAATACTGTGCATCATTTGGATTCTGTTCCAACACCTTGGTCAGCTCCTACAAATACAAACACGTGGAAAGTCAGTAAATAATGCTTAAAGCCATCAAATTCTAATTGAAGCATAACCTTAAATCAAATAACCTGTAAATACAAGCTATTTGGAGAAAAGAAGGAAACAAGCTTGGAGCTTGTCACTGTGAGAGCATCACTATTTCCCTCTCCCCTTCAACCCATACCTAGTCAAAATGTAATACTTATGTAAAGCACTTAGCAGTTCTAGGTCCATTGTAAGAGCTCAATAAATGGTAATTATCATCATCTCATTTATTCTGAAAAGCTTAGTTGATACACATGGACCAGTTCAGAATTCCTCCTCATTTGGATATGGCTCAAATATCATGTAGAATTTGAGGTGCCTAGAAAATGTATATCTATCCAACTTAAAAACAAAACAAGCAAACCAAAAAACAATTTCAGAAGTTAAATCTAGATTCATGGATGTTAACAAAATGATTGAATATACAACCACTTGGCCTTTCCCTCTTCTCTGTCAATTCCAGAAAACCAAAATAGATTACAACATTCCACTCAAAGTCCAAATAAAATCTCACAATTAAGGCTTAGCACTAGAGAGATGAAAACTTTCACTGCTCTGGATAGTTGCAGTACACAGACAGTAGTTAGACCATTAACAATGCAAGAAAATATCACATCAATAAGCCCACTGCCAAATGCAACAAAAGACTGGTTCTTTGCTCAAAGCACCCACACATTACAGTCACTCACCACTGATTTTGTTTTATTCTAATGAATCCCACAAGCAATGTACATCAGAGACTCAAAACAGAACTAAAACCAGGATGGGCGATAGTTTGATTCGAGAGTGCTTGCTTAGCATGCAAAAAGCCTTGAGATTCAACCCTTAGCACCTACAGAACTGAATGGGGTGGCATATGCCTATCATCCCAGCACTGGTGAGGTGGAGGCAGGAGAATTGAGAGTTTAAAGTCATCATTAGGCCACACACGTTCCAGACCAGCCTGTGTTACATGAGACCTTGTCTGAAAAAACACCAAAAAACCTATCAAAATATACCTATAATCAACCACTTCACATGCTCAGTAAGTACTTTATTCAACCAGTAACACTAGAAACTCCTTACTGTGGCTCTACACAAAGCTTTCCAGCTGATGTCAAACAAAAGTCTAGATCCTTCCAAACGGCTCTCCTTCCTAGGACTCCCTACATCTCTCTAAAATGGCATTATTCTTCCCTTAGCTCATGTCCAACCACAGCAATCTCCTAGTAGGTGCTCAAATCTGTTGCTTCATCTGACTAGAATGATCTCATTCCAGAGGGGCACAGAAAACTCTTTCTCTTACTTCCTTGGTGACAAACTGTGCCAGAGATTAGATTCAAATCCAGGTCTGTCAAGCTCCAGAGTAGAATGTAGCACAGAACAATAGCACCTCCCAGTTCATCTTACTCCAAACTTCTTACACCATAGCACCTGAATTGATGTTTTCTAGTATTTTGAAATCCCTTGTACCTGATTTTAAAAACAATTTTGAAAATAACATAAGCCAGCCATAGTGGCACATGCCTTTAATCCCAGTATTCTGGAGGCAGAGGCAGGCGGATCTCTGAGTTTGAGGCCACAGTCTCTGTTCTTACATGTATTTGTCCTGCTGTGTCTGGAAGGCACTGTCCTGGAGTCATCCATCACCTCTGTCTGGTTCTTATCTTTCAGCCTCCTCTTCCCTCTAGATCCCCCATCCTAAGTCTTTCAGAAAGGGGAAGGATAAAGATATCCCATTTAGGACTGAGTCCTCCAACGCCTCTCAGTCTCCGCACATTGTCCAGATGTGAGTCTTCATGACAAAAACCTTTTTAATCTCCCACACCACATAAAACCAGGCATGGTGTTATGTAAGACTATAATGCCAATATTAGAAAAGGAGATGCAGAAGATCTTAAATTCAAAATCATCCTTAACTACTTAATGAGTTCAGGTCAACCTAGGCTTCTCTGTCTAAAAACTAAAATTAAAGCACACACACACAACCTTAAGAGAAGTTGTTACTATGTAACTAGCTGGCTTCAAATTTGCAATCCTTGCCTACACCCCTCCTGAGTGCTGGGATTACAAGCATGAAACACAGAGTTTATATATTCTTCTTCTTAAAAAGCCAAGTAAAAGCTTCAGTATTTCAAACCATCTTTATAAACGGCCTTTAAAAACATTTATCAGTTGTTAGTTAAGAAAAACAAGTGTAGCCAGGTGGTGGCGGTACATGCCTTTGATCCCAGCACTCAGGACTCAGAGGCAGATTTATCTCTGATTTCGAAGCCAGCCTGGTCTACAGAGTTCCAGGATACAAGGATACAAAGAGAAACCCTGCCTCTGAAAAAGAAAAAGAAAAACAAGTTCTGGTGATAACTGTTCAGTTTCATAAAATATGCAACCAACTTAGTAAGGCTGTTATAAAAACAAGTTTCCAAAACAAACATACAAACGAACAAACTAAAAACAATGAGCCAAATTTAAAAGAATGACAAATCTACAAATGTATAAAATTCTATTTTTGAATAGATAAATTATAATAAAGCCTGAAACAAATCAATTAAAATAATGATTTGTGTTCTGAACCACATCTATCTTTTTGTTTATTTGTGTTTTCCAAGACAGGGTTTCTCTATGTAGCCCTGGCTGCCCTGGAATTCCCTCTATAGACCATCTATATATCTATCTTATGGCATGCTTTTAGTGCACCAGTGTTTTTGAAAGTTGATGCCTACAGAGAAGCACAGTAATTGGAGGCACCTGAAGAGGTGACTTCTCCAGTGTCAGCATTTGAATCATGGCAGCAAAGCGATATTAATTAGTGCAGACCTAGGTCAGACATTTTGTAAACATGACCAAAAATACATTTGCAGAAATGTGGGCTCAGTGGTAGAGCATTCAAATAGCATCAATCCCATAACCACAAAGAAACAAAAACAAGCAAGGAAAAACCAGTCAATTAGAACAATTATGAAGAAACAAAATACAAGGCATTAAAATTAAGACTTTAGATGGGTTGGGGATGTAGCTCACGTTGTAGAGTGCTTGCCTAGCATACATGAAGGCCTGGGTTTGATCCCCCAGCACCACAAAAAACTGGGTATGGTGACACAAGCCTATAATCCCAGTACTCTGGATGTGCATGCATGAGGGGTCAGAAATTCAAGGTCATCCTCACCTACAAGAGTTAAGGCTATTCAAAACCCTGCCTCAATAAACAAGACTTTGAAACTAGGGCTGTAGGAGGCTTAGTGGTAGGCCATGCAGTTAGCATGCATAATGAACTGGGTTCAAAACCCAGCAAGACTTCCAAAAAAAAAAAAATTTTTTTTTTTGGAACCAGCTCTTAATAAATTTTCAAATATTTAAAATTTTAAGCCCTTTTAAAATGTCACTCAAGGTTCACAGAACCTCTACGTAGATCTCCATCTGATTCCTCTTCTTTCTTTTCCCCATAGTCACCGAGCTAAGTTCTAAACACAGAAAGATGAGTATCAATCCATTTAAAACCACTTAGCACTGCTGGAGAAAAAGATATCAGAACTGATCACTTCCCGTTTATCAATCTCAGCTCTGCTCTCCAACAAAGCTACTTCCAAGTCAGCTACTCTGAATATCAGATATCTCCAGTCCCCTCTCCCTTCCAGCAGATGACCTTCATCCCTTGAAACCAGAGCCCTGTTGCCTCCAAGCTTCTTTGCTTTGAGTAAGTTAACCTCTTTACTCTTGACTTTAACTCCCTACTAAGTAAAATGCAGACAATGCCCACCTGAGCGTAGCCTCGAGTCATGTAGGCTCATGTAGAGCTGGCAAGCTATCACGGGTACTGAGAGCTATACTGAGAACATAGTTGTAGACAAGATACACAAAATCCCTGCTAACTTTCAGGCCTAATTTAGAATTTATACAGAAAAACTGGTTCCTCTGAACAGGGGTTATTTCAGGTGAAATCTAAAGAAATAACCATCCCCAAATAAAATCAGATATAGGTCACGTATATTTTGGGCAAAAGAAAATAGAATTGAGCTTGAAGCACTCCCAACAATATATAGCTCTATATAGAGAAAAGAAGCTCCAAGACATCGGCAGGCCACTGTTAAGGAGTTTGGAACTTCAGTGTGAGGGAAGATCATAGAAAGTTTCAGTACAAAAGTAACATGATCCAACTTCCATTTTAAAGCTGTCATTCTGGCTACTGTAACATTAACACAGTGAAACAAAGCAACACCAGAAAGAGTGTCAGGTCCTTTTCCCAAAGTCAAGCATTTAGACAAAACCAGCATACCCTCCTACTTGCTAAAAGGAATTATTCTCCTTATCTCTGGCAAAAGGGACATATGGCTCTTTCATCAACTCATGACTTTGGTGCTTATAAGCATGTCAAGGTCAATGCTAGCCTCTAGGCTTCCTCACTTCCAGCCCCACCCCAGCTCACAGACACCCTTCCTCCCAGGTACCCATTCCTATATAACTTCCCATATAACCTAGGACATGCCCCATGGCTGCCTCACTTCTCTGCTTTCCTGAGAGACAGCCACGGCAGTTTGGAGTAAACTTTGCCCTTTTCCACCCACAGAGTGGCTACAGAAGAAACGAATACATTTAAGTCCAGACCATATGACAGCCACTGAGATTATACAGTATTACACCACATGCATTAGGAGGAGGAGCATCTGCCAATGTTCCTAAGGCTTTGGGGGCAACCTAGATCTGTACCCAGCACTCAATAAGCATTCAATAATCATTATTCGTTTCCTCCTCCTTTCTCAGCCCTTCCCATAAGCTCCATTTTGCCTTTATTTTCTTTGGCAGAAAATACAAAAACATTTGCCTCCACAGTCTTCATCACAAAGTCACTAATGCCTTGTTACCAAATCCAATTATCTGTTTGACCCGATGACCACTCTGTAGATACAATACAAAACAGAGCTTGAAACATTCTAGCAACAGTGTAGCTCTAATAGTCTGCTCTCTCTGGAAAAGTGGTTTCTCTAAGGCTGTAAGGATCTAAGGATGTAAAAAATTTTTCCTTCGCTGCTTTAGTTCACACATCCAAGGCTAACCTTAATGTGTGTAGATTGGGGGTGGGGGGTTTGGAGCGAGCAGCCAGATCTCCTAAGCAACATCCATAAAAAGCTAGTTTGTTCTAGACTTCACCTGAAATGGTCCAAAGGCAACTCATATAATATTAAAAACATAGGCAGGGTTAGTGGTCCAGCACTCACGGGATCCAAAGTTTGAAGCCAGCCTAGGTTTTTGTAATTATAATTATAAAACACGTTTTTATAATCAAATGTGTCAAGAACACAGATAGTCATCTGTAAAGTTCCAGGCACAGAGGGAAATGTTCTTTAGTACACTTGGTTAATTAAGGACTCTTAAGAGCACCTGGCACGTAAGGCAAACAACAGTCAAAGTAAAAAAATAGCACATTAAGCCCTAATTTCGCCTCTTCCTCGATCCTAAACGCCATTAAAATAAGTCATTTCGGGCCAACCACGGATGGCAACTATGCGTCCAAGAAATAAATCGGAGGGAGGTGCCTCCAATCAGGAGCTTAAGTCTGGGGAGTGGAAGGGCAAGATCTGTGGCAAAAGGGTCACTATGGGACAAAGAAAAGAGATTCTGGGTCTTAATATTGGGACTGAGACACAGAAAAATTGTAGCTATGGTCCCAGGAAGTTAACGTTGAGAAGAGGCCAGGTCTGCAGGAACCCCAACAGTCCCAGTGCAGATGGAACAGAAATGAGCTCACTCACCTCTAACGCCGCCTGGGGGTCCTCGACGATCAGAGCATCTGAGAAGCTCCGGAAAAACCTGCCAGGAAAACAACGATTTCAGCGGGGCTCACTCACCAAGGACAGAACAGTAAGACAACAGCAAAGGTGAAGAAAAACACGCACCGCTGGGTCGTTGCAGGTCCTGCTGCAGCTGCCGCCATCCCTAAGCGCCACTAAAGCTTCTCCCCGAGCGTTTTCTACCTTGGTTACCAGCTCCGCCGCCGCCCAGGGGGGGAAACTTCTGGAGAAACACCAACAGAGCTTCCGTCCTCAGTAGCCAATCAGCAGTCGCGCAGCATGCGGCCGCGGAAGGGGAGGCGAAGGGCGGGCAGGTGGGCGCGGGGCTGGCTGGGAAACAGGAGGACGCGCTCTCTGGGCCCGCCCCCTACCGGTGACGCACGCCAGGCCCCGCCCCAAGACTCATGATGCCTGCGCCGCTTGCACGGTAGGGACTCTCGCTCGGCCCGCACGTCTTCTAGTGTGGTCTCAGAGCCGCGCCGCACCGCCCTGGGATCCGATGCAGGGGTTACCGTGACTGTTAAGACGTGCCACTTTAAGCTCCGTTTTCTCTGGTTTTCGTCATGGCTACTGCTGGCGGCCAAGCTGTGCATGACGTCATTGGTGGCTGCCGGGTCTCTTCCGGCAGCAGGGCCCAGTATGGCGCTTCAGTTCGCAGGACGATCCGCGGAGCACCGGGACGGGCTGGAACGCCGGAAGTCGTTTTGCGGGCTTGAGAATGGAGTTTTCCAGAGGCCCTGCCAGAATCCAGTGCTCCACACCCTAAGTTTCCTTCCTAGTCGGCTTTCTTTTGAAGGCACCGAGTGGATAAAGTGGCCTGCGGTTGTCTTAGTTCTACCTTGTGTTCTAACTAACCGGTCAGGCCTCCCACCCCATCCCATCCCCGCCGACCTTAAACCCAGACTGGGAAGCTTCCTGAGATTTCTCAGGGGCTAAATGGTAGTGGACAACAGGAGTAGAGAGTGAGAGGCTCACTAGAGCAAGAAACACAAAGTATCCGCCGCATCCAAACTGCACTCCAAACTTGATTTAAGAGCTGTCAATACAACCGGGTGGTGGTGGCACATGTCTTTAATCCCAGCTCTGGGGAGGCAGATCTCTGTGAGTTTGGGGCCAGCCTGATCTACAGAGTGAGTTCCAGGACAGCCAGAGTTAGAACAGAGAAACCCTGTCTCAAAAAACAATAGCTGTTAATACACTCAGGAAGCCATTTTACCACATGCATTCTAGCAGATAAAATGAAGAGGTGGTCGATGGCTTCTTCAAACTTGATAAAACAGATCAGTCTGGAAACACGAACGAGAATCAACAGGATTTGCTTACATATCCTGCTAGGCTTGTCCCCTTTTCTGAATTCTAACTCAAAAAGGCCTAACTTAGCTTCCCAACCTATCACTCTTTTTTTCCATACAGGCCAAAATTCTTAGCATGCTTACCCTCTCTATCTTGGGCATTCTTACTTTCTATAAACATCCCCACCCACCACTTACTCACCCAGTGCAGCTGCCAAAAAAAAAAGCAATTGGGGGGGGGAGCTTTTGAAAATACGAGTAAATGAGTCCATATTCAAGACTTAAGTATTCATACATTAAGTATGTGCCAGATCATCAAGAGATAGAGGTAAAATACTAAAAGAGTTTAAAGTATTACCAATTTGCAATCTGCAGGTATATCCCATCTATATTGTGAATGAATGGTTTGAGGGGAAATGGGAAGGGTTGATAGAAGATAACAGGTCAAAGAAAGAAATCTGAATCAACTGATTGTAGAAATAGAGGTGTAGAGAGACTTCAGGCGGAACATGGTCAGCTGGCCACGAATCCTAAATAGACGCAAGATTCTGTTTTGAGTGGTGAGAAGATAACATTGGCTGAACTAGAAAACTGAAGCCAAGCAGATTTGTAAGGAAAGGTAGAGTTTCAATTTGGATCTTTTGAGTTTAAGGTTATTCTAAGTTTCTGTGTACCCAGCAGCCACTCAACTATAAAAGAACAGATGTGTAAAGATGAGAATTGTCTTTTGCATAAACATCTTTAAAGCAAATGTTGGTTTTCCTTAGTTTACATTTTTTTGGTTGGATGTGAATTATTTCTCATATACGTTTATTGCAAATACCTTGTGCCAGTTATCTTTTCATTTCTCTTAATATTGTCTGAAACAAGTTTTAATGTAGAACAATTTATAATTAGCTCTTTTGTATCATACGTCTATTCAAAGGCTATGGAAATATTTTCTTCTAGATCTTTCACTTGCCACATTTAAGTTTATCATCTATATACTTTGACAACTTTTGTGAAAGTAGGACAGTAGGAATAAGAGTTCATTTTCTCTTCTATACAGATACCAACTAAGCCAACCCCACTTACTGAAAAGATTTTCATTTCCTTAAATTTGGTGACAACTTCATTGTTCTATTCAAAGTTCAAGGCATCTTCTTGGAAACAGAATTGTCAGAGCTACCAGCACATTCATTTAGAATTTTTCAGACTCTACAACTGAAAGTTTCTGTGCCTAATAAATGATCCAGTCTTAAGTATTTTTGTTATAGTAGCACAGACTCTTTCTAAGCAGTGGAAAAACTCTACTAACCTACTTTAAAAGATTTAGTTTAGGGTCCGGTGAGGTGGATCAGCAGCAGGTAAAGGTACTTGTTGCACAAGGCTGGAGAACTGAGTTTGCTCCCCAGGACTTAGGTAAAGGTGGAAGGAGAGAACCAACTCCACAAAGTTGTTCTGACCTTCACATTTATTTGCCACACACACACACACACATATAAAATACATAATAATTTTTAAATGTTTTTTTATAAACATCAACATGGTCATGGTCTCTTGACAGCAATAGAACACTAAGACACACATATACATTAAATGTTTTACAAGTTATGTATTAGCACTGGCACATAATTTAAATCCCAGCACTTGGAAAACAAAAGCAAGTGGATCCTCTAAATTCAAAACCAGCCAGGGGTAAATAGTGAGACCCTATGTCAACACACACGTGTGCACATACACACACACACACACACACACACCAAATTGGTACTAATAGATGTGTGAAAATTAGTGTTACCACTGAGACAGTAGGGGTACACCATGTTACAGAGATTTTTATTTCTTGAATTTTTCTTCTTCCAAGTTTAGCAATCAATTGACCAAGTTTATAGTAAGAAAGCCTGTTTTAGGGCGGTAGAGATGGCTAAGTAAAAATAATCATTTGCTCCGTAAGCCTGCTGACCTGAATTATCCCCAGGACCCATGTAAAAGCTGGAAGCAGTAGCTCAGAATCTGTAGGACCTGTCTCAGACCCAGTGGATGGTGAGGATCACTCCTGATGTTCTCTGGTCTCCACCTTCATTCCTGCATGTGCATTCAAACATTTTTTAAAAATGTACTTAGAGCCCCAGCCTCATACACAAGTTTATTTTTTACCCCTTTGGCTTTCTGAAACAGTCTCACTTAACCCAGGCTGGCCTCAGACTCACTATATAGCTAAGGATGATCCTGAATTGCTGATCCCCCTGCCTCTATAACCGTGATTACAGGTTTGTATGACATCACACCTATGTGAAAAGCCTTCTAAAAGCTATACATCAATACCTGTAAATTTATCTAACAATAAGTCTTGTCTCACAAACTGCTTTTTTATACACCCCAGGACTACCTGCCCTGGTATAGCAACACCATGGAGGGCTGACCCTTCCCACACCAATCATGGATCAAGAAAATGCCCCACATGCCAATCTGATGGAGGCATGTTCTCAGTCGAGGGTCCCTCTTCCCAGGTGACTTTAGCTTTTGTCAAGTTGATAAAACCTAACCAGCAAAAGAAGTGATTAGGCCATGAGAGCAGAGTCATAACCTAGTGGATGATTGCCATTAATTTGGAAGTAGATTTGTTTTTGATACAGGCTCCTCTGGCTCACCTGCTCCTTTGCCAGAACCTTACTATTAATGATAAAATGGGCTATATCATTGGTATTCTATTGTGTGGTGTCTCGAAACTGTCACATGCCATGGCAAAGAGGAAAAGAATAACTAGGAGTCTTGCAGAAACATCTAGTACCAGTGTAAATACTAGTAACGTGGCGGGGGGAGGGGGGTGTGCAGGTGTGGATTTTTTAGGAAACATTTACAGGGTTGGCATGATGGCTCACAAGGTAAAAACACTGTGCACGACTAATAATCTGAATTTGATCCCAGGAACCCATGGTGGAAGAAAAGAACCAACTCCCAAAAGTTGTACACTCCAATGTTCACACTCAGGCATGACATGGATGTGCACATACTTGCCAGATATGATGGCATGTATCTGTAAAACCCGAACCCGGGAGTCTGAGGCAGGATGATCATTAGTTCCAGAACAACACAGTGTGTCTAAGGAGGCCATGTGTCAAAAAGCAAAAGAAATAAAGACAATAAACATTTGCTTGAAAACAGAAATATTGAGAACTTTTACATGATTTAATAATAAACAATTAAGGATACAAAAACGTTTAGAGGATTCCAAAATTTAAATTTTTAAATACAAATTCATTTCATAATATGAAAACATATAATATTAGACTTCTAAACATAATTTTTCTTCTACAAAAATTTCTATACTAGAAAATTTGCAGAAAACAATTTCTTGTGACTTTAAATGTACATTATTTACAGTTGAAAAAGTAATCTAAGAACTCTATTTCAGAAACTTGGATATATGTTATCTTTGTATGTGATTTCCCTTCCCTCTTCACCCACAGTAAAAAAATGATCCAGAAAAAGAGCAACTATGCTTTTATAATATCTGACTCAGCTACACATCTATTTCTTGGCCCTTCAGAGTCCTGACTCACTCAGAATAGCAGTCTGTCATTTAGCACTCAGCACGCAAGTTTGCTAATAAGCCACAATATACAGTGGCCTAGGAATTAATGAACAAAGAACTTAGGAAGAGTTTGTCAGATCTTACTGATAAGAGAATAATTTTGTGAGGAAAACATTTTTATGCAGTATTTTACCTATATTTACAGTAAGAAATAATCTGGTACTATTCTGAGTAATTTTAAAGTACAGATATTAAAAATCATAAAATTTATAGTAAGAAGGGAACTTGGAGATCATTTTGTTTAGTCCACTGCATCCCTTCATTTTACCAGAACAGCAAAGACTAGCAGATTAAATGATCTGCCCAGGATTACACACCTAGAAGATGAAGTGGCCTGCCCAGGGTTTCATACCCAGCAAGCTAGTAGAATACCACTCACAGGCTGCTGTGATAATATCACATTTCTGAAACTCAAAGTAAGACATAATCATAGGCACACTTAAATTTTTATTGTTGTTGGTTTACTTTATTTTTTCTTTTATTTTTTTTTCTTTTTTTAGAGGTTTCATGGAGCCCAGGCTGGCTTCAAACTCACTATGTAGCTAAGGCTGGCCTTGATCTCCTGATTGCCCTGCATCCACCTCCCAAGTGCTGGGATTATAAATCTGTGCCAACACACTGGGCTTACATTTTAACTTGTAATGTTATCTTACAAATTCATAGTTTGTGAAACAGTGCAGTCAACTAAAGTCAAGCTAAGTGACATCATAATAATTTTAACAGTATAAAATAAGTTTCTTGCATCTGAAAGAGTCAAGACTTAAATTATACGAGTGGAATGAAAATATTTCATATATAAATTTCCTGCTGACTTATATTTAAGAAGTATGTACAAACAATTCAGGAAGCTAATACAGTGTCGAGTTAGAAAAGAAACTTTAAAAATACTTATGATATAGTAACTGAAAAAAGTCTCAAGAATTTCTTCATAATATAAAATTCCTGCTCCTTCACAACTGAGTTCTGAAACATTTAAAGAGGAGAAACACTTGGGTTTTCCTCCTCACCTATCAAAGTCAAAAGTAACTATCTTTAACAATTATAAAATTAGGAATTTCTGTGGATTTATCTTAGAAAAAATCAGGTTATTTTCAGACAGCTGAAAAATGAGCTCAATTTAAAAAAATAACCACCCATAATTCCTTTGGTGTATTAATTAAAAAGAGCTGGGCTCTAGCAGTTCATTATGTTTGATGGCTACCTGAGCGGGAAACCCATTTGAACTGGATACCACCATCACATAAGGCTGTGGTTGCTGTTCAGTTTTCTCAGTGTCTTCATTCAAATGATCTTCGACCTTTTTCTCTGCTTCTTGTTTAAGAGTTTTTGTTTCCTGAGCTTTGATAACAGACGTGATCACAGTGCCAGGTGGATGCGCAACTAGCTGTGAACTTCGAGAAAACGTCACCACAGGTGCAGTAGCACTGAAGGACGGAGATGAATCCATATTGACAGCTCCATTGCAAATGGACTGAACATTGCTTGTAAGGACCTGCTGTACATGGGTAGGGCTGAAGACAATTGAGGGAGGGGAGCCTGGCTTCTGTGACTGCAGCATGACGTTTTCTTTCAGTACTGTCATAGGCTGTGATGATGGAATAGCTTGTAAAATAAATTTCTGTGACCCAGCACCTGATGACGGGTCTGTGCTGGCTATAACGGTTGTGAGTGGCACTGTCTGGAGTGTAACCGTATGCAACTGCTGGTTGCCAGGAGACACAACTACTGGAACCTGGGTGGAAGCTTGTATCGTCCTATTGAGATCACCAAACAGAAGTGAGACAATTAGCAGATGGTACATCTTTTAAAACTTTAATATTTCACAAGTTAATAACAGTATGTCATACATTCCCAATGCTATTTCCCGTTTTCACCACAGCATAATAACATCATGTCAAACCTTATTTTAAACAGTATACAGGCGGGGTGTGGTAACAGCACACACCTGTAATCACCAACCTCAGGAGGCAGAGGTAGTTGGAGGCGAGCCAGGGCTACTTAGACCCTGCTCAAGTGAAAAATCTGTAAATACCGCTACATTAATACAAGTGAGTAAAGTATCAACACACTACGCAAGTGTGTGTGTGTATGGATAGATAGACGGATAGATAGATGGATAGATAGATATGCATGTGCATGCATGCACAGACCACTCTAAAGAAAAGTAGGAATTTAAAAAATTCAAAAAACTGTTGATTCACTGTGCTTACTCCTAACAAATAATTGTTTTCAATCTGGTCCCGCCCCTTGGTTATGTGCCACTCCACCCAGCATAAAACTACAATTTAACATAAAAAATGTTAATGTAAAATCCAGTTTATGGAACTAACTCAAATAATGAGCTAACCTCATTATTAAATAAAAAGGTTCATAAAGGATATGATGACTCAATGTAATGTTAAAAGTTCACACTTGTGAACTTTATAAATCTCATAGCCTAGGTTAGCCTTTATCTCCAGGTCCTGCCTCTACCTCCCAAGTGCTAGGATTATAGGCACACACACACACACAGCTTAAAAGTTTATAGTTAAGGTTACTGTTATTATACATCAGTTGAAAACTCTGTATCTTGAGTTCAACTGTTCTCTCTGAATTTGTTAAAAGTTATTTTGTAAAACTTACACTTCAATGGCTCAGTGCTAAATCAATCTCAACTAACAAATTATTAAATGCAAATTTTATTGTGTTAGTTATATGTGACCAGTCACATATGGGAAGATAAATAGCCCACATGAATAGATAAAGACTAAATGCAACTTAGAAGTTCAAAAGAAGCAGGAAGGCACAGGATGACTACAGCATCCATGTGGGATGCTAAATCTCAAAATTCAAGCAGCCACCCAAGTCTCCATTGTGAACCTCAGTTGAACCTCAGTTCACAATGTGAGGATAGTAACAGCTCTTTCATTTTTTTTTTCTTTAAAGTTTGGAGACAGGGTCTTGCTGTGTAGCTCTGGCTGGCCTCGAACCTGCTCTGCTGACCAAGCTTGCTTCAATCTTAAAGTGATCCTCCTGAATTTACAGGTATGTGCCGCCATGCACAGCTTCAACAGCTCTCTAGAAGGGTAGAGCTAGTGGAGAGCAAGAGTTAATAAAGACTTAGTAGATGGGAGGGGTAAGACTTATAATAAAGTATTAGGCAAACAGAGTGAGTTGAAAAATAACCTCAGGGCCAGGCTTTTCCAAAATATACTGAGCTTCCTCTATCCTTCCCATCTGAACCAGAATGAATATCTTTGAGAAATCAGAGTTTGATACCCGGCCTGACCAGATTTTTTTTTTTAAATAAAAATTTATAGGTTGGGTGTTTGAGTGGGTTTTTTATTTTTGGGTTTTGTTTAGTGTGTGTGTATGTCTGTGTGTGTCTGTGTGTGTCTGTGTGTCTGTATGTCTGTCTAAGAGTACATACATGCCACAAGGCATACTTGTAGATGTCAGAAGACAATTTGTATCCATCAATTCTCTCCTGTCATATGGGTCCCAGAAATCAAAACAAAAGATCAAAACTTTACCTGCTGAGCCATTCCATTGGCCCCTACATTTCTTTTTGTTTGTTTGAAGATAGGGCCTTACAATAATTATAAATCACAAAATTATGACCCTCCTCTTTCAATCTCCTGAGTGATCAGACCATAGCTGTACAGCACTGAAGCAGGAATCACAGGGATAGCCCAGCAGCCTGGGGTTCCCACCTGCACCAAGTTCCATGCATACCCCACTTCAAAGAATGGAAAAGTTGTTCCTCTCTTAGCAACCCACTACTGACTCCTATTTTGTGGTTAGTTTCCATTCAAATGTGTCTCGGAATATATCCAGACATGAGTGACAAGGTCCCCAATCTGATATGAACTCATTTGGGATACATCCGCAGTAAGGCAAACTGTATCCTTCCAGTAAACTTCTGAGGGAAACTATTTACCATCTTATGTCTATGTACAAGGGACACTCATATGATTAAAATAAAATGCATCATGACATGCACAATAATCAAAGCTTATGCAATCTAAGACTGTCAATGAAAACAGAACCCTCAGAAACCAACTCCTTTTCCTGGAACCCAAAAGAAAACCCTAACATTAACTACTGCTCTTGGGACACTCCAGCTGAAGGTAGTCCACTGCTCCCTTGCAGCGTTTCATGTACAGGCACTTTAAGTAAAACGTCTTACTACTTTACCATTCCTGTGTGTGTTTTCAATTCTTTGGTACCAAGAACCTGGACACAGATTCAGACAAAGACCGGTCCAGACAAAGACCATCAGCAACACCACTATACCCAGGTTGATACCACTTTTTAAAATAAAGTCACAAACCTTCCTATACATAAATCTATAGATAAAAGTAGCTCCTATCATTTAGTTATCACAGAAGTCTATATAAATATATATGATCTGCCACCTTGTAAATGCTATGATCCTCATTTTACATGTAAATACTTTGTTGCAGAGGTTGACGGCTTCCTTAAGTAAACAGGTAAGGTAGCTGTCTGACTTCAGAGCCTTATGTGCCTAATCATTACAAATACACACTAGTTCCTAAGTCCTGAATAACATTGGTTAAAAATGAATACTTACTATTTTAACTTTCATTCTTAACTTTTTGTATATATGTATGTATGTATATATATACACATACATATATATATCAAAAAATATATATACACACACATATATGTATATATAATGAATTTTTGTGCTTTCCACCCATTACCTTATCCCATGAATACTATTATATGCATAAATCTTCAGTGTGTACTGCCCCATGCCTTTATCTTCTCTACAGTTTGGCACAGTGTACTTGGAAATTTTGCATACTGCTCTTTAGAGCTATTGCTAGGTATTCAATATTTTTTGTTCAATTGTTTTAAAAACAATCTTTCCTGATAAGATTGCTATTTCTCAGGAAACGTATATACTACCTACAAAATAAATATATTGAATAGAATAAATATATTGACTCATTTGAACAAATTCTAGAGCAATTTTCACTAATAAAACATTTGGATAGTATAATAGTGCAGGCTTGAAATCACAACACCTAGGAGGTTGGGGCAAGAGGATTGTCCATCCTGGTGAGGCAGGATGTACATATCAAGGCTTTGCCTCAAAGCCTAACAAAAACTAGGTATGGTGAGAGACTCCTATCATCTCAGCACTCAGGAGGAAGAGGCAGGAAGATTAAAAGTTCAAGGCTGCCCTCCTCTACATATCAAATCTGAGGCCAGCCTGGGATACAAGATTCCATGTCAAAAGACAGAAATGTACATATTAAGGAATAAAATACCATGAAGTTCCTGCAGCCACAGAAATTTCCAAACATTTCTTCTTTTAATTAAATCATTGTTGTATTCAATTATGTCACATCAGTTTTATCTTAAAAGTTAACTACTTTTTAAAACTCGTAAGCTGCTTGTAACTAAGAGGTATCATATTGCTGATTTAAGATTCATCAAAATTTCTGAGGCTCATTATGTGACATTAAGCGTGTGTTGAAAACTGATGTAGGTGTCAAGAAGTGTTATTTGTCAAACCTGTGTTGTTAAGAAGCACTGTCTTCATTTTATAGATGAAGAAATATTCCTAACAGTCGACTGATTTACACATTCAGTATCTGGCAAAGCTGGAGGGCTAAAGGTTTGGCAGACTTCTTCCTATTGTGTTATCTTGCTTTTAAGGCAAACCTATGGCTTTAGGAATTTTTTAAAGGATAATTTTAAAGACCTTAAGACAAACTGTTAGTGCCTGAGTAAGTATTAAAGAAAAAGCATTTCCACGTTTATCAGGGACAATTCTCAGAAAGTGCTTTACCAGAGGTTTATCACTTTTGTTATTCCTTGGACTATCATGAAGTCAAAGCAAATTAAAACTTTTAAAAACTGAATACAAACATTATAAACTGATTCAAAGGAAAAACTTAGATGTTGATAATTCCTGTGATTTACATGAATCAGGAGGCAATGGCTCTCCCAGAGCCAATAAAATTATACTTATAATTCATGAACTGGAAACCCATTGGAAAATAAAAGAAAGAATCCTGTGCTGGCTGGCTTTATGTCAACTTGGCACAAGTTAGAGTCATTTGAGAGGAGGGAACCCCAACTGAGAAAATGACTCTGTGAGACTGGGCTGTAGGCAAGTCTGTAGAGCATTTTCTTAATTAGTCATTGATGGGGAAGGGCCAACCCATTGTGGGTAGTGCCATCCCTGGGCTGGTGGCCCTGGGTTCCATAAGAAAGCAGGCTGAGAAAGCCAGGAAGAGAAAGCCAGTAAGCAGCACTCCTCCATGGCCTCTGCATCAGCTCCTGTCTCTAGGTTCTTGCCCTGTTTAAATTCCTTTCCTAATTTCCTTCAGTGATAGATTATGATGTGGAAGTGTAAACCAAATAAACCTCCCCACCCCCCCAACTTGCTTTTGGTCATGATGTTTCACCATAGCAATAGTAACCTAAACTAAGACAAACCCCAAGAACTATAAATATCCATTTATTTGCCTTATTGCAAAATCAAATGAGAACAGTCCTAAATTTTTCAGAAGACCAGTCTAAATACAGAATTTGGTCAATTCAATATTTAGCATCTTTTCAAGTCTTATTTGATTGAAATAGACTAGAAGTCTTTCCAACACCTGGCACATCTGAAGAAGAGAACCTGACTCCTAACTTTCTCACTTGAGCTTCAGAAGTGTTCCAAGATGGGATTTGCCTAAGCGATAACATTTATTCTTGGTACTCACTGCAGCCTGGATGTCTCTGTTATGACAATTTATGTATTTCCGTAGGTTCTGATCTATTGGGCTAAAAAAAAAAAAAATCAGTAGAGTAACATCAAATACAGCACTAGGGAAGAGAGGGAAGCAAGATGATGATTAAGGTCAACTAGCGAGAGTTTGAAGCTAGCCTAGGCTACATGAGATTCATCTCAAAAAACAAGAATGGTGTGGAAAGACGACTCAGTCGTTAAGAGTGCAGAACAGGACAGGAATTGCACAGGGCAGGAATTCAGTTCCCAACAGTCTGTAACCTCAGCTCCAAAGAATCCAATATCTCAAGCCTTCACAGGCATCCGCAGTCAGGTACACAAACCCCTCCCATGCACACATATACACATAATTAAAAAAATAAACAAACCAGAACCATGATAGAATTGGAGAATTGATATAGTTTTGCTCCTGGAACAATCTGTTGACAATTCTACCTTCCAAACCTGACTGTAATGAACAATGCCTCTGCTCAGAACATGACACAGCGATGGTCACTTTGTTTCCTCACCTGATACTCTGAACTGAAGAATTTGTTGTTTCTTCCTGAGTGCTGCTGGTTACAGCTGCTTCTCCCTCTGCGACAGCCTGGACTGGCTGTACTACATGAACCGTCCGGAAGAGCTGGGTAGGGTAGGGAGCCTGTGAGGGCTGCACTGTCCTCAAAACTTCCGATGGTTGTCCAACTTCCATAGGATCTTTGGGTTTTGTAGCTTTAGAATTCCCTCCTTTTATTCCTGGACCTGAAGATACTCTTGATCTGTTTACTTGATTCCTACTTGATGTGGTTGATGACGATAAGGATGGATCTGAAGACTCAATGCTGGAACTTGGATCCTCATCATCTATGTATATAAGATTTTTTGGCATTTCTTTAAACTGATATACCAAGCGCTGACCTTCCACTTTTGCAAGAATACCTCTTTGGTAATAGTACCTAGTGAAAGCAGATAATTTCATCAATATTTTATTAAATTGAATATAAATTCAAATGATATTTAAAAAATTTTCCCTAATCATAAAATTTTAGATCTGAAGTTTAAAAATGAAGAAATTGGTTGTTGCTGGGTTTTTTGTTGTTGTTTTGTTTTTTTGAGACAGGGTCTTCCTATATAGCCCTGGCTGTCCTGGAACTCCCTATGTAGACCAGGCTGGCTTTGAACTCACAGAGATCTCCCTCTTCTGCCTCTAGAATGCATGCACCGCCACACCTGGCTGAAAATGAGAAAATTTGTAAAGGAAGGGCATGTATGTGTGTGTGTGTGTGTGTGTGTGTGTGTGTGTGTGTATATATATATATATAACAAAGTCATACACAGATTAAATCCTTATGAGGGATTGAAAATAATGACTTAATAATTGCCTGCTTGTATAAGAACTGAGCTCCGATCCTCAGCACCCATGCAAGGGCTGGCCCAATGGCATACATCTGTAGCCCCAGGAGGCAGAGAGACTGGCAAATAGCCTCGCTGAATTAATGAGTTTTGGGTTCAGTAAGAGATCTGGTACCAAAACACAAGGAGAGTGATCAGGGAAGATGCCCAAGCATCGACCTCTGGCCAAGCATCCACGCACATACCCACATTCCCCCACACAAACACATATAAACACATCACATACAAGTCCTTATTAACAACCAAACCTAGGATGGCCTCTGACTGGGGAACTGTGGGAAATGACCAGAGCTTCACTTCCTTCCTGTACCCTGCTGCTAATTAGCTGAGATAAAAATCTACAACAAATCTCAAGACAGGACTTCCCCCTCCATACCTCACTAGCAGCTTTGTGCAATTTTAAAATTAGCTCCAACGTGCAAAATTCAGTGATTCAAATGTCAGTGATTTTTAACAAAATCAAGAGCCTACATGATTCTTGCAAACACACCTATGTCTTTTCTGTATAATGTCCTTTTCCTAAGTGTCTCTCTCCCTCTCTCTCTCTAACTTTTGTCCTTAAATCCACATTAAAACCTTTTCTTGGAGCTGAAGAGATGCCTTAGCAGTTAAGAGCACTTGCATAGACATTATGCACCCACATAATGTCTGCAACTCCTATTTTAAGGGATCCAATGCCTTCTTCTGACCTCTGTGGGCATCAGGCACCCATGTAATAAACAGATACATATGCCAGCAAAACATTCATATACATAAATCTTTTGAAAAAACATAGTAAGTTCCAACTCCGCTTCATACAAGAAGAGGAGGAAGAAAATGAAAAAAATGACTTAATAAAGTGCCCGCTTGTATAAGACCTGAGCGCTGATCCCCAGCACCCATGCAAGGGCTGGCCCAATGGCACACATCTGCTTAACCTTCTAATTGGTGCTCAAAAGTTTCAGAATTGGATTCCTAACGTTCAGACTAAACTTTGCTGTCTGCATGATTATTTGTGGAAGAAAGGTATTTCCCCTTGGAGCAAGATTTAACTTTAAATGTATGCTGGTTTCTATAAGTATTGTGGCCTTCCTTCCATAATATGGTTCAGAAGCTAAGGCTGTAGCTCAGCGATAGACTGCTTATCTAGCATACACAGAGCCCTGGTTTCATTCCTCAGCACTACAAAAACAAACAGCACAAAACGATCATACTCCTTAATTTTTAAAAAGGTACCCGTTTTCCAGTATCTAGGAAATGATATGCTTAGCATAACAAAAACTCCACATACCTGAGTGCTCTTCCCATGGTCTCATAGTTCATATCAGGTTTGTTTTTGTGCTTTCCCCACAATCTAGACACTGCCTTAGAATCAACAAGTTTAAAAATGCCTTTTTCTCGCTGTGTCCACTTGATGTATTTAGGACAGGTAGCTTTGTCCTGAAGCAGAGCCAGTAAAAACTCCCAAAGGTAAATTGTGTTTCCTGAAACAAAATTGATTTATTTTAAAGGAACACATTTCCTTTAAAAGAGCACAAGCAAACCAATCACAGGACTAGAAGTCTTACAAGGTCCACCTCTATCCACACAGAAATATCACATCATTCACTTAACTGATGCAATCACTCAGTATTGGTGAATACAGTCATAATTCTTAGGATCTAGTAGAAGAAGGATCTTACTAAACCCATAAATGATGTATGAATGGCAATCTTGTCAATTAGATTTATGATGACCTAAGGAGAAACACTGAGATCATTTCTGTCTGCCTCTTTAAAACCTATCACATAGAGAAAGCATTAAAAGTATTTAAAAAAAAATCTTTCAACAGGTGCTCTCTTTATAGCTGAACCAGAAAATCAGCCATGATAGAATTCTTCAAATCTGAGCAAGAGTTGTAAAAATACTAGAACTACAACACACCACAATAAGGATCTATGAACTGAAACTCTAGACTAGCTGAATCATTGCAAAACTTTGCTGAATGCATTAATGGATTATTTTGATAGGTGAGTAAAAAATAATTAAAATGGATTTTGTGGGCTACTTTATTATCAGCCTCTTTACAGAAATTGATGACAGTATGTTATAAGCACTGGGCAACAGTATGTTTTATTTGGCTATAAGAAGAAAAGTGATGAGCTGGGTTCAGCGATGTGGTGGCATCTGGAATCCTAGCATTAAGGAGGTGGAAAAAGATCAACAGTTCAAGACCACCTTTGGCTACTAGGCCAGCCTGGACTACAAAGTTTAACACACCCAAGGTAGTCATTTGGTACCTGTGTGTCACACACACACACACACACACACACACACACTTAAAAGTAAACCAAAAAGAGTGACAAGGGTCAGGGAAGGAGTCCAGAGAAGAGGGGAGGGGAGGGGAAGGCACTAGACCCGTACAGTAAAGAAATCTTAGTACTCACCTTTCCCATCTTTATTTTTCTTTTTCACGGATATATTTGGTGTAGTAGCTGGGGAATCTGGTCGTGGTGGTTTTGTTTTTCTTCCTGAAATCAGAAAATCTCTGTATAAATATCTGTCCTCAAAATTGAAAGAAAACTATTTTGTTGCTTATTGAAAATTTCAAGTTCCAAACTTTTATACATGGTTCATACAAACTGGTCTCTCAAAATGCTGTCTAAAAGAAAAATAACTTCAGGAAAAATTGAACTAGGTAGGAAGTATATATACTATAAAAATATATAATATTTTAATTATTAAAATATTTAATTAAATATATATAATATAAATATATACTAAGTATATATTTATATATACTTTATATACTAAGGTAGGAACAAATTGACTAAAAATTGAATTAAGAAAGTTAGATCACAGTCACTTACATATGAAATTAGACCTCAGGACTAGAGACACAGATCAACATCAGAGCCCTTGCCTAACATGCACAAGCCCTGAGCCTGATCCCCAGCACCCAGGGGTGGGGGTGGGGATGGGAAAGAAACCAGAAATTACCCTCTGGCTCACCTGTAAGAAGAAAAGAGGTTAAATGTCAAATACTGTATTTTCTCTGAGATCACCACACTTGTTAGTGCTTTCTCTTAAATTTTTGAAGAATATTTTTTACACCAACAAAACTTGTGCTTAAAAAATTAACTGCAAAACTTTGTGTGGTGACACACACCTTTGGAAGGTTGAAGCAAAATGGTACCTCTCGGTGGATTCAAGGTCAGACTGGTCTAAATAGTGAGTTCTAGGCTAGCCAGGACTACACACCCAAACTCTGTCTCAAAAAACCTAGACAATGAGTAAAGAATACTGCCACGCATAGCCTAGTAAGCCAGGGATGCCATTTTTTCTCGGAGAGTGGTTGGGGTGGGATGGGTTTCTTTTTGTAAGGGCAGGAACTTAAGCAGAAACCATGGAGGAACACTGATTGCTGGCTCAGGTTCATGCTTGCTTGGCTTTCTTACATGCCCCAAGAATGTCTTGCGTGGGGATAGTACTGCCCATAGTTGACTGCCTTGCCCTCAACAACAATTAGCCATCAAGACCCACAGATGGGCCCAAAGACAAGTCTGGTCTAGGAAAATCCTGAATCTAGGCTTTCCCCTCAGATGACTCTAGACTATGTCAAGTTGACAATTAAAACTAACTAGGGTACTCTCAAATTGTGAAAAGTTAAAAGTTCTGTTTTAACATATTCCAACACCTTTTTCTTCCACTGATTGCAGAATTACAACTTTCTGTAGTTTTGTTTTTTGTTTTTGTTTTTGTTTTTTTTTCCTACTGGAACCCTGTAATGGAATCTTTAGTAGCCTGGAGGTCTGTAAACTATGCCCTAGGGCATGAGGTGTGGTGATGCATGCCTGTGATCCTTGCATTTGGAAGGAGGATCTGGGTCATTCTTGGCTATATTAGGGAGTCCAAAGCCAGTCCAGGATACTTGAGAGCATTTCTCAAAACAGATATACCAGCTGGAGAGATGGCTCAGTGGTTAGGTTAAAAGTACTTGCTGCTTGGCAAGGTCACTACCTTTAATCCCAGCACTCAGGAGGAGGCAAAGGCAGGCAGATCTCTGTGAGTTGAGGCTAGCCTGGTCTACAAAGCCAGGACAGTTACACAGAAAACCCCTGTATCAAACAAATAAAAAAAAAGCATTTGCTGCTTTTGCAGAGGACTGGGGTTCTCTCCCCAGCACCCACATGACAGTTCATAACCAGCTCCAGAGGATCTCATACCTCTGGCCTCTGTGGGTATCACACTCACATGCATGCACACACACACATAATTAAAGCAATAAAAATGTCTTTTAAAGATATGAATAAAAGAATAAAACAAAGAATAAATAAAGAAAATGAAGACCACAAACTATTCCCTCAAAATGAAACTGACCTACCCTACCCCCAAGACTTTTTGTTTGCTTGTTTTAAGGGGGGGGCAGAGGTATTGGATAAAAGAATTTAGATTAAAAACTTGAGGCTTTAAAAATTGGAAAATCTGGCAAGATAGCTCAACAGGTAAAGGCATTTGCCACCAACCCTGACAACTCGAGTTAGAGCCCTTGGTCACACATGGTGAAAGCAGAGAATAAACTCTGAGAGTTGTTCTCCTCTGACCTCCACCGTGTTCCATGGCACATACACACCTACACACACACACACACACACACACACACACACACTCCAGCACATACACTTGAACATAAATAAATGCAATAAAAGACAAAGAGTTGGAAAATCTCCTTTTCAGTGAGAGAGGTCAACTATTTTAAGTGCCTAAGATATTTTTAATGATTAATATGAAGAAATACCTCAATCTGTTTTGTGCCCTCATTTTTTCTGACATATCTTAACTGGTGTAGGAACACCCTCTAAGAAGAAGTATATTTGGATTCCACATCAAAATTGACTGTATGACCTAAGCAAGTCAGACTCACCTTTCTTTCTTTTAGGCTGTTCTGGGGATGAGGCTCCGGGGGAGTCTGCATATTGCTCATGTACTTGCTGAGTCTCCATCACTTCAGGAATCCCGTCTACTGTGACGGACACGTGGGTGATCGGGGCGACAATGTCATCTTCAGAGGAACTAAATATATTATTATCTGTGGAAATGAAATAAATTATAATCAGTAGTGTATTATAAACGAAGTCTTTCTTGTTTCTATAAACTCTCTGCTCTTTATTTCCTGGCCCTAAACCAAGGATCCAGAAGCGGCCAGCTTGACTCCCTACCACCTGGGTGTCTTACCCTGCCCCATGTCTACCTTCTGAAACCCAATTTCTGTGTGACCACATTAGACCTATATACAAGTGTTTGATTCTCTGAAAACGAGAAGGAAAAATCATAGCAAAAATATCTCCCTAAAGTTTTGAAGAAAAGCGAAAGAAACGACCAAAACCCCACTGAATGCTTTGAACATTTCCACAATCTAAACCAAACCTGCCTTTCTGATCTCATTGCCAGCTCACCATGAAGCATGATCCTGAAACTACACATACAAAACATCTTTCTCTAGTAAGTCTGTGCTTGTGGTTGGATCCATTCCTTCTGACTTGAACTCACATTCCTGTCTCCTCTGTCTAATGAAGTATGACTGTCATTTGGTTAAAACCTTCTCTCCATAGAGCTAGAGTAGCCACTGCACCCAGAACACTACACTATCACTTCTATGGCCATTGTTTTTGGCTTCTGTGGTTATTTGCATACATGAATGACTCGGAAATTAACCTGTAAGATTGAAGAAAGGAGTAATAGCTTTTTTTTTTAATATCATACCATTGCCTAATGTATTGCTGTGCACATCACAAACATTCAATAAATCCCTTGAAGTGACTTAGTAACTATGCTTTTAAATTTCAGTTCCCTCTTGTCAGAAAGATCCAAAGGAGAAATAGATTTAAAAATAGATTAATACTGGCCAGGCAGTGGTATCCCATGCCTTTGATCCAATCACTTGGAGGCAGAGGCAGGCAGATCTCTGTGAGTTCAAGGCCAGCCTAGTCTAGAGACTGAGTTCTAGGACAGTCAGAGTTACAACAGAGAAACCCTTTCTCGAAAAACCAAAATAATAATAACAACAACAACAATATAATAAAAATAAAAATAGCTTAATAATCTGGCAGTGAATTTTATGCAACAAATGGTTAGTAAAATTTTCAATAGATTTTTGCCTATTCAATGCAATTCTATAGAGATGAGTTCAAAAACCAATGAGAGGCCAGAAAGATGGCTTAGCAGTTAAGAGCACTTGGTGCTCTCCAGAAGACCAGGGTTCAGTTACTAGCACCACATCATGACACACAACCCTCTATAGCTCCAGTCCCAGGACAGTGAACACCCTCTTCTGGCCTCTAATGCACACATGCAGTGCACATGTACAGATGCACACAAAACGCTAATGCACATAAAAGTTTTAAAAACAAAGTAAAAAAAAAAAAGCAGGTGAAGACACAAGATTCTGCACAATCTACTATTTCATAAAGGACAAATGACTTTCTATTCTAAAACGTTCATTTATCAAATTTTCAATCAGTTAAACGGAATGTTTTAACAAAGGAACCACAACTAGAATTTGTCCCTTACAACGTGCTTGGGATCCGCAAAAGAAAAAAAGAACAATAGCCTCTGCTGGTCTCGTGACCTTTCCCACCTAATGGAGATGGCAAGAACAGCACTGCAGTGTACACAAACACCGTGACCAGGAGCACTCACTTATTCGCTTCTCATCCAGCATCGGGCCAGGAGAGTCCATATTGAGGAGTGCCTCAGCAGCCTCAATGGTCTCAATTGTTTCATCTCCATTATGACAAGAAGCCTCAACTACAATAAAGAAAGAATAGTATCAGCTCCAACATATGTGCTGCTCTGTAATCACCGTCACAGTGTCCACCTCCTGATCTAGGATACCACTTAACATTGCTCTTGTTTGCATATAAACTGTAAGATACAAAACATATGCCATAATACAAATCTGAGGTGGGAGTGTATAAAGTCTCACACAATGCTGGCTAGTGTTTTGTTTTGTTGTCAACCTGACAAAAGCTTGAGTCATCTGGGAAGAGGGAGCCTCAGTTGAAAAAAATGTTCCCGTCAGATTGGCCTATAGACAAGGCTGCAGGGATATTTTATTGACTAAGGATTGATGCAAGGGTGCCCAGCCCACTGCGGGTAGTACCACCCTTGAGTAGATAGTCCTGGGCTGTATAAGGAAGCAGGTGAAGGTGGGGAGTCTGGAGAGATGGCTTAGCAGTTAAGGCATTTGTTGCTCTTGAAGAGGACTGGAATTTGGTCCACATCACCCACATGGTGGCTCACAGGCACTTGTAACTCATGCTCCAACATACTCTTCTGGCCTCCTCAGGTACCTGCAGACATGTGGTGCACTCTTACATTATAAAGAGACAAAATATTCATGCACATAAAATAAAGAATAAGTTAGAGAAAAAAAAAAGGTTAAGCAAACCATTCCTCCCTGGCTCCTTCTTCAGCTCCTGCCTCCAGGTTCTGCCTTGCGTTTCTGCCCTAACTGCCCCTAATGATGGACTGTGATGTCTAAGCCAAATGAACCCTTTCCTCCCCAAGCTGTTTTGGGGCATAGTATGTATCACAGCAATAAAGAAGCAAACTAAGGCATGCACTACAGCTCAGGCTAGCCTCAAACTTGCAGAAATACTTCTGCCTCACCCTCCCAAGTGCTGGGAATACAGGTGTCAACCACCAGTCAATTGCCTTGTTTTGTTTTGGGGGGTTAAAACTATCATCTTGTATGTGCACGTGTATGTGTAATATGTGTATGCCTGAGTGTGCTGAGGCCAGAGGACAACTCTGTGGAGTTATTTCTCTCCTACTTTTCCATGGGTTCTGGGGATTGAACACAGGTCGTATGCTTTCACAATAAGAGCTATCTCATCAGCCCTCTTATGGTTTTAGTGACAGTGTCTGTGTTATATAGCCCTAGCTGGTCCGAAATGCATGACGTAAGACCAGGCTGGCCTGAGACTATAATTACAGTGACCCTCCTGCTTCTCCCTCTTGAGTTGTGAGATCACAGGCACTCACCATCATAGAGAAATTAATCTCCATATAATTAGAAATTTTGAACAAAATCAAAGGTATAAGACATAATATAATAAAACCCTCTGTGTTCATGCACAGCTTCAAATACAGTCAACAAGTGGCTAATCTTATTTCACCCAAACCCTCCCACCACCCCCAAGTCCCTACTTCCTACAGTGAATCACTGTGAAGGACCAGACTCCATTTTTATTTGTTTGTTTGTTACTCTGCAAACTTTTACAGTTATGTATTTGTATGTGTGTACACTCACACTGCAGCATGCATGTGGAGGTCAGAGGACAAGCTGAAGGAGTCGGTTCTTTCTGACTACCATGTAGGTCCTTGGGTTCAAACTCAGATCATCAGGCATTTGATGGCAAATGCCATAATGCACTGAGCCTTCTTCACCAGCCCTTTTTTTGTTTTTTGTTCTTAAATACAGGACCTTATATAGCCCATGATGGCCTCAAACTCACTATGTACCCTAGGCTAGCCTAGAATAGTGATCCTTCTGTCTCTACCTCACAAGTCTTAGGACTACGAATATGGGCCTACTACTCCATATTTTACCTCTAAGTATGTTAGCATGTATTTCTAAAAGATAAGGGAGCCTCACAGCAGTGATATCATCATGTATTGAAAACATTAACATTAAACAATTACATAATGCCATTTGCATTCCTCAAAATTCCTTTGAGCTGGTGATGTTATATAGCAGCAGAGCACTTGGCTCACACACACAAGGCCCTGAATTTCATCCCCAGCACCAGGACTGACTATCACCACAACCAAAACAAACAACTGGAGACACCAGAGAGGATGTGCAGACAGTGTCTTTAAAGAGGCAAGTTAAAATAAGTAAAATAAATCACAGTAAACTAAATCGTTATTCTGTCAACCCGCTAGGAAATGTGGCTTTGTACAGTAATCAGGAAGACTGTATAAGCTAGGGGAGAAGACAGTCATCAGTAAGCATGGGAGAAAGAAGTCAAGCCTGCCAGCACTTGATTTACAGGAAAATGTTTCTTCCTGCCAGCTACTTGGTGTTACTGTTCTGCTAGCCCTGGCACACCGAGTGAGGCTGTTCTAGCCCTTCTCTTCCCCGCCTTCCTCTCAGCCTCTCAGAAGCTTAGTGCCACCTTCCCCACTCTGGAATGAAGGGAACTAGAACTCCTTCCCTTTCTCATAGCATTGCTTAGATAAGCACAGAGGATCTAAAGGCTTCAGTGGTGAGAAAAGAACGGGAGGCGGAGGAAACAAGCTGCAAATAATTTGGCTTTTTAGATATGGCTTGCTTTCTTGAACCATCCTGAGACTTTACTGTTTTCTAGAAGGAACCCTGTCTGAATCTTGTCATTTGCTGTTTTCAAGCCTAAATGTAAAGGAATAAAAAAAGTTCCTTTTTCTGAAGACCCTTGGCCTACTTTCCTAGTTTCGATTTCTTCTTTGAGGATCAATGTTCTTCACTGATGACTAAACCCATGATAAGCACCCTTTCAGAAGACATTGGTTTCCAATTACCACTGAGTAGAGCTCAACTCTAAGGCTTGAAGTCATATTGGAATGCACTGCAAAACCTGTCAGGTCAAATCACACAAACACACACACAGGGTTGTGGTCACCACAGAAATCATGCTGATCACAGCCAGCAATATTCAGAAATGAGAACCTGACCAATCCAACTCCCTTACTGATAAAGGAGAACTAAGTTTAGAGTCACAAAAAAGCATTCAATGACTTGTTCTAACAAAGAAAAAAGTGAATCTAGAAGCCAGAAGTATAATTCAGTGATAAAGCACTTGTCTAGAATGCTCGGGGTAACCCTAACCACAGCAAACCCTGAGAAAATAGAGATCATGAAACTTAGGTGTTGCCTCAATACGAGTGCAGTCGTAGGCAAGATATTTGATGTAACTTCTCTAAATTCTGTTATTTTGTATTACTATTAAAATTAAATGACACTTTTAGATACTTAAAAGTCTACCTTCAAAGTGTCAAGGTTATGAGAGACAAGGAAAGAGAGTGATGTTACACACTGTTAAATCTAAGTAATGACAAAATGACATGTAAGAACAGGGATAGGTCCCCTAGACAGAAAGCAATAGGTGCAATAGTGAAATATACAAAGGACTTAGGGTTGGTTAATAATACTGTAACCAATGATCATTTCCTCTTCTTAATAAGTACATACTGTTAGGTGAGATGATATTAGGGAAATCGAGATAAGGAGTTTAAGGGAATTGACTGTGCTGTGTTTTTACATCCTATTACATTTATTTCTTTGATGTGGAGTAGAGGGAGAGCACAGGCATTACAGCATTGTGGTGGTCAGAGGACAACTTGCACAAGTTATTCTCTCCTGCCATACAGGACCCAGGACTCAACTCTGATTCAAGCTTGGCATCAAGTTTTAAGGAAACTAACCAAGGCTTGTAGTACAGTACTCACTCAGCGGCTGACAGCAGTCTCTGTCATCATTCTGTCTGCTGTTCCAGGCACTGCAGCCTTATTCAGTCCCAAATCGGTCTTCTGCTCTTACCCCAGGTACAGCGAGGCTCTTTCAAGAGTGCCCACAACTACTCCTGGTCTAGTCTTTCCAAGTATACAAAAGCCCCAAACTCAGTTCCTCGCTAATATTTCCTTGTGTGAATCCTTGGCCGTATAGAAGACGCTACTTAAAATCCAAAAATATCACTATCCCACATCTTTTGGGGGGACTTCTCTAAATTTTGAACCCTTTGGCCCTAAGGATTCTGTGCCACAAAGTTACCATTTGTTTTTACTATCTTCCATTACCTCTGCATGTGGGCACGATGTTTCCATTCACACACGCGCGCACACACACACACACACACACACACACACACACGGTTCTGTTTTTCTTTCTGAGATGGGGTATCATGAAGTCAAAGCTGGTGATGTCTTAAATTTGTGCCATCACGTATCAGGCACACTTTATGTATTTGCTGAATAAATAACTCTTAGCCATACAATTAGACATTGTTTTTTACTCATTAACATGACTAATCAAATTCTACATCCAATTACAATTGCTAACTTATTTTTAAGTTTTCTCTATACACTAATCATTTTCTTTTTAATTTTGGTTATAATTTGAAGGAGAATCAAAAACATCCCCAATATTTGATGCCAAAGACAATGCTCTTTCTTCTCCTTTCCACACACAGAAAACCTTTTGCTACTTAAAATACAAACACAAAAAAAAAACAGTAAATTTTAAAGTTTTTTTGTTTCCTTATACTAAATGTTTTATTGACTTGGGATAGCAAAGTAGCTACTTTGGTACTTTTAAGAACATTTATTTTTATGTGTATGGCTATTGTGCCTGTATGTGTGTGTGTATGTATGTGTTCATGTATGTGATCATGTATGTGTGTGTATGTATGTATGTATGTATGTATACCATATGCATGTCTGGTGCTCTTCCTCAAAAGAGGACACCGGATTCCCTGGACTAGAATCACAGACAATGGCGAGCCACCATGTTTGTGCTGGAAATTGTACCCAGGTCCTCTGGAAAGCAGCTGGTGCTCTTAACCACTAAACCATCACTCCAGCTCCTCCTGGTATTTTTTTTTAGGTAGAAATCTATCTTTTCTCTCTTCTACAAAATGGCCACATAGTCATCCTTCCTTTCCATTCTAATTTAAAATGGCACTAGATTATGTGTTAACTTCTTTTAAGAGACAAACACCTGCATTTAGATATATTTATTTCTAATAATTCAATTATTATTTTATGAATACCACTTTGACTTCAATACCCTAACTTTGAAGTGTTGGGGTTTTTTTGTTTGTTTGTTTGTTTGTTATTTGTTTTATTTTTCAAGACAGGGGTTCTCTGCTGTAACTCCAGCTGCCCTGGAACTCACTCTGTAGTCCCGGCTGACCTCAAACTCACAGAGATCCGCCTGCCTCTGCCTCCCAAGTGCTGGGATTAAAGGTGTGCCACCACTGCCTGGCCTAACCTCAGAGTTTGAGTATTTGCTAGCATAAGCTACTGATGCAAGAAGTTTTTGTTGACTGCATTTATGTGTCAGGTACCATGTCAGACGCTAAGGTAGAGCTGAGAATAAGGCAGTCTCAGTGCCAGCAAAAGAACTACAACTCTGCCTATTATGTTAGTTCCAGAACAATTTCTGGAAAATCAAGATGCAAATCCTTGCTCCCAAATAATTTCTGCAATTATCCTCACTACTTCTGGCAAAAATATATGAAAATAAGACGTATAAAAACAGGGCTGGAGAGATGGCTCAGTGTTTAAGAGTACTGGCTGCTCTTGCAGAGAACCCAGGTTCAACTCCCAGCACTTACATAGCAGCTCACAGATCGTAGCTTACAACCAGCTGTAACTCCAGTTCCAAGGGATCCAGACACCCCTCTTCTGGTTTCCACATGCACTAGGCATGCTTGAGGTATACATATATACACTGAGGTGTACATATATACATGAAGGCAAAGCACTCATACACATAAAATAAAAACAAATCTTAAAGACCTTACAAAGCTAAAGCACACACCAATTTCTAAAACTGATGAAAGTATTAATACATCTCACTCTCATACCATCTGTTCTTCAAGTTTCCAGGGTTGTACTAGCTCTACTCCTGAACAGAGAACGCAATCCCAGGGCTTAATCACACATTAGGTCATGACTTACTATTTGATGTCCTATGTCACTAGTAGGAAAAGAACATTCCTATCTCTATCCCTACAAATTGGCTTTTGCTTTGTTCTCACAAATGTAGCAGTAGGTATATACAAGCACTCAGTGATGACTTGATTCTGGTTCAAGTCTTTCTCTTGTCCATTTCAAAATATTTAGCAAAAAATAAAAGGGGATCAAGAAAACAGTATGAAACAGTTGAAATGGCAGAATGTGTCTCGTTTTCCTTGTTCCATAGGCTTTAGCTTCTGCAGGTAAAAAAGTTACCCAACAATAAGTTAGGGTTACTCTATATCTCAAAAACTTTAGGTCCAGCGCACTCTTTAAAACTGCTGCACCGGGGTCAGGGTAGAAATGAGGTAGGTGAGCAAGCAGAAGAGATGGTTTAGTACCCTGGGACCTGATGCAGAAGTTTATTTTTAGTTATGTTTAAAATGGTTGTTTTGTGCATTGTTGGGGGAAGGTCTGCCTAGACCTTGGCATTTTGTATTATCTGCCAGTGTTGGCTTTATGTTAAAAAAAAATGTTTGATTGCTCATGATCTGCACATGTTATCAATAGAACACCTGAGGAGATTAAGTATCAATAAAAACCCCTGAGATGAGACACTCAGGGTTCCACTGTCAAGGATAGCACTAACCAAGATGATGGGATGGTTCCCTCTTCTGAGGTCTGGCAGGGTTTACATCTATGAAAAAGGTTCTGTCTCCTCCTCGCTGAGCCACCACCATAGGTGTTCTACTACAGGGACCTCCATGTGGGTTGCGGTCAAGCACATCTTTCCATGGTAATAATGCACTTACCAGCCTAATTTCCTTACCTGCACATACTGTGAACACTCACCTTTCTCCAAACAATACACCTAGCAACCCCAGAACTCCTGGACCCTGACCTACAGCAGGCTACACATCTTAACAATAACATAGTTTCCTCACTCTGTAACAATCAATGAAAACTGTTTCTAGTCAAGTGTGTTTCTAACATACGCAGGTATAACAAATAGAAGGTATAACAAATAGAAGGCATGTCCAGCCTAAACTGGTTTCAGGTGCATGCACATTAAGGCAACACTGTGTCTGCCAGTAACCTTTTAGAGAGCTCACCCTATTTATCATCTTATGACTATGCATAATTGGGCATGCCTATAATTAGAACCAGATGCACCCAGGGTTGAGGACTGAATAATAGAAAAAGCAATTATATAACCTAAAATATCAATTAAAGAGCCACCCAAACTATATCCTTTAGTAGTCATCCTCTCTTTCCTTTAAACCCCATTTTTAAAAAAAAGATCCTCGGTTTAACCATGGGGCCCTTGAATACTGTCATGCCTATGCCCGCTGTCAATCTTGACAGGGTATCTCTCTATAATCTATTACTGTTCTGCCATAAATACAGTTACCTTCTTTCTTTTGCAAACCTCTGTTAGCCTTCATTTTCAATTTTTTTGGATAGAAGGTCAAGAACCTGGACACACCTGGCCCAGATCCTGACCACTTGTAACAGAAACACACACACCTGTAAGGGTGATGTCGTCTTCATCGTCGTCTATGATTTCTTCTTCAGCAACATCCAGTGAACTTTCAGTAATCATGTCATTAGGCTCTTCCACACAGGCTAGACCAGCATAACTATTGAGAATATCAGCACCAGGAACATGTTCCACAATGACAGCAGGAAATATAGCAGGATCACCAAGCTGGGAAGGATGAGAGGGGAGGTAAAGAGAAAAGTTCTACTTTTAAACATTTTATTTACATTAAAAACACTTGACACTCATTTTTAATTTATTTGTTGTTATTTTCTTAAGTGGGGACTACACTCAGGCCTAATGCAAGCTAGGCAAGAACTCAACCACTGATCTATACCCAACCTAATTTTACAATTTATAGCAATTTAGTTCCTATATCATCTTGTTTGTGTGTGTGTGTGTGTTAGTTTTTGAGACAGAATCTCTCTATGTAGGCCAGGCTGATTTGAACTCACTCCTAAACTCTGGAATTACAAGTATATCACTGTACCTGGCTCTACTACACACACACACACAAAGCCGTGTGTGTGCGTGTGGTTTTTTTTGTTTGTTTGTTTGGTTTTTCTAGACAGGGTTTCTCTGTTGTAACTCTGGCTGTCCTGGAACTCACTCTGTAGACCAGGCTGGCCTTAAACTCACAGCAATCTGCCTGCCTCTGCCTCCCAAGTGCTGGGATTAAAGTCAGACACCGCCACCGCCGGACTATCTATTACTTATATTTTAACAATCTGTTTAGGCTATAAGGACTATGAACCTATAACACATAAACTTTAATAATTAATTTTGTCTCCTTTTTTAAGAGACAGGGTGTTGTGCACCCCAGGCTGACTTGTTTGCTATTCACCAGAGGATGATTCTGAACTCCTGGTCCTCTTGCCTCTACACCTAAGTGCTGCAACTACAGGTGTGCCCCACCATTCCTGGTTCTTCATCTTAATAACCAAGTTTTCATTGGTAGTTCTAAAAGTATATTTTTAAGTGGCATTACATTTTTTAAAGTCAAATATGCTTTAAAATAATGCCAAAGCACAAACCAGGAAATTGAATACAATGAAGTATAAAATTAAATAAACTCTCACTAAAATTTCTTTCACAGAAGAAAATTTCAGTTTAGCAACTATTACACTGTCACTTGGCATGCAAGCCTTGATTTTAGCAATCTTTGACTCACATAAAAACAATTAACTTTCATTTTCTATTATTGTCCTCTTTAAGGATGACTTAATAAGGCTATGATTTTTTCCTACTGATGTCTGTTTATAAAGTTGCAGAATTTTAGGCCAGGTGGGGTGGTACACACCTTTGACTCCAGCACTCGGGAGGCAGAGGTTGTTGGATCTCTGTGTTTGAGACCAGCCTGATTTACATACAGAGTTGCCTTGAACTCATGACACTCTTCTGCCTCAGGTTCCCAAGTACAGGGATAACAAGTATGAGCCTCCATGCCCGGCCTCCCTTAAACTTATTTTCAAATCATTTCTAACTTTAAAAAATTACAAAACTACTTCAAAGGATTTTCATACAACCTTAAGTCATATTCTTCTGACAACTTAAGCATTGCTATTATTGTTATCTTTTGAAATTTTTTCTGATTTGTTTTAAAGTGGTAGTAGATATAGTTCCCTTTTTAATTTTTATGGTTATGGGTCTTTTGTTTGCATGTATGTCTGTGCACCATGGGTATACGGTGCCCCAGGAGGCCAGAGTAGTGGATCCCCTTAAACTGAAGTACAAGAGTTAGAAGCAGTTGTGAGCTGCCATGCGGGTGCTGGGAATTTAACCCAGGTTCTCTGGAAGAGAAGCCAGTGCTCTTAACTGCTGAGCCATTTCTCCAGCTTCTGAGTGCCTTTTTAACCCAAAGTGTTGTAGCTTTATTTCCTAAATGCATTATTTTCTATAAAGATAGAAAAATTATCAAAAGCAGGAAAACAACATCAATACTGTTCTGTTAACTAATCTACATGTGGGAGGGTGGAAAAGAGAAGAGAAAAAAGTCAAGGGAGAAATTAATACAGGGTCCATTGTAGGATCATTTAGTAAATATCCAATTTATTTCATTGTTTTGTTTGAAATAGAATCTTAATATGTATACCAGGCTTGCCTCAAACTTGAAGCAATCCTCCTGCCTTAGCCTTCTGCATGCTCACCACCCATAACCACACCTGTCTAATTGTAGCATTTTTCAAAGAGTACAGGTCATCTGTTGTAGAGAATAGCCCCAAATTTGTGTGTTTGTTTCCATGAGACTAGATCTAGTTTGCCTTTTCACAAGAATTGAAAAGAAATGTTGTATTCTTTAAAATATATCGTGTCAGGGGACTCAAACACTCATTTGAGTGCAGGGGATACTAACTTCGACTGCTTAAATGATGTGTATCGGGTTTCTCCACTGTAAAGATAATATTCCTCCTTAATATGATAGTGCTTTGCAAGAACATTTTGCATAAGTATTTCCTCCTAAATACATCTTAGTAAAGTGGAGAAAGGATCCTGTTTATAGAAAATAACATCAGGTACTTTGACATTTTTCTTAGGAAAGTGGAATTACTCATGGCTTTGCTATATACTATAAACAGTGTTGATCTTTTAAAACAAGTGTGTTTATACAATTGCAAAGTAAGTTCTGATATTACTTGTATCACAAAAACTTAATTACTGAAAGTTAATATATATCTTGGGTATTAAACAGATAGAATTCTTACCTTCAAGAGTACTAAGCAATGAAATTTATAGGTAATAAGCACATTTGGCTTTATTTCAAAATGTTTCTTCTGTTTCAAAAGAGAAGTTAGTCAGAAGTAGCTGGCTTTTCAAACCATACAACTAGTTTTGAAACTGAAACCGGGGGCTCAAGAATTTACATTGTGAAATACATAAACACATATGCTATGCAAAAGCAGTAACGAAAACGCTTAATTTCCAAAATATTTGACTTTCCTTGTTATTTTTTTCCCCAAGACAGGGTTTCTCTGTTGTAACTCTGGCTGTAGACCAGGCTGGCCTTGAACTCAAGAGATCTGCCAGCTTCTGCCTCCCAAGTGCTGGGATTAAAGGCCTGTACCACTAGTGCCTTTAAAAAAAAGAATGTGTCTGTAAATCTGAGGACAAGAGCAGGAGTTGGCTCTCTCCTCCAACCAAATAAGTCCCAGGGTTCAAACTCAGGTCAGCAGGCTTAGTAGCAAGAGTTTTATTTTCTGAGTCTGACTTCAAGGACCCTTCCTTCCTTTTTCTTGAGAGGTGATCAGTTCACATGTAATCCAGTGTGAACACTCACAGGCTAATATACTTCATCTCCTTTCTCTCTGAGGAACTTCACTTAAGTCCACTTCTGAAGGGCCGCAGCCAAAGTTCAGCAGATTCTCACATGATTTCACTGTATTTTTTTACAACCTTATGTACAAAGTAAAAATAGAGCTCATCACCCCATGTATCCAGAGATAAAGAATTGGGTAAGCCTCTAAATCTAAGACAGAGGCCTGTCAAATGTAACTCACAGGCTATGATTCACTCAAATAAAACCAGACTATTACTCCCTATATAAGCCTACCTCGTTCTGGTATTTTGGACAGGAACCTAAATATTACAAGAAACACCTTGACAATGTTATCTGGATCTATATAGCTCCTTCCTCCATTTGGTGTCTGTGTGTGTTGCACACACAAGCTAGAGGTCTATGTTGGGTGCTTTCCTCTATTGTTTGTACCAATTTTTTAATATGGGATCTCTCACTTAGCCAGGATCTCACAGGTCCAGCAAGAGTAGCTAACCAGTGAGCTCAGGGATCTTCCTATCTGTCTCCCCAGCATTGGGACTATAAGCATGCATCATTACACATGGCTCTTTACATGGTTGCTGGTGACCTGAATTCAGTCCTCTTGCTTTTGCCAAATGAGTCATCACTCCAGTCCTCCTATATTTTAAATAACTAGATATTGTTATTATTTTATTTCTTGTGCTAGTCTGCAAAACTATAGCTGGCTTAGAGAAGCTAACTATTCTTTCCACGTAATTCACAAATCTCAAGAACATCTTGTCTAATATCACTATTCTCTACCACATTGCCCTCCCCAGAGGAAACTACTGTTAACAGTTTCTTTGTCCCCTGGCAGAAATCACCCATGTATCATCATATAGTTTTATACAATAATTTTTATAATTTAATAATTTTAAATAATTTATTAAGAAAAATTTCAGTACCAGGCATGATTTCTCTCTTGTTGAGAGAGTTTTAAGTTCAATAAAAGAGCTACTGGTTACCACCCAGGTATGCGTGCCACTACTACACCCTCAGGATTATCATGCGTGCTGGTTGTTGCTGTGATATCTAGGTGTCACAGCAGGACAGGACACAGTTGGTTGCTTCCCTCCTTTCATACTTTTTGGTACCATCAAAGCTAGTCCTCAGGGAGTAGGCCTTCAGGTTAGTTCCAACCAAGGTCAATAGCAATAGTCCATAATGGTTTGGGAGTCTCTTGGACAGCCCTGACCAACAACTCAAAAAGTGCTTCTCATGCCTGGTGTTGAAATTTTTGTTAGTCTTTGGCTCTTAGAGGTAGTATTGTCAGCCCAAATGAAAATGAAAAAAAAAAAAAAAAACCCAAACCACTTTTTTCATTTAAACTATATTATGTATATTAAGACTTACATGTGTTATAAGTTTTTAAAAGTAGCTAGATCATAGTATTATCCTATGGTAACTTAAGTGTCTCATTAAAATCATGATCATAATAATCCCTAACAAAAATCTATAAACATTTATCCCTATACCCACAGATAAGTACAGTTTTCATCCCTCATCAGTAGACAGAGACCACTACAGAAAATTATAACCAATCAAAATGCAGAGCTTTGGAGCTCAGTCCCGGCGGCTACATCTACCAAACACTCCTGCACCTAAGGCTCAGAGAACGTTCAGAAGAAAGAGCAGAAAGAATGTAAGAGCCAGAGGATGAGGGAGTTTGCTGTGATATGTGTCAGAAGCTACACTGATAAAGTCTAACTAACGTAACTGCTTAAATGTGAGCTGAACAAGGACAACACAAATAGATAAGCCAAAGTGGACAGGGAGGAAAAGCCGTGGGGCCTCAACCCTACACAAAGAACTGAAGAAAGCTGGGAGTGGGAGAGGTGTGCTTCCCCAGGGGTGGGCACACCAATGGGGTCTAGTGCCAAAACATATATCCAAGTAACATTATACAGACTGAGCCGGTTCTATTTAGAAATATATATGTATATACATATATGCATGCAATAACAAGTAGTGAAAATAAGGACCATGAATTTGAAGGAGAACTGGGATGGGTATATGACAGGGTTTAGAGGGAGGAAATGGAAGGGGAAAATGTTGAAAATATATTATAATCTAAAAAAATAAAACTTTAAAAAATTATGAGCCTATTTCAAAGTTGTTCACCTCTCACTTCTTCAGGGTACTATCAATTCACATAAAATGAGCAACTCACATGTTCATAAGAACACAAGGGGCTGAAGAAATGGCTCAGTGGTTAAGAGAATGCTCTTTCGGAGAACCTGAGTTTGATTCCTAGCACCCACATGGCAGCTCACAACCTTATAGTCCCAGGGATCCAATGGCCTTTTCTGGCCTCCATGGGTATCAGGCACTTATGAAGTACACAGACTTGCATGCAGGCAAAACATACACACACACATACACACACACACACAAAATAAAATATAAATAAATTTTAAAATAGGACAGGTAAGAACTCTGAAACTACAGAACACATCTCCAGTGACGCTGAGGTGGTGGCCTCTATTCTGTCAATGGATGGAAAATCTGCAACCATAACTCCAGCTACTGATCTGGACTCAAGCCAGGATCTACATACCAAGTTTCAGGTTAGCCAGAGCCATGAAGGGAAGATGTCATGAACAAACATAAAATTTTATATGTTGAGTTATCTAAGATTTAGATTTTTAAAGTAAGTATTCTGACTTGTATCCATCTGTTTGTACTTCCATAATAAGTACCAAAAACTAAGTGTCTTCAACAAAAGAAGTGTGTTCTCAGTTCTGAAGACTATGTACTTTTGCGGACCTACTCAATTCTCCTCGACTCGTACTGGCTGTCTTCATGCTCACATGATGTTCTCTCCACCTGTGTCTGTGTATGAGCTTCCCCTTTTTATAAGGAGTCACCTTATAGTAGGGGCTCACCTCATTCATCCTAACTAATCACATTCACATTTCCAAATAAGGTCACTTTTCTGCAGCAACATGGGTCAGGACTTTAATAGATGAAGAGGGAGTTAGACAAATTCCATCTCATACAGAGCTCCATTTAAATTAACTTTAAGTCTACTCTTTGAACACTGGTTCTCTCTATCCCAATACCAAAAGCTTATGAAAATAAATACATATATAAATTTACTGCTGGTTTTAAATTAAGAGTAGAACTTATTCTTCAGATTTCAACTCCTGTTTTTTCTACATTGTTTAACCCTGACTCCAAGATTAATTTTAGAAAAGAACTTCAAAAGGCCAGTGCACCAAACACAGCAGTATGCCCCTTCAGTCCCACCCAGATACCAGGAAAACTAAAACAGAGGATTACTTGACCACAGCAGTTTGAAGCCAACCTACACAACATCAACTCAAAAAGTAAATTAAAATTTTAAAGGTTATTTACTAAATGTAAGACTATTAACAGCTAAAGAAAATCAGAAGTTTCTTTTATAAAATTTGTACTTTTATTATTTAATTTTTTTTTTTTTTGCTGTGTTGGGATCAAACCCAGGTCTTTGAGTAGGCAAGTGTTATACCTCAGCTACACCCCTAGTCCTCATGTTTCTTTAAAGAAACAAATACAGCATCTCTTGGGTACTGTTCTGCTGTGAAGAGACACCATGACCAAGGCAAATCTTAAGGAGAAAGCATTTAATTTTTAGTTAATTAAAAAAGGTTTGCTACAATTTCAGGGTTTAGTTCATTTTTATCATGGAAGGAACATGGCAGCATTCATGGCACTAGAGTACTAGTTGAAAGCTACATTCTGATCTGCAGGCCAAGAGAGGGGGGGGTAAGGGGAGTTGGCAGGGGCTTTTAAAACATCAAAGCCCACCCCAGGGACACATTTCCTCCAACAAGGTCACACCACCTCCTAATCCTTCTAATCCACCACTCCCTGATGACTAAGCATTCAAATGTATGAGCCTATGTGGCCATTTTTATTTAAACTACCACATGGCATAGTTTTCTAGTATGCTTTAAAGGGCATTTTTATTTAAACTACCACACAGTATAGTTTTCTAGTTTGCCTTAAAAAATTATTAAATTCTATTTGTCTGGATACTCCTTTAAATCAAAGGTACCTTATCTCTATGACAAGTTTTAGGCTAGCCTGTGTTAAATGAGCTCCTTTCTCAAACAAATTTATTTGAAATAAAAATAAATAAATAAAATAAACTCTCCAAACATGTCTAAAAGATTTCTTCATTTAAATAATTAAATTAATCATATTTTCTACCTTTTTAAACCCAGCCCCAACCTTGGAAATCTGAAGATAAAACTCAGGGCAACACACATGCTAAGCAGATACTCTACCAGGGAGCCATATCCCCATTATATGCTGTGATTTGAGTAGGAGAACGTCACTATTCAGAGTATCTGGGGATATGGCTAGGGCCTATAAATAAACCGCAAGAGAATCCAATTTGCACTCAGGATCTAGAAACATTGATTGTTCAAAATTGCATTGCCTAAACTGGGTCAACTCTTATTCATGCAAATCTCTGAATACTAGAAATCTAAACAGATATATTGCAGGGTCTTTTGCTACTTGGGATTTGTAGATTATTTTCACTTTGTTTGTGGAACAGAACCAAAGTAAACCACTAACCCTGGAGACTAGAGTAAAAAGATTTCCTGGAACCAAAAATCTATCAACTCAGTTTTCAAAGCATCTGTTTAGAAAGCCAGTTTCACTAAAGTGAGAAAAACTGACTTTCATAGGTTTTCTAACTTTACTGGAAGTCTTAATAGCTCAAGAGGAAAGAACAAAAAACATTCTATACAGGTAAGCCCTAGAGCATATGCTGAAAAGCAAAATTTCAGCCAACATTTTAGTAGCGATAATAAAAACCAAACCAAAGACAGTTCCTCATATTTCAACATTGTCCTCTGTATAGTTTCCTTGGTTGTAGTTCTTCACATATGTTATGAACCAATACCATCAACTAAAAGGAGAAGTGAAGGAACCAACAGAAACAGCATGTATGTGCTTCTGCTAATAAACGTGTTTATTTCCCTCACCAGAGCAGGCCCCACAGTCCTAGATGGCAATTAAAAACTGCAGAATACTACTTCAGTGCTATTAAGCAAGTTAAGTTTCCAACACGCATTCAGATATTAGTAAAAAATACAACAGCACTCACATAACTTGTTTGCCAAGTTTCCCTAACAGCAGCTCTCAATCTGTTCCATGGTGATTGTGAAACATCCTGCCACAGCCCTCTAGAAAATAACTCACAGCCAAATAGCAAAACATTGTCCTCAAACAAAAAGCAGAGTAAAAAGTCCCTTAAAATTCTCTCAATACAGATACTTCTTTTTAAAAACAAGTACAAGATAAGCATGCTTTAAGTAGTTAATATATGTTTGTACCAAGACAGGAAGACACATGCATGTCTGTACACACACACACAGCCCTCCCATCATCTTCAGTAAACACACAGACTAAACACAGTACACTTAGGAAAAAAAATCTTTAAGACAAATTCCTGTGCCCTGCTTTCCAATCAGACTGGCCCAGCCCAACCTCCGAAGACACTGCCCTGAAGACCTCTGATTTCCTGTTAAAATGACATGTATCCTTCACCTCAGATTTTTAAAAAAACCAAACGCTTAGAACTTCACCCTATCCCAATGTGCTCTGACAGTATTTTGCCTTGCACCAATTATACTACACGTATGCATGAGATAAGATGGTGCAGCAGTAAATATTCCAGCTCTAACTGGGTATTTGAACACACTCAGATAAAAATAAATAAATAACTTGTCTGAGTGTGTTCAAACTATCCAGGCTCTCTAAGTTTCATTCTTTGTGTCAGAAAGAAAGAGAGAGAGAGAGAGGGAGAGAGAGAGAAAGCAAGAAAGACTATTTTTTGAAAATTACTGTTGGAATTAAATAACAGAACTAAATAACTTTTTATATTGCAAGGTATATAGTAAGTAATCAAGAAAATAAATTGATGAAATTGTTCAATATTTGTTCAATAAATTGTTCAATTTAAATAGAAACAGGAAATCTCCTTTGGTATCTTGTTTTTCTTTCGCTGCTTTTTGAGAATTAGGGATTGGACCTCTTGTACATTAAACAAGCTCTCTGCAACTGAGCCATACTCCCAGGCCTAAATAAAGTAGGAGGGAGGTACACGTATATGTATGGGCACACACACACACACCCCAGCATGGTCTTGGACTCAACAGTGATCCTCATGCCTGAATCTCCCAAATTCTGGATTATACACTGCTGAAATAGACAATCTCAAAAACTGGTTTAGGACCAGCTAGCTGGCTCAGTGGTAAAGGTCCCTGTCACCAAGCCTAACAACCTGAGTTTGATCCCCAGGACCCATGCAATGAAAAGAGAACCAACTCATAAAATATCCTCTCCATATCTGCATATCTCTATACATGCACCTTCATATCTGCACCAAAGTACATACACATTAGATATAAATTGGATGGATGGATGATAAACTGGCTTATACAATTTTTAACTGATTGGCATGGTCTTTGTTTTTGGTTCCCTTTGTTCATGTGGGTGCCTATGCCTCTATCTATCTATCTATCTATCTATCTATCTATCTATCTATCTATCTATCTAATTTCACCTTTCCTCCCTCTCCTCCTCCTCTTCCTCTCCCCTACTCCTTCTCTGTATTAAGGCCAAAAGTCTACCTCAAGATTGTTTCTCCTTAGATGCTGCTATTGTTGCTATTGTGTTTTGGTTTTTTTTAGTTAAAATAAGCTTTATTACATCAAGTAATAGATGCATACAAAGGTGCAAACAACTTTAGTCATTCCTGTCCAATGCAGACACAGCTGTTTGTTTCTGGACCCTATTCCTCCTTCAACCTCTGCTGAGACTCTTCACTCCAAAAAGCTTTCCTTCTTTGGGAGGGATTGTCATACTAATAGGTATGACTCAAGAGAAAAATGCTCTTAGCATTGTACTTAAACAAGGTAGGTAGATACCTACTATAGTTGGAGCTTAGTCAACTGTCACATGTGGGTGTGAACAGTTTGCCAGCTTTGAATACCAGTGTTATGTTCACTTTGTAAAAAAATGACTTAAGAAACTTTGAATGGAAACTGCTTAAATCATGAAAGCTTAAAATCACTCTCCATGAAATTATTTGGACCTATTCATCTTATGTAGAGATTATTCACTGGTAATTTCCTCGATTTCTTCTGTTGTTGCTTAGGAATTTTCATTTTAAGCCAAGTATCAAATCTAGATTCCCACCATTGTAAAAACATAAAGCACACCCCAATACAGTAGCCCAGATGCTGTATCAAATCCGCATGGCCCTGCACCATCCCATCAGCCTTTAATAGACAGAATCAAACAAATCAAGTGCAAACTTGTCAAATCACTAAGGAAACAGGTGAGCAGCTAATAAAACAAATTATTCCCTAATTGGTAGTGTCAAAGAATGTACATAAATCAGAATTGGAATTCAAGCATAAATATAAACACAATGTTTAAGAGTGGTAATTCTGGGTGCCTTTTCAAGCTTGGCTACAAAATCTATTACAGGTGAACAATTCTAGGTTTTCTTGTTATCCAGTAACATGTAATGTTATAATGTTATACTATAGAAAATCAAGGGACTGAGCCATCTTTGCAGCCCCCTCTAGTCTCCATCTTTGAGAGGAATTTAAAGTGATACTCCTAACAAAGTCATGGCGAAAGCAACTGCCATGTTGATGAGTTTGGATAGCCTCCATCACTGAAGCTCCACCCCACAACACTATGGCATGTCGCCAACACTTACTAGTCAACCTGCCCGAAAGAAGCAGATCTAAGATCTGAACCCAGACAATGTGACTAAACCTTGCGCAGTCAGCAAGCTTAGTGACCACCAGAGTGCAAGTGTAGGCTCCTCCGATGACTATCACTGTAATCAAAGTTTCATCTCAGTTAATGCTTGGGTTTAACAATGTATAGATGGCTGTATTTCCATGAACCCTGTATTTAGAACAACAGCAAACCAAGTTCATTTTGCATCTGCTGCCCTGGTGGATGGGGTACTTCTAGAGGTACTTGGATTTGCACAGCATCATCAAAACCAAAAGGCCTAAGCAAATTGTCTTTTCTCCAGACTTACCTAAAATAACATTTGAAGTTCCATTGTAAATCCCTGTGAGGTTGCTTAACATAGTCTGATCTTGCTGGTTTTTGTTTTCTTTTTTTTTTTTTTTTTCCATTTATTTCATTTTAGTATATTTTGCTTTTTTTTAAATTATTTCTTTTATAATTATATCATTTCCCTCTTCCCTTTCCTCCCTTCAAACCTTTCCATATACTCTTCTTTGATCTCTGAAAACATACATACGAGTAACATCATACAGATTGGGAAGGGTGAATTTATGAATATATATGCATATATGTGGTGGTTTAAATGAGATTGGCCCCCATAGGCTCATAGAGTTGAATGCTTGGTCACCAGAGAGTGAAACTATTTGAAAGGATTAGGAGGTGTGGCCTTGTTGGAGAAAATGTGTCACTGGAGATAGGCTTTGGGGTTTTCAAAAGCCCAAGCTAGGCCCAGTGGCTTTTTCTTCCTGCTGCCTGCCAATCCAGATGTAGAACCCTCAGCCACTTCTCCAGCACCATGTCTGCCTGCATGTAGTCATGCTTCCTGCCATGATAATGGACTAAATTTCTGAAACTGTAAACAAGCCCCAATTAAATGCTTCCTCTTATAAGAGTTGCCATGGTCATGGTGTCTCTTCACAGCAACAGAACACTGACTAAGACAATATACATATGTGTGCAACAAGTAATGAAAACAAAGGTTGGGGCTGGAGAGATGACTCAGTGGTTAAGAGCACTGGCTGCTTTTCACAGGACCTGGGTTCAATTCCCAGCACCTATTTAACAGCTCATACCTATCTGTGACTTCAGTTCCAGAAGATCTGACACCCTCACACCAATGCACATAAAATAAAATTAAATACATTTAAAAAGGGGAAAGAAAAGAAAATCGGAGGCCATGAACTTGAAAGTGAGAAGCTTTTCTTTTTTTAGTCAGGATAAATTGTAATTTGGCTATCCAACCCCAAAAGTAAGGCTCAATAAAGAGCATCTTAAGGTTTTTGGGATTTTTTTTCCTTTTGAAGGGTAAATGCTGTTGCTATTTGTAGTGTGATACATGGTACAATATAGATGAGCATGTTTAGAGGCTGGAGCTATAGCCCTAGGTTTAATTCCCAGTACAGGAGAGGCAGAGAAAGGGGGGAGGACTCCAGTAATAGGAAAATACATGTTATGATTCCATTTATATAAAATGCCTATATAACATGCAAATATACAAGGACAGAAAGCAAATTAGTGGTTTCCAGGGCTGAAAGTGGGTAGATATAGTACATCAATCCTTGAAGTGGTGAATGTCTTATCATATATCAGTCTATAAACTGATAATGAAAACAAATGTGATATTGGCACAACATAAAAAATAGTTCAATTAAACAATACAGTAATAAGTTCAAAATTTATGTCTCTACCTAAGGTAATTCAGAATATAAACATGGGTGGCAATTTTGGGATGGAAAAACAATTTTAAAAATCAATAAAAGTAGAAGGTAGAAACTACTCCCGAGGAGGAGGGAGAGATGTCAGATCACTGTAGCCCCTCTCATGCAAACACGAGCTTCAGACAATTGAAGAGCTAAAGGTGTGAAGCATACCAGAAGAAAAAAATTTAATAATGTTAGTGTTAAGGAAAGTCTTCCTAAGCAGAAGTTAAGAAGGAGGGGGGAAAAAAGGCCCAAAATTGATAATACTGATAAAATTTAATTGAACTTTTAGAATTTCTATATGGCATTACCACATATAATTAAAAGCTGGTAATAGACTGGGAGGACATATCTTGTCAAAAGAAAAGACAAATTATTCTAATTATAAAAGAGATTACTAAGAAGAAAATGGTTCTAGTATACCTGCATTATAAATAAATATTGAGAAATAGGACACTAAGTAATTCAAGAACGTTCAAGCAATCAATAAACAAAATTTTAAAACAATAAGCTACCTTACTACTAGTACTTATGGAAATGAAATTAAAATAGTAAATTGTCATTTTTGACCAACAGATGATTCACAAAAGAAAAAGGAGGATTTGTGTTAGAAATGATATGAGAAATACATTGCTAGTGAAAACTGACACCATCTTTGAGAAGGATGCTTTATATTATTCTTTTTTAAATTCTTTTAATTCTTTTTTAATTTTAATTCTTTTTTATGTTTTCTGGTGCTTTTTTTTTTGTTTTTTGTTTTGTTTTGTTTAAGACAGTTTCTCACTATGAAGCCGTAACTAACCTAGAACTCTCCCTGTTGACTGGACTGGCCTCAAATTCACAGGGACCCACCTGTCTCTGCCTATTGAGTGCTGGAATTAAAAGCATACTCATACACCCAGCAGTAATCCCATTTTTAATGGTTTTCGGATGTCCTTGCACAACTGTATGAACACAAAGGTGCACCGACAAAATGATAATACTTGGTCAATATAGGGTATGCGCTGGGAGGGTTCTAAGAGTTTTATAAGCATCAAGTCATTTACTTCTCACACTAGTCCTACAATTTAGGTCCTTTAATTTTCATTCTTACCATGCCAATGAGGAAACCAAAGCACAAAGGGTTAAATAATTTGCAAAGTTCACAGTAGTAAATTAAGCAACAGAGTCAGTGTTTAATCTGTGCACTTTAATTTCAGTATCTCAGTTCTAAACCATCACCGCCACTACAGAGGGTATAACCGTTCCCAAACAAGGATTTTCACTGCCATACTATACATAATAAGTAAAATACTGGTAATGGCCATGATTAAGGACTGGTAGGGTAATGTGTTACTTGTTTATAGAAAAACAAATACTATAGAGACAACACACAACATTTATGCACTTTTTTTAAAGATAGGGTCTCAGGCTGCCCTCAAACTCAATTTGTAGCAGAGGCTAATATTGAACTCCTCCTAATCCTCCTGCATCAGCCATCTGAGTGGTAGGATTACAGGTATGAGTTGCCATACCTGACTTATATTCTATGTATTTTGTAGTATGTGATTTTAAACTGGCAAGTCATTACTTTCATATAAAAGTACACATTGAACTAAGCCAGTTACGGTGGCACATGCCAACAACCCTAAACCTAGCCTTCTGTAGAAGAATACAGGAGGGCCTTAGATTCAAAGCTAGTATGGGCTACATATCAAGATCTTATCTCAAAAGTAATGAATAAAAATGAGAACAAAACCAAACAAGGAGACAGAGCTACAGTTTAAATACTTTGATAATAAGAGCAACGGATACCCCTGAACCCAACACCAAGTAGAGCAGCCCAGGAGTACACAATATTGAAAGTCAAATTGCATGGGTTCAAGTGTGGCTCTTATAATTACTAGCTATATGATTTGGATCAAATTATTTAACTACTTTATGTCTGAGTTTCTTCATCACAAAATAAAGCTACTGACATTTCATAGGTTAATATATAAAGTCTTTAACTGTATAAAGGAAAGAAAAGAGAAAAAGGAGAAAGAAATGAGAAAGGAGAAAAATGGAAAGAGGAGAAGAGAAAGGAAAGGGAAGAAGCTGCCAGGTATGGTGTCCATGTCTGCAATCCCAACATGTGGGAATTGGGAGCCAGAAAATCAGGAATTCAAGGGTATCTTCAGCTATATGGGATTATATCGCAGAACCTACAAAGTAAGCCAAGCATAGTGGTAAAGACCTTTAATTCCAGAGCTTGGGAAGCAGAAATAGGCAGATCTCTAAATTTGAGGTCAACCTGGTCCCCATAGGGAGTTCTAGGCAAGTCAAGAGAACACAATGAGACTTTGTCTCAAAAAATTAAAAACTGCTGGATGCAGAATACAAGCCTTTAATCCCAGCACTTGAAAGCAGATCTCTGTGAATTTGAGGCCAGCCTGGTCTCCATAAGGAATTTTAGGCCAGCTAGAACTACACAGTGAGAGCCTGTCTCAGAAAAACAAAAAACAAACAAAATAAGTAAACAAAACAATAAATAACAGAGCAAGACCGGGAGGGTCAAGCTACCAACACCCAGCTTACCTAAAGACATTAAAAAAAAACTAAGATAAATTAAGTACATCTAACACAGTAAGTGTACAGCCATTACTTTGCAATACACCTGTACTCACATACACATAAAAACATGGCACTGTAATGTAAAATGTACTTCTTGTGGTCAAAAGAGTGTTAGAGCCAGTGCATTAGAGCATACCAGTGAGCAGCTTAGTGCCACATCAGACTTCACCACATCAAGCCTGGGATCTGTCACGGGACCTTTTATCTATAAAAGAGGCATAGTCAGCGCACTATTTTTCAAACTTTAGATGTACACAAACATCCTGTCTTAAAACAATTCAAAAACACTTTCTCCTCCGAGAATATCTCTCCTATTGGATCTAGGTTGCATTCCTATCAATACTAATGTTTTTAGTTGTGACATTTTTTTCCCCTCAGTTGAATCTCATCTTGATTTTAAGGCTAGTTAGTCCAAATTCTCACCTTTTGTAGGTTACTTATAAACCTTGCATTGTGTCACTTCGGTACACAACACAAGTAGCTAAGAAACTTCAACATCCTGCCAAAATTAAGAATTATACTCTAAAACTAAGAATTTAATTATTTGTCATAACTATGTTTCTAAAATAAAAACAGACATCAGAATTGGTCTACTTAAAGTTTTAGGATCAGGTTTATTCCAGCCTATATATCAACTTTATCCAGCATACTTTAAGCCCACTATTCTCAAAAGATTCTTAGAAAACTAACTCTGCTCAGCACATTAATTCCCACACCACCTTTCACATTCCTTGCATGGCCTGTTCTAAGTAAAGCAAATTATGAAGTTCCAAGAGATTCTACCCTTTTCACACTGTGGGAGGATCAGAGTTAAGTTTAAATTCTTTATCTCAGTATCTCTTGAGATTATTTATGTAAACACAATCTCTCTCTCTCTCTCTCTCTCTCTCTTTCACATACACTCACACACACACTCGTACATATGTTCTAAGTTCAATTCCCGTATAGATGACAAATTCAAGTCTGGAAGGGTTAGGAAACTTTCTCAGTGTCATACTCTTTGGACTGAGAAGTGTGATTGTGAGATGGCCAAAATTGTTTAATCTGCTTGAAAAACTAGCCCATAATTAAAAGATTAATTATAGATATCATTTATGCTCTCTGGAACTTTTGTAAGTAATTTGCAGAAAAACAAGATGAACCCCAAATATTACTTCCTTGTTACCACATCAAAACTAATGGTAACATTTACATATAGTGAATTAATTGGTACTTAAAATATGAAATGACATTACTGTCAAATATTTAATTTCTAAATTTTATGTTAGTAAGTTTTCCTAATATCACTTAAAGTAATAATATTCTGGTACTAATGAAAACTCCTAAGAAATGTACTGAAACCCAGTTTTTTTCTGGCTCACCTGCTGTTCATCCTCCATGACGTTACTTGCAAATTCAAACACTAGGTCGTTCTGTTGGACAACAGCAGCCATAGTAAAGCATTCCTCTTAGATCCACATGAGAAAAGTCCCAAACAGGTCCAAGTCCGGAGCAGTAGGGTGCAGCAATAGTTTAGAAAAAGCCCCTCAGGCAAATCTGTGAGGACACTGCAGTCCAAAGTGTTCTTCAGAGAAAGGAGTGCTTCAAATTTTCTTTGTTCATTGGCATTCTAAGCAAACTGGCACTTCTCCTGAAATAATTCTCTTGGGTCTTCTAGCCCCTGAAAAACAAAACCTTAAGTTATTGTTGAAAGGCAACCAACTAGCTAAAATGTAACAACTGACACAGCACAGTATCTCAAGTGTCATTGTTTCTCTTAAGCAAATCAACACGGCTAGTAAACACAGGATTTTGTTTTTAAGACACACTGTCTTTGAAGACTTCATTCCTAAGATAAAATCTCCCCTTGTTACTGTTTCTTTCTTCCCCAAGCTACACTTGAGTTAAAGAACTGAGCGTGTGGGGGTGTCCAGTAATAATTAGGAAATTTTAAATCCCAGAAGAGAATATATAAACGATTCCATTCTTTCCACTAACACAGCAAATCACCTACATGCATATTAGCTACTACTCTCTGAATAATTTCATAACGGACTCATTTGTCCTAATAGCAACATGCAAGCACCATTCCTGACCATATACATACCTAAATGAAGACAGTTAAAGGCTGTAAATGCTGTTTTACAAGCTTTTTAAAGTGAACAGGAATTAAAGCCTACTTTTCTGTCCCTGAAAAGGTCTGTGGTGAGTAAAGGCTAAGCCTGTCTTCAGTGGCTTCCTTTTGAATGCACTGAAATGTAGCCTTATCTCTTAACACAAGCTTGCAAGCAACCGGAAGGAAACTGCACTTGACCACGTCACGGCAAGTTAGAACATGCAAAGGACTGCACTTTACAATAGTAGAAAAACAGAAATGCAACTTAGGAGCTAAAACAAGATGCCTGCCATTGTATATTGTTTCTAAAAGGCAAAGTTAACCACTAACAAAATTAATGTAGGTGTTTATCACAATTGTACTAAAAATTAAATGTTTATGGCCATAAATGTGACATGAAAAGTTAAGGTTTTAAATAGTCATGTTTTGTAAAATCGAGTTATTTGAAACATCTTTTTTAATATTAATGTAAGTATTTCAAAAAGATGACAACTTGAAGTAAAGAATGGTGACTACTCCTAGTAATTATAAAGAGACAGTTTGGGAATGAAGAGACGTGGTGCGTCAGTTTCCCGAAAAACTTACATCTACTTAGCAGGAGCTACAGGTCAGGTACACTGCTTCCTAATTCGGTCAAGCCAGTTCCCTGTATACTCTAGCTTTCAGAGATCTACATAGATTACTGTGATTTCCATAACTGAAAATCAAAATAAAATAAGGGTTAGAAATTCTAGTCAGATTTTTTTCTTCACTAAACTCAGTTCCAAGCCAGTGGTATCCCATTCTGACCCACCTGACTCTTATCACAGAGATTTAACTCTAACATTGAGGAATCACTTTTAACACAGTCTGGTCATTTTTTGAGCTTAGAGAGGACTATATTTTTTTTCATGTTCAAATTGAGCACAGATGTCAACATAGATATATACTTGGCCTTGCACAAACAGTACTTATTTTTGCCCTTCAATTATTACACAACCCGATTCCACCATAGTAGCCCTGCCTCATATGTTCCCCTACATGTGCTATCTTTGTTTTGGCCTCCCTTCTCAACTTCCATTATTCCCATTCCTGGAACGTTCCCTCCCACCTCTCAATCTTATCTCTCCATTGTTCAATGTTTAAATCCCATTTTGCTTTTTGAGAGAGAATCTCATTAGGCCAGATGGGCCTCAAACTGGCTCTGGAGCCAATGGTGACTTTGAAATGATCCTCCTGCCTCCTCTTCCCAAGTTCTTTCATAAAGTCCTCAAACTTCAGGTCTCAATGTATAAGGATTGTTCCCTTCAAAATCACAGCACTTACTGCCTGTAGTAGCAACTTAGCACTAGCTCACACTCTCACAGTTTAAAGAGATGCTCAGTCAATGAATGTTTCGGTACTTGTCTGAAAACCAGGATGCAGGCATCAAAAGTAAGTAGGGCAAAACCTCTCCTGGGAACAAAAACAAAGTTTTACATTTCTTCTGTACCCACCAAACCTTTGTGCCCATCCTAAAAATAAGAAGGTTCATATTAAAGACAGATATTGTTTTACATGTCTACCATTGAATATTCAAGATATTTCTACACATATTCTTTATTTAACAACTAATTTTTTTTATAAAGAAATTATTATCAGCTTCAAATCCCAGAGCAAGAAAATATAAACAGGATTGAGGGATATTTGTAACACAGGAGTTTTGCTGTAAAAGATTAGGTTCAAGGATATTCTGAAACCTGGTTTCTTTATTAAGAACAGAAGACCCAAGTAAATAACCTGTATAAAGTTACAAAGCGTACATTTTCTTAGCATCTCCACAGTGCGTTACTGTAGTTTGGAAATTTCAAAAATAAGGGCAAGCAATGAAAATAGCCTGACCTCACAACCCACGATTGACAGCCTGTAAAAATAACCCAAAATGGCTGCCCCCAGTCATCCTCACCCATCCACAGGGGTGGGGAAAGAGAACTTAGCTCAGATACAGTTTCTGTTCATGTGTACAAGGGAGTTCATCAGCTCAAAATATAAGGAAAGCTTTTTTTTTTTTTTTTAAGTTTAATTGGGCTTCCAACACTCTGCACAGTCCTCTGTCTCTTTCTCTTTCCTGTTTAGGTACCCTGTGGCTCTAAAGTGGCTTTGGGGGAGGAAAAGCTTTCTGATTCTCAACCCAGGGGCACCTTCATGCACATCAAGGGTACTGAAATAATACAGCTCAGCTGTGTTAATTTTAGTTAGTTACAGACAAATCTGATCCTAAGCCAATAATTCAAGTTTTCATTAAATAAGCAGAGGTGCCTTGAGCTCGTGGACTGTAAGCACAACATGGCTAATACTACAGTTTCATTCCTAAATCAGAACTCAGTTACTGTAATAACTTGCTTCTGAATTCACCAAGACCTTTATGCTCTTACAGTTTAAAACACAGATTTAAGTAAATGAATATATCAAATTTAAAAGGGAAACTCCACTTTCTAGTTTTCTCCGAATCCAGCCAGTAACCTATCAGTCAAGTTCATCTCAGTCTCTGAGTCATTGTATTTAAAATGTCCAAAACACATATCATGATGTTTCCCTAAAGTTATTCCAGTTTGGAAAAAATAAGGGAATTAAGATCGAAAATGAAGGAGTCTGTTCTACCCTAAAAAAATTAAGATCCTCAGTAAATTTTAAACTCATTTAATGCTAGCCATGGTGGCACAAGCCTATAATTGCAGGCAGGAGTTTGAGGCCAGCCTGGGCTACACAATCAACCCTTATTTAAAACAGTCAAACAAACAATAATGGCAAACTTGTTTAAATTTACCCACTAATGAGCCATATATTCAGGGACATTGCTGCTATAATGGTTTCAAATGTATGTTTTTACAACTCTATAAAGTAACAAGGAAAAAGGGGAAGACTCTTCATTTACCACAGAGTTACATGCTGCTACCTTATTTACACGATTTTGAGAAGCAATCCAGCTGGACATCCAAACAAATTCCCAGACTACCTCTAATGCCTTTCTCCCCTGGAGAGCTACACCATAAAAATGATTAGAATTAAGACTCCTACGCTCTCATTACCATTCTTCACACTGAGGTAAAGTCATAAAACAAAACAATTACAATGAATTCTAGCCTCAGACCACTTGGGTTCTGCCTCTGAGGGGCGGCCCTGAGCAAGGTTTCTATGTAAATTCGATGTAAATCTCTGTTAAATGAGCATAATAAATGACAACAAAATCTTGAGCTGTGAAAATCAGCTGTGGAATACTTGTACAGGTAGCTGGGACTGCAGAGCACTTGCCACAAAGACACTAGCTTCAGTTCCTAGCCCTGCTTAAAGAAAAAGTCAAATACATGTGCAGAATGCCTGGTATATAAACTGAGCTCAATAAACATTAGCTTAATTATAGCTCTGAGTACAGCGTGCAAAATATGCAACAGGTGCACGTCAGATCGCTAATTATTTCTTAAGTCTCATTTCTATAATCACTGAGAGTCTTTCACCACAACTACTGGCTAGACTCCAAAACCATAGCCCATTATCCATAAAATCTAAATTGACTCCAATGCCTTGCATTTTGGTATCCTCTGATAAATCCAGTTGTACAAAGGTTAGGACTTTTAAAACTTCGCTTATGGGGCCAGAGAGATGGCTCAGCAGTTCAGAGCACTGGCTACTCATGTAAAAGAATTGAATTTAATTCTCAGCACCCACATGGTGGCTTACAATCATCTGTAACTCCAGTCCCAGTAAATCTGATGCCCTCATCCACCTGGCACACAGATACACACACAGAGACACCCATGCATAGAAAATAAGTAAACATATTTTTTTAAAACTTCACTGAACAGAGTCCAGTTAGGACCCTGACCCAAACCTGGTGACTTAATCAATTTTAATCATAAAACATGGTTCACATTAATGGCTACAACAACTCAAAGTGTTTTTGTATAATTTATTATAAAGTATTTCAAATTTAAGAAAAACACTAGTCAAAATCTACAAAAATTAATCCTTCACTGAATGAAAGCATAAAATATAGAATTTCTTGAGAAGCATTTCAGAGTTTTTAACATTTAAAAGCGGTATTTATTGCTTTTATATTACATTTGTCAGTTTTCAACAAAACAAAGTAGAATCAAATACTAAGACTCCATAAAAATGTTGAGTCCCCATTTCCTTTCCCTCAAATATTCCCTCCCACACCTGACAGAACTCTGTCCTAAATAAGACATTTATACAAGATTTTCTTAGACTTTTTTTTTAAATTATGATAGTACAAACCCATTTTGTGGAAATGATAAATAAAGTGACTCAATTAAACAAACAAAAGGTTTAGACTAGATCATTCTAGCTCAAGAAGGTAAAAGGCATCTGCAAAGAGGACTAGGGTAACTGAATGGCTAACCAAGTATTCAGATGATGTTTGTGTTTATGTACACAAGCTAGCAGGCTGGCGGTACCTCAGAAAGCGGAATTCTGTAACAACTGTACAACAGATGCCTAAACTGGAAGTATTCTTACATTAAGTGGCAGCTAATAGAGAAACTTTTGCAAAATCAACTTGAAGTCTTCTAAAAAAAAAAGCAAGGGTATTTGAGAAAAACTATTAGAAGAAATACAGCAGAAATTAAAGAGCACGAGGTGAGAAAAAGAGAGGCCCCAATAAAAGTTAAAAATCTAATCTGCTTTTCAGAATGTTAGAATGCTGGGCAACAGAAATGAAAATCAAGTCCGTGGTTATCAAATTAGATTGCACGACCTTCCAGCAGTTTGCCCATTATCAACCTAAAAATATTGTAGAATCACAGGTTTTAGAGTTGAAAAAAACACAGATAAGACTATATACTCTTTGAAAAAGTAAAAAGTTTGGCACCTAAAGCAATCTGATCTAAAGACATTGAATTAGCAGTAAATAAGACAGAGGCCCTGTTTCTTCCTGCCCTTCTATCTACTCTAACAGACTTCACTGTTTTTATTAGCAGACTATCAGAGCCTGGAGACAGAGTCCAGTGCCAAGGTACTTGCCTTACATCACAAGACCCTGAGTTTAATCCCCAGCACCATCCAATCCAAGCTCCTGCTGTCACACTCCAATACAGTGATTAATGGAAATGTCTTGGTAACATATTTTATTTGTCCTCGATACTCAGATTGACACTTCTAACCATATATTTAGTTGGAACTGAAGAAAAGGTTTGCAGATTTCTCCTTTATTGCTTTAAGCTTTAGTTTTACTGTTATTGTTCATCCCGAAGCCTACCATTTCATACTCTTTACAGCTCCACTCAGCCTCAAAAGCGGGAAATTTAAAAAAAAAAAAAATATATATATATATATATATATATATATATATATACACACATATATATATTAAATTAAAATTAAAACTTATAAGCCTTTTTTATACCACTCCCACAACTTAAGGCATTAAAATGCTTTCAGATAACGTTTACTGATGTTGTTCATAGTTCCTCCAGTGTAGTATCACTGCCATCACATTAAATGTGAATAGGGGACTAAAGAGATGACTCTTAAGTTAATGCACCTCTTAAGGGGGTTAAGAGTGCTTGTTGCTCTGGAGGACCTGGGTTTGGCTTGCCAGCACCCACTACAGGCAGCTCACAATTGCCTCTAACTCCAGTTCCTGGGAAGCCAACTCCTTCTTCTGGTCTCTGTGGCACCAGGCACACAGGTGGTTCACATACACCAAAGAGAACACACATAAAACATAAAACTATAAATCTTTAAAAAGAAAACTAAACATGAACACACAAAAAACCCACACCAGAATGTAATAACCACTATGTAATTAGAACTGAACTTCTCCAAACACGAACAGTATTAGTCTGTTAGTTACTGATAGGAAGCCAGGAAAGGACAATAACTTTATTTATTTAAATTTTTAGATTTTTTTTTCTACGCTTATGAGTGTTTGCCAGCATATATACATGTGTACCACATGCATGCCTGGTGCCTGTGGAGATCAGAAGAGGACATCAGATCTCCTGGAACTGAAGTTATGGATGGTTGTGAGCCACAATGTAGGTATTGGGAATTGAACTTGTGTCCTCTGCAAGAACAGCAAATGCTTTTAAGCACTGAGTCATCTCTTCAGCTCCAGGAAAATAATTTTAAAAGACACCTCACTATAAAGATCTCTTTAAACCATGTACAGAATGGGGGTTGGAGGGGGAGAGAAGTTAATGCTCAAAATAAACTATTTTTCACTGTATTCAGGCCTTTCATAATTTATTTTAAAAAAATAATGCACCAGGTATGGTGACAGAAGCCTTTAATTCCAGCACTTGGGAGGCAGAGGCAGGTGGATGTCTGTGAGTTCAAGGCCAGCCTGGTCTACAAAGTGAGATCCAGGAAACCAGAGAAACCCTATCTCAAAGGGAAAAAAAAAAAAGTTCAAGGCCTACCAGGTCTATACAGCAAGCTCCAGGCCAGCCAAGGCTACATATTAAGAACCTGTCTCAAAAAAGCAAAATAAATAAATAAATGTTTGTTTATTGCTCGCTGCTATTCTAAGAGGACCGAAGTTCATTTCCAGGCACTGTTATACGGCATACTCACATAATGCACATACACACAAATGAAAATCTCTTTTAAAATAAAACAAAATGCTTAAAAGCAAGACATGGCTGGTATTCATCTTTAATCTCAGCATGGGGGGGGGGTGTAGAGGCAGAAGAATCTATTCTTTCCTAGCTTAGACCACATGAGACCCTGTCTCAAAAGTAATTCTTTTCAAATCTCAATGGAACACAAAATTGTCTCTGTTGTTGGAAGTATATCTTAGGAAAATGAGGAGGAATAAAACCAAGTTTCTGTAATTTGTACCCTACTACATACATGACCATAGCTTGGCTTTGTTTCGTGGAGACAATGTTTTTCTACACAGCCCAAGCTGCCCTTGAACTCAGGTCCTTCTTATCCTTTGCATCTGTCTCTGAAGTGCTGGGGCTTCAGGTGTGCACAATCACATCCCCTCCCCTACCTCTTAGGTAGCTAGCTATTCAGTATAGCTAGTTAGTGTTAGGCATTTGTGAGTTTAAATTAACTATCTTTACATTACATTCTTAAAATGAGGGACAGCACAGGGGAGTGGGGCACCCTTAACTTTATCAAACTTTAATTTAAATTATAACTTTGTCAAAATTGCTTTTACTTTCATACAAATAAAACACAAATGGTGGTGCTGCATATAAATCCTCAGACAAGGTTCTGCTGACCTAGGCAAAGCTGAAGCAGGTCTTTTCCCAATCAAACTCACCTCAGCTTCAACTACGTTAACTTTAAGACAACAGTACGATCAAACCAAACAGGCTGACTTTCTATACTTTGCCTTTTTGATGACACCCAGAGAAGCAGCTCCAGGACTCTGAGGGAAGCTGCAATTACTCCCCACACCTGAAATTCCAGTTCTTTCACATACTTCTCCACTTTCCATTATTGGCCACTCAGCTTACCTGGTGTAAGATTACATTCAGGCAGCATTTATAGCACCTGAAAAGCCAACAGACCTCATACCCAGACCTGTTCATACCTGTGGTCTCAGGATTAACTCTTCCTGAACAAGTTCTGAAAACATGAAAATTTGAAACTAAAAGAGAAACAGTGAATGCTGATCATAAGCACAGTCATGAAAAAAAGTTTAATTCCTTTCTCAAAAAGGCTAAAAGTTACCATCATCAAAATATTAACTTGTGTTTTATTATGCAAATTAGCTGTCTACAGGAACATTCTTCTGTCCAGTACCCAAAACCTCAACTTTGACAAAAAATATCTACCCAGAGAACACACACATGCTAAAATGTTCTTATCAGCAAAACCTGTTCAGGCAACTAAATTTTTTTTCTCTGCAACAAACAAGAATTAACTTGTAAGAAATCTGTTTCATTTCTGTGGCTGTTTATTCCTTTGGTTAATATTTTCATTTTAGAAAAACAAAACAAAAACAAACAAACAAACAAAACAAAACAGGCTCTAGTGCATGGTTCTCCCACCTGAGAGAATAGATGGTTCCCATCAGTAACACTTGGGCTTTGGCACTGAGTGAGGAAAGTCGAGTCTTGCTTAACCTCCAGAGCCAGGGGCTGTTCCAGGATAATCCCAGCAATTGTAAATCAGAGAACAGGCCTGGGGCACATACTGACAGTAAATTGGGTTCAATCTCCAGAACCCACACCAGGTGTGCTGGTGTCAGCTTGTAATCCTGGTGCTGGGGAGGCAGAGGAGGAGGATCCCTGGTGCCTGCCCCAGACAGTCTAACCTAATGGAGCTCCAGGCAATGAAAGACCCTGCCTTGTAGCAAGGGATCCTTGTAATCATCCCCATGACTAACAGGCACCCCAGCTTCTAAACTCAGTGAAACCAAAACATTAGCAGCACCAAGATCACAAAGATGGACTGGAAGGCAGAAGGCATGGGCTTGGCATTAAAAGATGCACACTTAAACACTGTTTAAAAAGCATGTGTATAACTCTATTTTCCTATTTATAAATCTTAGAACGAAACGTCATTGCAAGTAATCTGAAGATTTGTGACACATATGAGCTAAATTTTTAGGGTTTTCATCTTTTAAAATATAAGGATTTAATTTTAAATCGTTTGAATCCATTTCAGCTTCATTAACAAAGCTTGGCTCCTAAAACTGTGGAGTTCAGTGACAGAAGGTGAGGGTCATCAACGGCTTGCAACAATAAAAAATTCTCCCGGTCTCTCTCCATCGCTCTCTTTACCTTTTGTTTAGGGACAGGATCCAAGTGTGTAGCCCTGGCCTTTAACTCATTCACCTGTCTCTGCCTCTGCTTGTGCCTTTAGAGTGCTGAGATTAAAGGTACGTGTCACCACTACAGAAAAAAAAAAAAAAAGCTTCCTGGATATACAGTGACCAAATCTAATTCAAAATCAAGTGTGTAATGAATCTGAGATGTTCCTGAAAGCACACATCCATGTTGCGTCATGGAATTTCACTGCAGCTTCAGTTCAGAAAACACAACTTTCCTACTTTTCACTGTGCATGTCTCCACACCACGCAGCGCTGGGAGCACTGCCTGAGCCCACAGCTCAGACTCAGGACCACTGTATGTTATGAACTGCAATGTTGTTTTACTATATGCGTTTTCCGTTCTTATAGAAACATAGTTTAACTATAGAACACAAAGACTTTTTAGTATTTTCCTACCATCATTTTTTGGCACCTAAGAATAAATTAATACATGTTGGGCTTGATTGTTTTAGAATGTTTGATTTTTAAAGTTGCTGCTCTCAGTGAGGTCAGGGATATTGCTCAGTGTGTAAAGGAACTTGCTATCAAGCCGATGATGGACTTTAATCCCTAAAACCTAAAGGTAGAGAGAACCAGCTCCTGCAAGCTGTCCTCCAACTTCCACACATAAGCAATGGCAAGTGAGCACCCTATCTCCCTCCCTCCTTCTCTCTCTCTCTCTCTCCCTCCCTCCCACACACACAAGATAGACAGACAGTCAGATAAAAAATTCAAATGTTAAAAAATGTTCAGGTGGGTGGTGATGATGCATACCTTTAAACCCATCACTCAGGAGGCAAAGGCAGGAGGATCTCAGTGAGGCTAGCCTGGTCTACAGAGTCAGTTCCAGAACTGCCAGGATTACACACACAAACCTTTTCTTGAGAAAGAAAAGAAAAAAGAAAAAAATTTCAGTGAATTTTAACTTGGGATTAAGACAGAATTTCTAACAATTTTGGAAATAGTCCTATACATACTTCTGCCATTTCTGTACCATGTATGTATATAATGCAGCATTCTCAGCTTTGTTAATTATAAAATCAAAATATCAACCAATTCTGAAAATGTCAAAGATGATTTATGTCCCACAGTATCAAATATTCAGCCAAGATTTAATTATTTTATGTGAAAATAAACAAGTAATCCTCATTAGTTTGTAACTGTGTCTTAAGTGAATGATAAAATCATATGTATATGAAAATTTGTTCTATTTAAATTTTTACTTTGTGTGTGTGTGTGTTGTGGGGGTCCCACCTTAAGATTCAGGTCCCTAGTATAGAAAAAGACCAAAGCAGCCAACTTTAGTCAGGCTTCTAAGAGCACCAAAATTGTGTAGGCCCAAGCCAGGAGCACCGTGACCCAAAACAGTTCCCAGAGTTAAAGAAAAACACTTTCTAAGACAAACAAGACAGCCTTGAGCTAAAAGAGTTTCCCCACGTAGACAGCCCATGGCCTCCGGCTAAGAGTCTTCCCCCCACCCACATTGACTAAGACCCTAAAGTTTACATTTTCTAGGAGCCCGCAACCTTGCTATATGCCAGCACCAATCAGTTTAAAGGTTAACTTCTATCACTTCTATCCTGCGTGTTAGAACGGCCCCAGTATACTGGAATAAATCCTCTTGCTATTTGCATCGATATCCCGTCTGTGAGTCTCTGTGGCAGTGCGGCGTTCCGGTTTGGGCCCTGGGGGTCCCAGTTTGGATCTCTGAGGTCCAACATTATGGTTCCCTGACCGGGAACTTCCGCATCTCCCCAGACCCCGCAGATCGGATATCGGAGGTAAGAGCGATCGCTAACCTGTAACCTGTCTGTCTGTTTAGTCATCTGTCTGCCTGACTGTCTGGAACAAGTGAGATTTGCATAGATTTCCCGACTGTGGGTCTCTGTGGGGGTGCAGCGTTCCGGTTTGGGCCCCTGGGGTCTAACGTGTGTGTGTGTGTGTGTGTGTGTGTGTGTGTGTGTGTGTGTGTGTGTGTGTGTTCAGCATGTGCCACACATAGGGGGTCAGAGAGCAACTTTGCAGGAGTCGGTTCTCCCCTTCCACTCTGTTGGTCCTGTGAAATGAGCTCAGGTTGGTAAGGCTGGCAGCAAGCACCTCTACTCACTAACCCTTTCAAAATAATTCCTAATGTTTGCTTTGTACGCTCATTTTACATATGTATATAACCAGGGGTCACATAAAATCTCTCATGAGAAAAGTAGACACATATAGAAAAGTTCCAAGAAGCCCTAAAGTGCATCAGTGACACTGGATGAGGTTTTCTCCAATAGGAAATGGTTAACTTCTTTGATGTCTACCTAGAGCTAATCAAAAGATCTCAACATCTATGTTTAGAGGCATCTCTACTATTGATGGATTCAGTGGTAAGTGGTTGATGGACATTTACTGAATTTACCTAAGTGCAGTACTGTGGAAAATACAGAGAAATAATGCCTCTTTCTTGACCATGAAGTTTACAGTGTAGTTGAGTAAATAAGAAGACAACTAAACCCCAGAAAGGCGGTATTTAACTGTTAATAAAGTTGGTTAGTGATGCGTCCTTTCAGCCAGCCAGGGGCTTTCGAATCGGGTTCTAACAACAGACTGTGGCTCCTGTGCTGGAAAAGCCCAACACAAGTCCCACTGTTCAAAACTGACATAGCATAGCTGTGACAAGCACTGCACAGTGATGGCAATTCTGACAGCCTCCGTTCACAGAAGTGTAAACTGCTCTCCTTTAACTCTTTGCTGATAGCAAGATGCTCTCAACAAATGTTTTCAAAGAGCTCAGGTTATGGCAATAAACAAATAAACAAAGAAAGGAAAAAAACCACTTAACTGATGCTCTCTGTTTTTGTTCTTTGTCTGAGGATTGGCATGGAGGAAGCAGAGGAATGCTAGTACCCACTGTAACTCCAGCACCGGGAAGGCAGAGGCATGAGGAGGCAATTATGAGGCCAGCTTCAACCACATAACACGTTCCTATCTCAAAAATAAAACAAGCCAGGTACGGTGGCACATGCCTATTATCCCAGCTAGGGCCAGCTAGGCCAGCCTAAGCTACACGGAGAATTTAAGGCCATCCTAAATTGCATACTTAGATCTTATCTCAAGTAGCAAATGGGGGGGGGGGGGGGGAGAGAAAAAAAGAAAACCTCAATGGACGGTGCTGGCCTACCACCTTGCTACTCAGAGTCTGGCAAGAAGAGAGGTCAAGGCCAGCCTGGCAACTCACTGAGTGAGGCTCATCTCAAAATTTGTAAAAACAAGTAATTAAAAATACAAAAACTTTAAGAGGTTTGGGTTCTCTGGCATAGTGCTTGCTCAACATGTGTGGGGCCCCAGGTTTAATCCCCACTATCACCAAAAAAAATTCCCAACCTATTAACTAATTTTTCAAGAAGAGACAGAAGGAAATGGAAAATGACAAGGTTTCCTCTTTTTTCTTTCCTTCTTTTTTATTCTTATCTTTTTAATTTTCATTTATTTTTTTTTGTTTTGTTTTTTTGAGACGGGGTCTTTCTACATAACCCTGGCTGTCCCTATGTAGGCCAGGCCTGGCCTCAAACTCACAGAGATCCACCTGCCTCTGCCTCCTGAGTTCTGGGTAAAAGGAGTATACCACCAGTCCAGGCCAAGTTTTTTTTAAAGCATGTGACTCTACTACAGTCTTTGCACAGGCTATTCAATTAAACATCAAAATAACCTTCTATTCACTTGGATACCAGTAAAAATGAAAAATATGGACTAATTGCATCTATGCCTGACTACATGTTGTCAACCTGAATTAAGTATTTTGAATAGATAATACCAAGTTATTCAATGAAGCAAGATGATATTCATGACAGATTCAAATGTCTTCGCTTCTTAATACAGACTGCTATCAGCAGCACTCAGGAAGGCTTTACTCCTAAGGACTCAGCTCAGAAGAGGAGCACTGAGCACTCAGCACTTGCAAAACCCAGGCTTAGATCCCCAGCTACACAAAAAAACAAAAGGGAAGGAAGAGAAGAGAAGGCAAAAGAAGGTACTCACTTTAATTATTTATATAAACCATAAAAGCAACTTGTAGAGAAGACGCATTCTAGTTCTTTAATCAGATTGTTGATTTGATTCCAGTGTATATATGTGTGTGTATGCACCTGTGCTTGTACTTACATATAACCTAGACACTGAGTATACAAAAATAAAGGCAATTAAGCATGACCTTTGTCCTTAAGCAGTTTGGTTCTTAAGACAGAAAAACCAGGAGCAGATAACTAAATGTAAATAAATGTATCGACTAAATGATGGGGGAAAGAAAGGGATAAATACTACAAGATGGAGAAAACTTCACAAAGTGACATGGGGGTTTTCATTAGTGGTAACTCTCATCTGACCCTCTCAAGTCCACAGCCTGTGGAGGGGAGAAAGGGGGGCACTCTATTTAGAATGGGCAAAGGTGACACTGACATTTAAATATTAATAATAATAATAAATAAATACATATTAAATAGTTCCCTCCCCTAGAAGTATGCACAGCTGGCTTGTAGGGACGAAGCTTCTAGAATGCAGGCAGAACCTGTGCTTGCTTTTGGACCATCTCTAATTAAGACTGCTGGCTTGAGTCTACCAATTGACATTAATAGATTGAATCCCAGTCTGACATGGAGGTGGAAATGAAGCTGTCTCACCTCCTCCGCTATCTTCCGCACTCTGTGTGAATATAGATAGATTTTCCACATTCAAGACACAATGGAAACCAAGAAAATGTTAAAAGGCATACAAAAGAAAACACAGCCATCTACTCTGCCATAATAAAACCACAGAAGTACTTTTTTTTTTTTAAACATTTCCCTCCATTGTTTGAAATTAAGTATACTTGGTAAGAGTGGGCATAGTGGTGCACACCTTTAATCTACAGAGGCAGGTGGGACTCTATGAGTTTGAGGCCAGCCTGATCTACATAATGAGTTACAAGACAGCCAGAGCTATACAATAGAGAGATTTTGTCTCAAAAAATAAAAGTAAATAAATAAATGTACTCGGTAAGCCCCAAGTCTCAGTAAGAGGCTTAGCCTCAAAAAAGAATCACTCTGTCTGTAGTGCAGGGGATGTGGATCAGTGGTAACCAGCATGCCTAGCATGTGCAAGCCCTGGGTTTAGTTCCCAGCTCTAAAAATAAAAAGCATGGCTCCCAAGTAATACCACCAAGATTGACTTCTGGCCTACATGTACACACACGCCTCCCATATATGTGCACACACGTGAACGTGTGTGCGTACATACACAAAGTGAACAGTTCCTGAGGAACAACACCTCTGACTCCTGACTCCTAAAGAATGCCATCCAAGGTTGCCCGCTGGCCTCCACATGCATGTACACACACCTATATACACTTAAGTCAAGAGGCTCATGTGCCAGTCTAGGTACACACAGAGACTCTCAAAAAACAAAACAAAATCACAAAAGGAAACACTTTTAAATATATAAAACTGCATTTTCTTATTAAGTCTTATATCTAACATTAAATTGCCACTACATACCCATACAATCCATGTAACACAAAGAAGCCTACCATACCCCTACATCAACAAGTAAAAAAGTTTAATGAAGCAAGCTTTATGCTTAACTGAGCTCCCTGATGGGAAATTAAAGCAGCAATTGTACATCTGTGTCTCTGTTCCTCTCTTCGTGGTTTAACTGACAGGAAGCAGAGAGCAAGATACAGCATACAAACGTCAACTATTTCCGGCCTTCTCTGCTGCATCTTCCTTTATAAATAGCTCAACTGCCCATATGCCTATATAGTGAAGTATGATATCAGAAACATAAAAATGAAAAGAGACAATAAAAGCATTTTGGTGTTGAGATCTAAGATTCAATATGCACACAAAAGAACAATGTTCAAGTCCTCTGAAGTATTCCTAAGAATGAATACCAAAGATTTGATAAAACACTGTGGCCTGGCTTGGTAGCATGGGTCTCTGATCCCAGCTACTCCAGAGCCTAAAGAAGGAAGATTGCTACAGAGCAAGACATAAGACCCTGTCTCAAAGGGAAAAAACAAAACAAAACAAAAAGGACTGGAGCTATTGCTATTGGTAAGGTCTAGCATACAAAAAGTCCTGGGCCCAAAGGGGAGAAAAACAAACAAACAAAACAGCAGAACATACCCTCAAACTATTTTACCTGTTTTAAGAGTTTGCCTATCTCAAGAGTAACATTTGCTATCCTCTCTAACCTTAGCTTTACATATCAAAACAAACAGGGGAGGCAGAGGCAGCTGGAGCTCTCTAAATTTAAGGCCAATCTAATTTACCTGAAGCATTCTAGGCCAAGACTATATAGTAAGCCTCTGTCTTTTAATTAATTAATTAATTTAATTTAACAAAATACATAAACCTGTTGCTCAATGGTAGAGCAAGTGCTTAGCATACCAAAAGAGATAGTATGCCTACCCACAAAAATGACTCAATAACACAGAACTGATTAATTTGCCACTTTGATCTTTGGTTGTTTGTTCTGTGACAGGTCTCATAAAATCCAGACTGTTCTCCAACTCTCTATGCAACCCAAGGATGACCTTGAACTTCAGATCCTCTCGTCTCCACCTCAGGACATATACAGGCACTTTGTCAACTAAGGTAAAATTGTTGGTTTTTTTATACAGTTTTTTGTCAGATTTGGATTATCATTTGTGCCCCAAACCCAACAACTCCCTCCACTTTTTCATCTGTCCAAAACTTGATTCCTGTAGTTTATTTATATATCTACCACCATACAAAAATCAAGTAAAACTGCTTTCAGTAAATGAATTCAACTACCTCAAGCCATTTTAACCTAACTTCCAATTAATTAAAATAAAACAGGTGCCCAATTGTTCATCATGCTTCCCAAACTAATCACCTTTATGAATGATCACAGCTCATCATTCATTCCTCATGTTCTAAATAAACATGAGTAGGCAAAATGCAGCTGTCTTCTCCAGTAATACTGGTCGATTCTTACCTAGCTATAAGTATAATCTACCTCAACTATAATTTTATCAGGCTTTAGAAAGTGCTATTCCATTCCATGTCAATGTCTAAAATGATATTGCTCATATCACAGAAACCCACTGTGAGCATCCTGTGGCTTTTTTCCTACACAGAATTTAACACACACTTACTGTTTAGGTTTAAGTAAGGCACTATGTTCCTACAGTACAAAACCTTGTATGGCTTGAATATATTTCATTTTTACCTAATAGTTTCAAATGAAAGGCTATATAGCTCATTCATTTCAGCAGCTCTTAGTGCCTTAATATTAATTAATCCTAATGAATATCCCCAATTTAAACCTGAAATATTGGGCTGGAGGTATAACTCAGTAGTGTACCATTTACCTCTATACAAGGTTGAGAGGTATGAGAGGGAGATGGGGAGCGGGGTGGGGGGTGAGTGAGAGGGAGAGGGAAGGGAATGAGAATAGAAGGGCTAAAGATATAGCTCAGTGGTGGAGTAACTTGCCTAAAATGTTCAAGATTTGATTCCCAAGAATTACAAATAAATAATAATAAATATATATTCGTCCAACATTTTCTAACAAGGTTAAGAAAAAAGCTTAAATAAACACAACGTATTAAGAATTTTTAAGCAAAAAATATTCCCTAGAACTTAAGTGCTTATAAACATATTAAACCACACTAAGCCAATTTATAATTACTGTGCTTTCATTATAACAGAGATATTTCCCTAGCTTCAAAGACGCCTCTCACAGTGTTCTGATTTTATGCAGAATACAGATAGAATACACTTCCTATGGAGATTGTAACAGAAAAATTAAGTGTCTAAATGTACCAGTCTCCTTTAAGCCTTCTTAAAATACTTCCTTAATTCAAACTGAAACTTTTTTTCCCTTGTGGTGTTAACCAGGCCACCTGTGTGCTAGGCAAGTAGTCTACCATAGAGCTCTTTCCCTGGCCTCTCAAGTCTGAAACGCTACACAGCAACTCAAAGTTCTTCCAATTAAGAGCACAATAAAGAAATGTAAGCTAGTGTGATGATGCTTGCCTGTGATCCCAGGACTAGGAAGCGGAGAAAAGAGGGTAGAGAGTTCAAGGCCAGCCTGGGCTAAATAGGAAGCTCCTGTGGGGAGGGAGGAAGGAAGGAAGGGAGGAAGGGAGGAAGGGAGGAAGGGAGGAAGGGAGGAAGGGAGGAAGGGAGGAAGGGAGAAAGGGAGGAAGGGAGGGGAGAGGAGCTGAAGAGATGACTCAGAGGTTGAGCACCTGCTGCTCCTCCAGAAGACTGAGTTCAGTTCTCAGCACCCATGTTAGGTGCCTTACAACCACCAGTAACCCCAGCTCCAAGGGCCATCAGACACCTTTTTTATAAAAAGGAGAAAGAATTTTAAAAGAAAAAAAAAACAAAAAACAACAACAACAAAAAAAAAACTTAAAAATGTAATGAGAATTGAGATCTACTAGAAGATAATTTAAAGGCACCTTTCACCTATTGGCCTATTGCTATAAAACACATAAAAATGACTGACAATCACTGCTCACTGCTAACTCCTTTTCTGTGAAAATGAAAGTTAATGTACAAAAACCCCTTAGACCAGTAAAGAAGCAGCAGTTTCCTTCTTCTGCCCTCGAGCTTCTCTTCCCTCAAGGCAAGGGCTTGAGCTAAATGAGGCACAGAAACTCAGACCTAATATTTTCACTTTCTCTAAGAAATGTTGATTTTGTCACTGTGTGCCCAAATTTTTGAAAGTAATTCATTGTAGAGTCATGTTTGGCATAAACTTTAATAAAGTTAAATTTCTGCCACATAATTGTGTGGCTATGTTATCATCTACTTATCCAATCCCTAAGTTTTGAATAATTAGATCATTTCCAATGTGCACTATTATAATGATTCTCAAAAAGTAACTCTCAGGCCCACAGGGGACCTGGTCACCTTTTCAGCACTTCATAAGTCAAAATGATCCTCATTGTACAGCGTGGGTGCCAGCCACACCCACCTTCTCACCAGCGTGACACTGCAGTGTTGGTGCAAGAGCCAAGACTGCTGGGACTGGCCAGAGCCTCAGCATGAGTCAAGGCTGAACAAACTACCCTACTTGTGTTTTTATCAACTAACACGGACAGTTTTTAAACTTTTACTGTTTGTGCATGAGTGTTTTGCCTGTGTGTGTGTGTGTGTGCGCGCGCGTGCCACATGTTTGCCAGGTGCCAGCGAAATTCAGAAGGAGTCAGATCTCTTTAGAACTGGAGTTACAGATGATTGTGAGCTGCCACGTGGGTGCTGGGAATCAAACCCAGATCCCCTAGAAGAGCAGACAGTGCTCTCAAATGCTGAGCCATCTCTCCAGTCCCAGCACTTACATATTTTAAAGACAACTTTACTTAATACCCTTGATGAACAATAAAAAAGTATTTATTTTTTTAATTATCTATTTCTTCAGTCTTTGCAGAGTCTTCATGTATCTCAATAAGAAGAGTTAATCCTACAGAACTCTTGCACAATGTTCTAGGAAATGCATGAAAGACTACTTCCAAACTACAAGTGTTCTAATATCATCAGCAAGAGCAGTAAATATGCTTGTATAGAAGGAGAATGCAAAGATATGCTGTAAAAAAATTCCTTGAGTTGAATGAAATAAGCAAATCACTATAGAAAAAGGTCATTCTATTTATATAAAATTCACAGGAGTAAAACTATAAAAAAATTATCACAAGTCAGAACAGTCAATTTTTAAAGAGAAACAAATTTAGGTAATAGACATCCTCTACTTGCTAGGTTAATGTGAATAGGCAAACTTTAAATTATATTTGCTTTATGCACTTGGCCATATGCATATTCAGTATTAAAAAATGAGTGTCCTAATTGTAATACACCTCCATTAAGTATTTTGATACCAAAAAATGCTCATAAGCATACCAAAAAAATCCTTCCTTTTATAGTTTTACTATAAAATGTTACATTTTGACTATACAGGACTATGTAGTTTCTAAACCCAGAAAATAACTACATTTAATTACATTTAGTTTTTTTCAATTGTACCATCTTGCTTTGCACAGATGCAATGAATAGTTTTTGACTAAGCATCTAGCATACAGACGATGCATCATGTTAAGCTACTTTGCTATTTTGAAAGTTCCTAACTTAGGATAGGACGATGTATCCCAAGAAAACACAAAATAACAAAACCTTCTTGGTCTTCTGAGACTCTCTCTAGTTTTGACTGTCCTAGAACTCACAAAGACCCGTCGGCAGAGTGCTGGAATAAAAGGTGTGCACCACCATGCCTGCATTGTTTTCGTTTAAGACAGGGTGTCTCCTATGTAGTCTTGAATGCTCTAGAACTGGCTATGGAGACCAGATTGTCCTCAAACTCCAAGAGATCCTCCTGCCTCTGCCTTTCCAGTGCTGGAATTAAAGACATGTGTAACAACACCCAGAAAAAAAAATTTAATTCAACACTGTGGTCCATTTATTCCAGCATTTAGGAGGTAGAAAGGCGGAAGGGTCAGGAGTTCAAGGTTATTCCATTCTCTACTACATACTGAATTCAAGGCCAATCTGGAACCAGTGTTAGCACCTATTTGAGCCATAGATGAGAAATGAGGCAGTTGAACAATCTTCAGGTGATAATTCTAGTTTTAATTCTTATAATTCAATTTAAACTTCCCTTCAATCTTAGGAAAAGAGATCAGGAGAGATAACTATGTAATCAGTCTCCCTGGCCTCCCCAAAACTCCCTTTCTGCCATTCTCCCTAAGCCTTGCCTTTTAACCATAGTAAGGAAGTGACAGACAAGCATGGTAGCACATGCCTGCAATCCCAGCACTTGAAAATTGAGGCCAGACCAGCAGAGTTCCAGACCAGCAGCATAGTGAGACCCTATCTCAAAACAAGCATGAAAAGAAACAGATATACACGACCAATTTCTACTTTATTTTAAATGTAGCAACTTCTCGATTTTAAGGAATCAAATTCTTCTGTTTAGTAATGCTTTTATAGTTTGCTTACTTATATGCCCCTTGATTTTTCTCTTTTGGATCACTAGCCTTTAAAAAGCTTTAAAAAAGAAAAGTAAGAAGATGTCATTATTTTTGGATTTTTTTTTTTCAGTCCAGACTTGAAGCAAATACAGCCTTTGCTTAGTCAAAGGCCAACCAAACCTGTAATATGCAAACAAGGATGATGGAAAAGAGCTCACAGCTAAACTGGCAAATGTCGACCTTTCTTATAAGCCAACACTGAGATCTGCTAATATCAAGAACCTTCCAAAAGAACCTTTCTTGCCTTCCCTTTCAAATCTACCAGGACTTCAAGCACCCATAAAGCTAGAGCCAATCAAACAACTAGCTAGAAACCATGGTCAATAATAAATGACACCGAATTTGATTTCCAAAAATTCCTCCTAATCCTTACTTTTACCCAAATGTTAGTTTCATGAATGTTTCAGAAGTAAAATATTGCTGCCTAGTGAATGCACACTTGCCAGCCAAATATAACAGTTTCAGTAATGACAAATAATTCAAGAAAAGACTGAGCTACTTCCTGTTAAAAAATTTTTTTAAATTTTTAATTAAAAAAATTCAAACGTTAAGAGCAGTAAGTAAGAAGAGGAAGAACAATACACTTAGATTTCATAGTGCACAATTCCTTCAGAAGCAGTTTCACTTCTAAAGCTGATATCCAAGGCAAGTTCATGTGTGACTTAAGGCTTCGTTTCTCCCGAACATTGAATGAATCAGTCCAGATTGTCTTCCTCTTCACTGAAAACCCACTTTTACCACCAAAATGTTTGTTTACTTTAGATAGTCTGTTCAGTTTTTAAACCTCTTTTGGTTTTCAAAACACAATATTTAGTGTGATTCATTAACTTAAAAAAAAAAAAAGCAAACAAAGCATAGAATGGTCTGTGAGCAGCACTTATGACTAAATTGACCCAAGATTTCATCCTTAATTAAAATACCATAACAAAGCCATATAAAAATTCCTGAATTTTTTCAACATCCAAATCTCCCGAGCAGTACAGTTACTGAAGAGTCATTTCTCTGCCAGCCCCACAAAGACAATTAGGTTTGTTTTAATTAAAACTTGATCTAGTTTGTTTTGTGGGGGTTGAGGGGTCTCCTTTGTCTGAAGTTAGAGGAGGGGAGAATACCCAGCACATAAACATACAAAATGCTTTAGGAGGAAGAGCTAGGACTTCTCGGCATCTGAATGCTTTGCTGCCTGTAGTTGTGAAGTACGATCAGGCATGTGACTCGCTAGACATATTTTATCAGAGTTAAAGAATACATTCAGCCATGTACTCCCACAGGTAAGAACCACCTCAGCTTATCAGCTCAAAAATTGCCAGAAGCAAACACACAAAATCGCAAGTTACCTTTAAACTTTGTCTTCAGGTTCTGTCCTCTGTGCTTGAAACTCAAAAGCAATCCGGCAAGTTCTGTGCTGTTAAAATGGCTCCTGTAGATTGGGGAAGTGGTGTCTGCTTCAGCTTATGACTCACACACGAAACTGAGTGTTTCTAAGGGAGGCACGCCCATGTTGCTGTGGACCCAATTATTCTGCTAGGTCAAACATGCAAATCTACAGGTGAAAACGGACGGGGGAGGGGGGAATAGACAGGAGTGAAACAAAGCCAAGGAGCAAAATCTACCCAGTTTAGACTGTAACTAACTTATGCTATTTGCCATATTTTAAAATTAACAGTATAAAATAGAATGACAAGATACGAGAAAACAAAATTAACACATCAAATAAATACAACTAAGAAAGGAAAAAGGGCAGAGAGGATGAAAAGACAGAACAAACTGTGTCTCTACCACAGCAATTGACAGGTGCGTCTAACCTAGCTACTCATTAACCCTTATATGAAGGGATATATGACTATGTAATCTGGAAAAGCTAGCAAACTGCAATGCCAGATACAGACTTACAGGTTGTCTAAACAGATAAAATTCACTAGAAAATCCAAAGTTCAGTGGAAAAATAAGTGCCAATTAATGTGGCTAAAAGAACTTTTAAAAATTCATGTTAGAAAGTCCAACATAGCAAAACAATTTTAGGTAGAACTGAAAGGTTGATAAACACTTTCACCAATGTGCTCATAGTTCACAACTTTACTATTTCTAAGAGAGCCAAGCCAAGCTTTACCCGTGGAACAAGACTCTCTGCACGTTATCATGAGTCTTCTAAGTACCAGGCACCCTTCTCCAACATTGCTGCACTGTACACAGGCTAACCCAATGGGCAAACCGCTTCAGCGAGGCCCTCCTGGTCACCTGACAAGGTGCTCAAGCCACCAAAACACTGCCACAATGGCTTACCCTGGCCCCTCTGTGGGCATATTTTAATTTATTCAAAGAAACTAGTCAATCAAGATGGCCTTTTTATACTATTTCACGGAAGTTTCTTTTTACTAAAATAATCTCTAGGGTTTAATAAATTAATTTTTAACTATGCAAAAGAAAAGAGCAAATTCAATTTTGACTGCCAAATGTCTTATTTAGTTCACTTAATTCAGAATGAATATCCAGAACCCATGTACCAAGAAACAAGCTTCTGACAGTGGAAGCCCACTCACCGTTCACTGGAAAGCTCCCAGCTAATTTTCTACAGCTGAAATATTTTGACTAATATCCATATAAACCTAATCAGATTTTCAAAAGCTGATTGGAAACAAAAATTATAAAAATTAAAAGTAAAAGGATGATATCAAAATAAACAAATGGCAACTCTGATTTTAAAATGAAAAGAAAAAAAAAAGACAAAACGTGGGGCTGGGAGACGCCGCAGTGAGTGGAGCACTGCCTCACAAGCCTGAGACCCTGAGTTCGGTGCCCGTCACCCCGTGAAAACCTGGGCCTTGGGTTGGGATGTGACTCCGCAGTCAAGCGCTTGCCTGGCATGAATAATGCCCTGGAGTTCAATGCCTGGGAAAGCAAAAGAGGAGAGACAGGAGGGCCTCTGGAGCTTGCTGGACAGTTAGCCTACCCTAATCTACCCTGTCTAAAAAACCAGGAGAGTGGCTCCCGAGAAATAACACCCTGTGTTGACCTTTGCCCTCCACATACAGGTGAGCACACACATAGGAACACAGAATGTGCTTGGAACAGAGTCCAGTGGCACACATCTGTAATTTCAGCTACTAAGGCAGAGGCAAGGTCAATGCAAGTCCAAATCAAGTCCAGGCTACATAGCAAGTATAAGAATAGCCTTAGTGACACAGCAAAACCCTTTCGTAAAAACAAACAAACAAACAAAAAACAAGATTGAGGGTATGGCTCAATGGTAGAACACCTGCCAAGTATGTCCAATCCACTGTAATCAATCCACAACACTGAAAAAAAAGTCCTTATGCCTAAGAATACAACTCTTGTACAGCAAACCACATACCAAGCATGTGTGAAATGCATACACACACGTACACACACACAGGTTTGCAGCCATAGCCATCCTGGGAAGTCAATAAATTCTGCATACATATGCCATAGGTACATTATATACTGTCCTGCTGTTAGGATTAGTATGCTTTCAAAAGAGTGAAAATCAGGCACAGTAATGTGTACTTATAATCCCAACCTGAGCTAGCTAGCATGTTAAGACCAGTTTAAGTTATATTAGACCCTGTACTGGCGATAAGACTCAGCACATGTTTGCACAACAAGAATATCACCAACTAAGCAATTCCGAAGCTTGCAACTATTACTCTTAGACATTGTTGGTAGGTAGGCAAAATGATGTAGCTACTTTAGAAGACACTGGAAGTCTCATATGAAGTTAAACATATATGTACCATATGATCCAGTAATCCACTCCTACAGACAGAGCTTCTCAGTTTTTGAGTCAGGACTACACTCTAGACAAGCTGACTTGAACCTTGCCATGTAACTCACTATGTAGCCCAGGAGTCTCAAACCCATGGCATTCCTCCTGCCTTATTCTTTTATATGTATCCTATATATGTGTGAAGTTTGCCTGCAAGTACATCTGTGAACCAAATGTGTGCCTGGTGCCCAAGACGGTCAGAAGAGGACATCAGATCCCCTGGGACTGGAATTACACATGGTTGTAGAGCTACCATGTGGGTGCTGGGAACCAAAACCCTGGCCCTCTGCAATAGCAACAAGTTCTCTTAACACCTGAGCCTACTCTTCAGCCCCTCAGCTCTTTTTGAGACAAGGACTCATTATGTCTGGGAACTTGCTGCCTATTTCTGATCACTGAGATCACTTTTATCTAACAGTGATATATATCTCAAATAATAATTTTATTTAAAAGGATTATGAATATAGCTCAGTAATAGATTGCATTCTTGACATGCCTCAGTGAGGCCCTGGTTCAATCCCTATAACCATGGTTAAAAAAAAAATATATGTACACACACCCCTAGCTGATCTTTCTGTACCACCAACTACAATCTTGCCGAGGAACAACTCTACCAATGATAATGATCTTGGTTTTCGATGGGGGAAAGGGAAGGAATGAGGCAGGGAAGGAACAGCCCTCATTCCAAGAAGCAAAATAAAAGGTTAACCAGTGCTTGTCTACAATCCCAATACTGGAGGCTGAAGCAGGAGAATTTCAAGTCGGAGACCAGCTAACTGGAAACTTTAGGTAATGACTAATGTTAATTGTCAATTTGATTAGAAAATAAATACCTCAGGGGTTAATGAAATACTATGGCTTTCCAGAAACAGTTCAGAAAGTTCCTAAGGATTCTGACACAATCAATGGAGCTGTCCCTTTATGTATTCACAACAGCGTAGCATTATTGGGAGGTAGTTAGAAGGTAGGAGGGGGTGGGGCCTAGTGGGAGGAAGTGCATCACTCCCTGTCCTTGAGGCTCTATTTCAGTGTGGCTTCTTCCTATATTCCCCCTTTCACTGCTTCCTGTTTGCTAGGAAGGCAAGAACAGCCTCCACCCCACACTCTTGCTGTCATGTGCTGCCCAAGCATACGGAGCAAGTAACCATAAACTGAAGCTTCTGAAATCATGGGCCAAAATAAACCTTTCCTTCCTTTGTTTATGGTAAGTATTTACACACAGTGACCCAATGACTCCATCTTAAAAAAAATAAAAATAAAAAGCCACACTGTTTACCATAGTATTCAAAGCTTTTGACATCTGACTTCAATTTTTCTTCTGTTTTCAGTCCCAGTTCCCAACTCCTTCTCTTGCCCGTGGATTGCCTTCACTTTTTCTCCCATGCATACTTACCAAACTACACACATAAGCATACAAGCCTGCATGCACACATACACATGGTCCAGACTTACTGAAGCCTTCCGGGATTTTGGACTTGTTCCACTCCTATTTGTTCGCCCTCCTTACCACTGTTTCCTGGGACTGACCACCTCGCTCCTGTCACCCAGTCTGTCTACTAAACAGCCACTCAACTCTCAGCTCAAATGTTTCCTCTACATGAAGAATTCCTCAATGGACCTTCTTATAATTACTGAAAACACTTATCCTCTTAAACCTGAACACCTTGGAGATTCTCTATCCAGTTCAGCGGCATGTCAGTTCTGTTTACCACTGCAAGAGCCTTGCAAGAGCCTTCAGAGAAATACATTCAAGGCTCTTGTTTTAATAAAATCTCAAACAATCATCCAATTTTGTCTTATTTTAAAAATAAGAAAATGATGCCAGGCATGGTGGTGCATGTCTATAATCCCAACATGCAGAAGAAAGGGTAGGATTGCCAAGTTCAAGGCCAAACTAGTACATAGTGAGTTCCAGGCCAGCAAAGATTTAGAGACCCTGTCTCAATTTTAAAAGGAAGGGTCTATACATAGAAATTGCTTTCTCAATGTTACAGACTCAAAGTTAATCACTGACTGCAGGTACTCTTAATCATTCACCATTTTAAAATGTTCACTGAACGTTGAGTTTGCATCAGACACTGTTCTAGCCCCTTGCTATGCACAGTAACCAAAACAGACTACTATTGATACGCAATTCTTTGGGGCCTACCTGAAAAGGATCTTGGGAAACGATAATTATTATTGTAAACTTAATCAAGAGGTGGCTCCAACTGCAGCTGCCACCCAGATGTAGTTTCACTGCTTGAGCAAATTAATATATCTGGCACCTGAAAAGGAGCTACTGAGTCAGCAAATACCTTATTCTCCATGTCTATCCATAAAGTGAACCAGAAAATTTACTTTCAGCTAGTAAGGCCAGCAATACACATTCAAATCTGCTTGAGATACATCAGCTTTCCAGCCCTATGTCACAACAAGCTGGAGTACTTGCTGAAGACCAAGAGAATGGAACAGGCCGCAGAATGTAGTTATTAATACCAGCTACTATACTAGGACATGACTAGTTGCAGAAACTCCCTATTTTGTTAAGAATATATTTGTGTAAGAATACACATACACCCTACATATGCATATTAAGCAAATATCTTTCCTTTTAATCCATCATGTAACATAAGATGTACTGACTTTATAGCAGTGTTGAAGTATTGTTAATTTTTCATCATATTTAAGTTACAGAATATCAGAAAAGTAAAAACAAAAAGGTAATACATTTTGAGGATCATTAGCATGACATAAAGCTACAGGTAGTATAATAATACTCTTGGGACACCCCATCATTTAGAGGTGGAGGAATGAAAAAGAGCTTACAGGGGAGGCTGAGAAGGAATACAGAGAACTAGAGGAGGAAAACAAGACCTGTGCTATTAGCATGGAGTACAACAAGTAAAAAGCATGCCGAAAAGAAGGTGCCGAGTGAGCACCAACTGCTAACATAGAGCAAGTAAGAAGAGGTCTGAAGAAAAATGACAACTGGTTCATCAACCTGGGGGTCACTACTAATTCTGAAAAAGAAAATTAGGGGTGGAAAGATGCTCAGCACTTAAAAGCACTTGCTACTCTTAAGATGACCTGGGTTTGTTTCCTAGCACCAACATGGCAGCTCATAACCATCTGTAATTCCAATTCCAGACCTGTCTGATACCTACTTCCAGCTTCCAAGGTCACCAGGCATGCACATGGGATATATGCATACACGGAGGCAAAAGATTCAAACACATTATGAATGTTAATGTTTTTTTTTTTTTTAAAGAAAGGTTTTATGCATGATAGAGTCTAGTGTTTTTCTCCTGATTGAAATATTTCCTCCTTGAAATGGAAGGAGCTCCAAAAGCTCCTAAGAATCTTACAAAGCACAGGAAGCTCATAAAAATTAGAAGACCCGGAGTCCCGCTACCTGAAGTCAGTGCATGTAAACTGTTGGGAAGGAGGAGACCCTTTCGTGGTGTGGCTGCCTAGGGGTTTCCGGTGATGTAGTTCTCTTAAATCCTGAACACTTGTTGGGCAGGTGCTTTCTCAGTGATTCAGCTGCTGGAGGCTCACCCATGCTCCTATAACCCCAGTAAACTCATTGGTTCACCGAGCCAAATCTGGGTGACACTGCTTCATTGTTCTATCTTTGTCTTCTCTAACCAGGATAAGCAGAAGCAAGCTGCCCAGGAAAAGTCACACAACAAAGTTCTAAAAAAAAAAAAAAAAAAAAAAAATAGGTTGACTAGAGAAATTTCAGGCAGAGTGAGAGGTGAGGTTAAAGATAATAGTTTTGGGTTGGAAAGATGGTTCAGCAGGTAAGAGCATTTACAGCTCTTGCAGAGAACCCAGATTTGATTTCCAGCACCGACATAGTGGCTCACAGCTATCCAAACTCTAGTTCTAGGGGATCCAGCATCCTCTTCTGACTCCACAGGCACCAGGCACAACCGTGGTACACTTACACATATGGAAGCAAAACATTTGTGCATAAAAAATAAAATTACTAATTTTTAAAAAGATGGTCATTTTATTATGAGTAGAACCACGGGAAGGTTTTTGTACTTGAAGAGTTGGGGAGAAGGGAGTGAAAGAGGCTACTATCCAACAAAACCGCTTTTCTACTGCATGCAGCAATTTTATACAAGGCTGCATTAGTAAATGCTAACCTATTTGAAGACAGGTACTTTACTATGCAGCTTATACAGATAGATGTAGACAATTTATTTCATACTATTATAGGAGTTGAAGCTTTGTCTATTTATTTGTTTGTTTGTTTTTGAGGCAGTATCTTGGTTTTACAGCAAAGCTTGGCCTGGAACTCTCTGTGTAGCAAGGCAAGCCTCAAATTTGCTGTCCTTCTGCCTCAGCCTCACAAGTGCTATCAACCTTTATTTCTCACATTTATTTATTGCATGTGGATACTCAGATACCACAGTACACACGTGGAAGTTGGACGGCAACTTGTAGAGATCAGTTCTCTTCTTCCAGTGGGGGTGGGGGTGGTGGGGGATCAGGTGATCAAACTGAAGTCCTCCAGCTTGAGCCTTTACCTGCTAACATCTCTATGGACCCTCCATCTTTACTTTTGGAGAGAGACTCTCCCACTAAACCTGAAGATAATCAATTCAGCCAGGCTCATTAGCCAATGAGCTTCAAAAAGATGTCTCCTTCTCCCCAACTTCCTTTGAAGACTGGAATTCCAAACACATGCCACCATGCCCAGCTCTTGACATGGGCCCTGGGGATCCACACGCAGGTCCTCACGCTCACATGACATGGCACATACTCTGCCAAGTAAGCCATTTTCCCAGGCCCTTTATTTTCTTTGATTTTTTGCAATACTAGGGATTGAACTCAGGGTCTTGCACGTGCTAAGCAAGCACTCTACCAGTGAGCTAAATTCCAGACCCATTTTCTATTTTTGTTAAATACTGGAATAGACTGGAAATCTGGCGAATTCTGAGGTCCATTTCAGATCTGACATTTGATTCTATACCCTTTCTAAATCCTCAGATTGGTGTTTGCAGAATGAGAACAGAAATCATATTAAGGACATACTGAAGAGAGTCTCATGGCCAGCAAGATGACTCAGAAGGTAACAGCTCCTGACAAGCCTTATGACCTGGGTTCAATCCCAGGGTCCCATATGGTATAGGGAAAAACAAGCCCCACAAGTTGTGTTGATATACACACAAGTGCTGTGACACACTTTTGAGTGGCATGAATATACATATATACACTCCTCTTTAAATTTTTTTACATTTATTTACTGTGTGTGCACGAGTATGTGCAGGAGGTTTGAACTCAGTCCTCACGACTGCACAGCAAGTGCTTTTAACTACTGAGCCACGTGCCCAGGCCTTTCTTCATCAAATTTCTGAAAACTGGCAGGAAGCTATTCATAAAATTACTGGTCAGTAATGTGAATTTGATAAAATCTTCAAAAATGCAATTATGCCTATTATACTTTACTAATAAGTGGGTTTGTTAATTTTTTAAATTTGTTTTATTTTTATGTTTTATATTTTATGATATGACATTTTTTCTGCATGTGTGTATGTGTACCACATGTGTACCTGGTACCCGCAGAGGTCAGAAGAGGGTGCTGTATCTTCTGGAACCAGAGTTATAGTCCGATTTGAGCTGTCATGTAGGTGCTGGGAGCCAAACGCAGGTTCTCTGCAAGAGCAGAAAATGCTCTTAACCACTACGCAATCTCTCCAGCCTCTTTTTTTTTTTTTTTTTTTTTTTGTAATTTGTACTCTTAGTTCATAGGTACAGAACTTATCTAGCATGTATTAGGTCCTGTGTTCAATTGTCAGCACTGCAAAACGAAATAACACTAAAATGAAAATTGTATTATTAGTCTAGAAAAGTGCTTTTATCTTATGACAGAGTATTTAAGCAAACAGGCTTTTAGCTCAAGTTTAAAAATCTTGTTTTATTTCTTTTTTAAACTTTTTTTTTTTTCCAATTAGGGCTCACTATGTGGCTTCCAACTCATTATGTAGCCCAGGCTAGCCTTGAACTCTTAAAGTCAAATTGCATCAGTTTTGAGACTACTAGGATTTTAGGAATTTGCACCATGCCTAACAAAATTCTATGTTTTTAAAAATAAAAAGCAAGACAACTACCTTTATCATAATTAAATTTAAGGCAGCATAAAAGAAGTCAGACCTCTGATTTTAAATCAATCTAATTTTATTATTGCTACTTTTGTTTAGCATTTCTTTTCTGCCTAAAAAACAAAGATTCTACTTAAAGAGGTTAAGGGAAAGTGCCATGGCCTTACTTCTCATATAATGCATTTACGCTAATTCACAACTATGGTTTACATCACTAACTTTTTTTCTTTAGGCCTCAATCCCAGACCCTTGGGTCCTTAAAACTAAAGCTCAACATGCTATCTTTGCTGTTTGATTAAAAAGACAAACAATATAAACACAAAAATAAGGGAGTCTTGGACCTTTTTCTTTTCTTTTTAATAAAGAAAACAAGTTTATGCAGTGCATTACAAAGAGTGGCAGGGTAGCAGTAAAGGAGACCCAGCAGCCGCATCTTAGGTACCTTAAGGGAGATGGCTGGTAGGTAAGAGTACTCAGGTGCAAGCCTGAGGACACTTCAGGTCCCTAGCACAAACATAAAAGAGGCTGGGCTTCACACACCCATGGCCCCAGCACTTCAAAGAAGAGATAGGAGAATCCCTGGGGCTTACTGACCAGTCTAGCCAAAAACACATGAGAAACCTTGCCTCAAGGGAATGAGGGAGAAAAGGATAAAGAACACCTGACTTCTCTGGCCTCTATACCCAAGGGCATATGCACGCACATGGAGAAAATCAGCTTTTCTTATGACACAATACGAAGACATTAAGTAACTAACATTAACCATTTGCCCAGTAGCCTAATGCTTAAGGGCATCGACTTTAGAGGGCATGACCAGTGTGAGTCCCAACGCTACTATTAACTAGTTGTTCAGTCTCGTCCTACTAAAACTTGAAGCCCCTGTTTTAACTTTTCTAAAAGTGGCAGAGACCATTCCTATTTCACACAACAATTCACCTACATCCCTTATGATGGTGCCAAGACACACAAGGCACACACTTAACAAAAAAAGGAGTATAAAACAGTAGTACAATCCAAGTATACGCCAAGCTCAGCAACGAAAAGGAATTATCACTAAACACAACTTAGATGATGTTCAGAAGCACTGTACTGAAAGAATCAGTATTAAAAGGCTATATACAGTATGTTTCCATTTATATAACATTTCTCAAAGAGAACTTATACTGATTTAAGAAAGCAAACGGATCGGTCATTGCTAGTGACATGGACCAAGTAGGATAACCACACAAAGCATGAGGAGCCATCATGCTGTCCAAGTATAATGGTTTAACCTATGCTGAGATCAGACATGACCCGAAAGGAATAAAGATTCTACTAGAATTTATATAAGTTAACCCACGCTCATTTTTGACATACACACCAACAACTCTTAAAATTGTATCAATATCTGATTTCTCAATTCAAGAATAATGTATATCTAAGGAATTTCTCATAAATTCTATGACCTATTAAATCAATTCCTATTAAAAACAAAAGAGGCGCCAGGTGTGGTGATATACTCTTCAACCCCAGCAGAGAGGCAGGCATATCTCTGTGAGTCCCAGGCCAGCCAGGGACCATGGGTCAAAAGCAAACGAACAAACCAAATACAGCAAGAAAAGGGAAAAACATACAACCTAAAGAAGCTACAGACACAGAACCCTTTCCCAGAAAGTGAGGCCCTAAGTTTGATCTTCAAATTTAAGACCAATTAACAAAAACCACTTGTTCACCAGTACCTACTGAAGAAATCAAATACATACTATTCCATCTTGACTTTGGTCTACTTATTGCAACCTCATCTTCAGCCATTTACAATCTAGCTTTTCTGAACATACCGGCAGAGAACATGCAGAGTTTTTTACCCCACCTTTTAAAAACCATTCTCGCTCAATAAAAATCCTGTGAGATTCTCTCTCCTCATGGTGTCATTAAAATTTTATTACTTTCCTTTCATGCTCCCATATTTTGGAGAGGGTGGAACAGAGGTACGAGTCACCATTCATGCATCGTTCATACGCTTACTGCAACACTACAAAGCACTGGTCTCAAGCTCACTAGTGAGACCCTTGAACTCTTCATCCTCCTGTCCCCACCTCTCAGGTGCTGCAATTAGACCCCAAATGCAGTAGTTTTCCTACAGAGCTCTTGCTGTCTGCTTTGCTGAAACACCTGAAGAACACTGTATTTTACATTAATTGTGTTCATGCCTCGTTTTAGACCCATGGTATTTTCACATCAGAATAGTTGCTAAATAAATATTTGCTAAATGATTCAGATGCTGAACTAGAAATTGACTCAACAACAACCTTTTTTTTTTTCCTTCCACATAATACAAACTATTCTCAAGTAACTTCTGTCTAGATTGAAATTAACACAGGCCTTTCTCACTTAGCTGACTTAGTCCAAACTTAACGCACAGGTTGCGTAGGCTGGGTCCCTATATGAGGAACAAATTCCAAGCAGTAAAGTTCTCTATTAGTTCTTTTAAAAAAGGACAGCTTTCTGGATCAGAGTCAGTATGTATATTTCAATATCCCTTCATATCAATTTAAAATTAGAGAAAAAAAGAAGACAAGAGAGGAAGAGAAAAGAAAAAGAAGAAAAACTCAGATTACCCAAAAGTGGCTATTCCCTTCTTTTTCCTTTTTTTTTTTCCTCATGTCATTTCAAGCCTATACTGACAGTTTCCACAAATACATGTTACTAACAAGAAGCAGGCTGGTAAAAGTTTCAGGCAAAGGAATATCTGGCTTGAGACAATTCAGTAGGTAAAATGCTTGTGGCACAAGGAACTCAGTTTAAATTTCCAGCACCCATATAAAAAGCCAGGAACTGCACACCAGGAACCCTAGCCATTAGGTGTGGGGAGAAAGGAACTTCCAGAGGCTCACTGGACACTGTTAGAGTTGTGATGGTTAGCTTTAACTGTCAAGTTGACACTATCTAGAATCATCAGGGAAGCTGGCCTCTGGAATGTCTTTAAGAGATTTTCTTGATTACAGTAATTGAGGTGAGAAGGCCTAATCACTGTGGATGGCTCCCTTCCCTAGGCAGGGGATTCTGGACTGTAGGAGAGTGGAGACAGCAAAGCTGATCAGCAGCATGCACGCATGGTGCCCTCTGCCAATAACTGTGGGTATAATATGATTAGTTGCTTCAAGTTCCTGTTGCCTTGACTTCCCCACAATGAAGACTTGAGCTGTAGCTTGAGAATTTCTTCCATAGGCTCACCAATTTGAACACTTGGCCCTGTTTTTAGTGCTCTTTGGAGAGGTTTAGGCCTTGTTGGGAAAGAGTATGTCATTGGAGGTGGGCTTTGAGAGTTTAAAGACTTATGACATTTCTAGTTTGCTTTCTCTGCTTCAAACTTACAGTAAAGGAGGCAAGCTCCCAGCATCCTGTCCCAGCCTGCATGTCTGGGCTAGTGCCATGCCTCTGCTCTGCTATCATGGACTCATCCCTCTGCAACTGTGAGCCAACATCAACTCTTTCTTCCTTGAGTTGCCTTGGCCATGGTGTTTTATCACAATGAAAGAAAAGTACCTAATACGGACCGGAACTTGAGATTGTGAACCAAATAAACCCTTTTTCAGTAAGGTGCTTTTGTCAGAGTGTTCTATCACAGCAACAGGAAACAAAATAGCCAACGTGGCAAGCTCCAGGGTCAGTGAGAAACTTTGTCTCAAAAAATAAGGGTAGAAACTACAATGGTCAGCATGGCACCATAACCCTAAGGGTACAATAGTAGTACACATATCTTAGCAGTAACCAACAGCTCTCTAACTGGGCTTAAGGACTGCTCAACAAGAAGGAAATCATGGTTGGTACTGGAAACCTAGCCAACTACCCACGGCTAGTAAGGTTATGGATCTTGGAGAACCTACAACCACCACTTTACTAAGCTAGCATACTTCCTAACTGCATTCTAAATATTAATCTTTATATCTATAGACAAGTGCTGTCATCATCTGTCATCAAGAAAACCTCTCTATGAAACAGACAGAGACCATTACAGAAAACCACAACCAATCAAAATGCAGAGAACAAGTGATCATGTAGTTCCTGGGCCCAACTGACATACCTACAACACTGTACTTAAGGCTTAGGGAATATGGCAGAAGCAGGGCAGAAAGATTATGAGACAGAAAACAGTAAGTTTTCTGTGAAGTTGTATCTCCTAGAAATGTCAAGGAAGCTATACCCATGAAGTTTCAACAACATTGTTTGCCTAAACAAGATCTGAACAAGAATACCACCAACAGGCATGCTAGCATGGAAGGGGAGATTTTCACAGGTACCCAACCCTAGACAAAGAACTACAGAAAACCAAGGAATACTGAGAGCGGGAGAAACAGTCTTCCCCCAATTGGTTATCCACTTCCAAGTAGTCATATACATACAAGTAGCATTATATGGATTGAGCAGATTGCATTTATATATTTAGGAGAGAAAGAGAGAGAGAACAATTAAGGAAACGAAGCCATGAATTCTAGAGAGAAAGAAAGGATACATGGGAGAGGCTAGGGGAGGAAAAGGAGAGGGGAAATGATGTAATTATTGGCCTCTGGCCTCCACATGGGCAGGCACACTCACATACTTGCAAATATGCATATATACCACACACACAAATAAGATAGGAATATTCAAATAAGATATTTAACCCAGGCTTTACTTACTGATGTTTCACAATGCTGTCTATATGAACTTAAGTTTTACTACTATAACAAAGGGATATTGGCTGAAGCTAAACTGTACTGCTCCTCTTCCATACTTAAGTCAAATCATGGGCACTAAGAAACTTTAAGACCTAAAAGCAGCCAGGTGCACTGCGAAAGGAGAAAGACTCCAAATTTGAGGCCTGCCCGGGTTACATAGAGACACCCTATCTTAATTTTAAAGGTATTTTAGGCATTGTTATCTTGGGGAAATACATCTTAGGATATATTCCCCATATTCCCCACCCCATCCCATTTTCCAGGTAATAAAGCAACAACTCCGGAAAGTTATAGTTAGAGACTAGTAGTCAAAGAGCAGAGAGAAAGCTGGTTTCTTATCATTGCCCATGAAAAGCCCCACGAGAGGCTGGCCTGGACCAGCACAGAGGAAGCACAGAACAGGGTGTCAGGACTCATCTGGGAAGCTGACTGCAAATTCAAACACTGTGGTGGTTTGAATAAGAATGGCCCCCACAGGCTCATAGATTTGAATGCTTGTTCACCCGGAAGCAGCACTATTAGGAGGTGTGGCCCTGTTGGGGGAAGTTTGTCACTGGGTGTAGGTTTTGGGGTTTCAAAAGCTCATGGTGTCTCTTCACAGCAATAGAACACTGACTAAGACAAACACCAAGGCAAAGATTTAGTGTAAAAGGGTAGAAGGGGGCAAGACAAATTCTAAAAGGTAGCATACATGCATCGTTTTTCAGCAGCTTGTCTGCAGGAAGCCATGCTATCCTCCTACTCCAGAGTACTTCTTTACCCCCGACAGAAGAATGCTGCAATGAAAATGCTGTTGACTGAGAGGCTCTTTAGGCTCGGGAAACCTAGAATTCGGCACTATTTCAGCCATATTTTGAATATGTCATTGAATTCCACTTCTCTAGAATGTTCCTGGAAGGATCTCTAGGTTGCTCATGACTTGGGAGAGGCTTTGCTTTTGGAATAGCTTGGGGTGTCCGTAGGACAGCAGTGACAAGGTACTCATATTTTCCAGACTGAATACTGGGGTGTGAGGTTGAGGCCTATCTATCATTTGGTCCAATTACCAACGCTTTCAGTTCAGCTTCCTTAATCTTAATCAAAAGAACAGTCAGTATGACGCATATAAAAGAAAGTCAGATCATACCACCCACGGGCCTCAAAATCATTCTGCAGTTCCTCAGTTCACACGAAATTAAAGTCCTTATTAGTTGCTGACTGAGACCGAAAGATCTGACCCTACCATTCCTCTATGATCTTATCTTAGTACTTCCTGCCTGTTCCCTGACCTAGCTCACTGTCCCAGGACACAGCAGGTATTCCTCTGACTTAAGTCTTTGAACAAGCTGTTCTCACTGCCTAGGGAGTTTTTCTGTTAGAAGTTCACTGTTGAGTCTTTTACTTCTTGTTGTAAATTGGTGTGGTAGCAGCTACTAGCTTCTTCATTTTTCTCTGTAAGCAACATGACTTTGCCAGTCTTCTAATCAAGAAGTAGAATTGTAAGCAGGGTATGGTAGCTCAGTCCTATAATTCCAACATTTGGGAGGCTGAGGCAAGAACACTGCCTCAAGTTCAAGGCCAACCTGAGTGACAGTCCAAGCTTCTGTCTCCATAATAAAGACAAGAAAGATGGACTCAACTTCACCTGCAGTGATACAGGATCAGCCTAGTGACTTTGCACTGGCCATGGAATAACCAAAAGCTATCAAGGAGAGGCTCCAACTCAGATATGGGGGAGTGCACCTTCCGTCTCTCCCTTATTCTCCTTCCCTCCCTCCCTCCCTCCATCATTCTCTTTAGCTTTCCCTTCTCTACTCTTCTCCTTCTCCTCCTTCCTTTCCCTCCCTAGTCCCATTGTTTCAAGACAGCATGTAGCCCTGTCTGTCTTCCTGAAACTCCAGATGTAGACCAGGCTAGTCTGTTTGCCTCTGCCTCCTGAGTGCTGGGATTAAGGTCCATGCCACTACACCCAGCTGGTGTGCCTCCTCTCACTGCTGAAACCACTTTTGTCACTTCTGAAATATGAGTACCTCACGGAGAAAGGGCCTAGCCATGTGCATATCCATGTACACCATAGAATATGTGTCTAGTCCCAGCTGAGTCAGCCTAAATGTGATTACCCAGTCAAACAACACAAATACGTAATATTATCCAGTTATTCAAAAATTATGACTTGTCCTATGCGCCAGCACACACATCTACAAAAACTAATTAGATAAATACATTATAACTTGTTCACATGGTTAGAACATATAAACCCAGGATTTAAGAAGCCATTGTCAAGCCAGAATCTTTGACCTTTCTTGTTACAGCAGATTAGAACATATCTCACCGATTTCTGTGCATACCCCAGTATTTTGTAAGCCAGAGCCTGACAAGATGTATGATTTCTATAGCTGACAAGGCCTGCTTTCTAATGTAACTAAAGGCTGCTCTCTCTTAGCTTAGTGTAAACAGAGTTGCTGATAAAGAGTTCACTTGAATACTCCACCAGGCCAGAGGCAAGATTAGGCATGGCATGGTCTCTCCTATTGTTTTGTAGTTACCCTGCTATAAACGTGGACATAGCTGAGATAGATGTGGCCTGGCCCATTTGCTTTGGTGGTACTCAACTATAAAAATGGACACACCTCAACAAACTACTGGGACGAAGAAGGAGAGTGGGGGTTGTAAGATGTCTTGCTGGGCTCTCTGCTGAGGTCTGTCAAGCTTGTACCTTTAAAAATGTCTCATGTGTCTGTATTCATATATATATAAATAAACAGCTACACTTTCTGTAACATCTCAAAATTTTAAATCCTCGAAAATATTTTGAATTTTTCAAATTTTTAATTATTATTTACACGTGTACCACATACATGTATGTGTGTGTGTCTTGGCACACATGCATGGGGGCAAGCAGGGGGATCTAGAGCAACTTTCTGAGTCAGTTCTCTCCTTCCATAATGGGTTCCTGGGGTCAAACACAGGTTGTCAGGCCTGCACGGTATCCTGGTTAGTTTTTTGTTAACTTGACACAAACCAGCATTACTTGATTAAGAAAGAATCTCAGTTGAGAAAATCCCTCCATCAGATTGCCTGTAGGCAAGCCCTACAGTATATTTTCTTTCTTTCTTTCTTTCTTTCTTTCTTTCTTTCTTTCTTTCTTTCTTTCTTTCTTTCTTCCTTTCTTTCTTTCTTTCCTGTTTTGTTTTTTATTTTTCAAGACAGGATTTCTTTGTATAACTCTGGCTGTCCTGGAACTCACTCTGTAGATCTTTCATGATGAACTATGATGTGGCAGTATCAGCCAAATAGATCCTTTCATCCCCAAGTTGCTTTTGATTGTGGTGTTTATCATAACAACAGAAACTAAATAGGATACATGGTAAGGGCTTCTACCTACTGAGCCTTCTCACCAGCACTATTTGAACTTTGGAACTTAGTTTAAACAACCTCAAGAGGCCTCTTCTCATATTTAACAATAGCCATACTTTTTCATGGCACCTTCTAGATGGTTGGCTGTGTCACAATGAAGCTGAAGATCTCCTTCCCAGCCACTGGCTATCAGCTTATTGCAGTGAGCAATGACTGTAAACTTCGTACTTTCTATGAGAAGGGCATGGTCACAGAAATAGCTGCTGATGCTGCTACTGAGTGAAGAGTAGGAGGGTTATATGGTCCAAACCAATGATAAGAACAACAAACAAGGTTTTCCTATGAAGCAAGGGGTCTTGACCCAGGGCAGAGTGTGCCTGCTGTTGAGTGAGGGTCATTCTTGTGATACACCAAGGAGAACTGAAGTGCAAGTCTGTTTGAGTTGGCATTGTGGATGTCAATCTGACTGTTATTGGAGAGGGGGAGAGAGAGAGAGGGAGAGAGAAAGAGGCAGAGAGAGACAGAGAGAAAAGGGATATGGTGGGACTGATAGATTTTACTATACCTTGGCAGTTGGGGTCCAAGAGAGCTAGTAGAATCCAAAAGCTTCTCAATCTCTCTAAAGACGATGATGTCTGCCAGTTATGTTGTCAGAAAGCCTTAAATAAAGGTCAGAAGGACCTTTAGCACCCAAGAGTCACCGTTTTGTTACTCTATGTGTCCTGCAACACAAAAGCTGATAGGTTGCTCTAAAGCAGTGGTTCTCAACCTTCTTGATGCTGAGACTTTTAATATAGTTCCTCATGCTAAGATGATCCCCCCACCATAAAATTATTTTCATTGCTACTTCATAAGTGTAATTTTGCTACTGTTATGAATCATATTATAATATGCAGGTGGTCTTGGCAGCCCCTGTGAAAGGGCCATTTAACCCTGAAGGGATCTTGACCCACAGGTTGAGAACCATTGCTCTGAAGAAACACATTAAGAAAAATGAGGATTAAGAATATGTGAAACTTTTGGTCAAGAGAATGAAAGAAGCCAAAGAAAACCTCCAAGAACAGATTGCCAAGAGATGTCAGCTGTCCTCCTGAGATCTTCTAAGTCTCAGGCCAGTCGAAAATAAGTGTAGAGTAACAAATAAATGATCAGACACAGGAAGACCTTTGTACCTCAACAGGGCCTGGTGGTGCCTCTTATACACTGTCCTGGACACCATCATTACACTAAATTAGTGTAATTACACTAAAGTGGGGAGTTCCCATCTGTACTCAGCAGATCCTGTTTAACGAATCAGCAAGGTGCACACTTTTCAAGTATTTCATGGACCCTATATAGAAGATATTTTTAAAATTTATTTTCCTTTTTTAAAAATGGACACCTAGATGACACACACCTTTAACCTACTACCATGCCTTCTCATTCCCTCCATTTCACACCATATTCTCAGAAAGTCTGGCTATACCTAAGCACACTATTTCTTTTTCATTTCCCATTCATTCTTCAACTGGATCTAATCTATCAAAATCCCATCCTATTGCAACATGAAATCTGTTCTAACTAAAAACAAGAGCCTCCCAGAGCTAAAAGCAGCCAACACTTTGAGAACTGTAATCTAAAACAATGGTCTAGATTCTTTCTCATTTTTCTTGCCAGGTCTCCACAACACTCAACACCAAAGGGCCGAACATCTTAGTCAAAGCATTTCCATTCATTCCAGACTCTCCCTGGTTAAATCTATCCATTTCTAGGGCTTCAAACTGATACATCATATAAAGGTAAAAGCCATTTGTGTTCAATTACCTGAGTAAATCCCTTAAAATTGCCCTTTTCATACATGTTGTTATAACAGACCACATATGAGTGATCAATACATCATCTGGATAAATATAACTTGATCTCTTTCCCTCCAGCACTGAATCACAGTTAAGCAGGTAATTGACAAAGGCCACACTGTACAAAAGGAACATAAATTTCTCCACACTCTCACACCATTCTACCTCTGTGCTCCCTTTTTTTTTGTTGTTAAGATTGGACCTGTCTCTGACTCTGACTCTGACTCTGACTCTCTCTCTCTCTCTCTCTCTCTCTCTCTCTGTGTGTGTGTGTGTGTGTGTGTGTGTGTGTGTCTGTCTGTCTGTCTCTGTCTGTCTCTGTCTCTTCCCTCCCCCATGACCTACAATCTCTTACATTGATATTTGGCATCCTGACCTCTCATTGTATCTCCCCCCGCCCCCCGACAGGGTCTCACAAGATTTGGAGACAGCCCAGGCTCACCTTGCACTTAGTTAATTCTCCTGCCTCAGCTTCCCAAATGGTGAGATTACAGGAATAAGTCAACACACTCAACTTTGTATATTTCTAGTCATAGTCTCTAAAGTCTTTCATTTCCCAAAACATAGTCTTTCTAGCAGCAGAACACTTACTACTCCTTCAACCTGCCCTCCCTTCTGATCCTCCCTGCCCCCATCTCTCCTAGCCAAGACATACTCCCTAGTTAAATGCCATTTATTCAGGGAAACTTTATCAATCCAGCCAGGGGGAGTTATGCACATAAAACTTAAGGTCTTTGCTTGTAATAAGACCAAAGGGAAAAGACAGGGATTGTTTTTCTGTGAGAATACCAAAATACAAAATCGAATTTGCTATTTAAAATTGTCAATGTGGAATGGGGCTGGAGAAATGGTTCAGTGGTTAAGGACACTTGCTCCCGCAAAAGGCCCAAGTTCAGTTCCCAGCACCTACGTGGCAGTTAACATTTGTAACTACAGTTCCAAGGGATCCAGTGCCTCTTCTGGCCTCTGTGGGTACCAGGCATGCACATGGTATACATATATACACACAGGTAAAACACTCTTACGCATAAAATACAAATCTAAAAAATTTAATTGTGATAAAATATACATAACATTAAACTTACTATCTTCATTATGGTTCTAAATATATAGTTCAATAACAGTTAAACACATTCACATTGTTATGCCACCTATGAATTCTTTGCATTTTACAAAAATGAAACTCTATGCCCATTAAACAACTCCTCACTTTCTCTGGCAAACACCAAGTCTACCATCTCTATGATTTAACTGATCTGGGTACCTAGAAAGTAAGTGAAAGTATGCAGTATGATTTTTTTGTGGCTAGCTTGTTTCACTTAGCACCATGTCTTCAAGATTTATCCATGTTTTTAGTATGTGTCATAAATTTTCCTTAGGGCTAAATAATATTCTATTGTGAAGCTAAATAACTGCATTTTACTTTTCCATTCATTAACGGGCAGATTAACTGGATTATCTACACCAATGTTTCCATAAATATGGGAATCTAAATACCTCCATGAGATAATCCACTTTCTGGGGAATCATTTCACATTCTCAGCAGCAATACACAAGGCTCCCAATTTCTCCCTGCCAACAGTTGCTGTTTTTTTCTGTTTTATAGTAGCCATCTTGGTAAGTTTGCTCTTATATAAACTTAATGTGCCTTTTCTCTGTAACTTTATGGTTGAAAATAGTCTAAAATACGCTTGATAAACTAAAGACATTTCCAGTAGTTACTGATAATATAAAAGAATGAAGTCTATCAATGCAGAATTTTAAAGGACAATAAAATTACGGTTCATGTGAATGGTACAAACAGGGAACATGAAGGAAAGAGCATTTTTACTCATCTCTAAAATTCCCAGCCTGAAGTTATCAGTTAAGCCAATATTCTGCCTCCCATCAGGATATTCTCTCAGAGCACCCCCCACTTAAAGGGCACCTTCTCCTATCAACTGTGGTTATGACCTTCCTGTCAGACCCTTCCCTTCTACTTCAGCTCTGGCAACTACAAACTGGATACAGTACCAAGCCCTGTCCTTCTCAGTCAACAGTGATCTATATCTCTTGGCACAGGGGTATCAGTGATAACAAATGTTGAGAACGCTGACAATTAAACAACAAAACATTATAGCCTTGAAAGGTGAAAACTGTCCGGATTAAATCTGGAAATAGGGTCCAAATAACTTCACAGAACAATAAATGAACATATCCTGCTACTGGAAATATGCCCTGGCCTCCAGATTCCAAATCCTGATGAGATTTTTTTTTTTAACCAAAAGATTAAGCTAAAATAAAAATTTAAGACAATGTATAGTCACTTGGCTAAGAAACATCTGGAGGATCAAGAAAGCAAACAAGTTTGAAATCAAAGGTGTTTACTTAAGGGCCAGTGAGGCATCAGGGACTTGAGGGGTACTGTCGCTGGACATGAAGACTTGCGTCTAGAAGAAGCCTAACCCCAAAGTTGTCTTCCGACCTACACACACTGTGGCATGCATAGGAACATATAGACTCACAAAATAAAACTTAAAATGTCAAAACAAAAAGGAAATTAGAATGAAAGGTATTTCCTTAATAGTAGGCAGTTTACATTCAAATATATTAGAATTCATACACAAATATTTATTAAATAATTAGTGCCTTACAAAAATTCTAAAATCGTCTATGCTAGAATTATTAAAAAAAAAAAAAACTCTTGCCAGGCAGAGGTGGCACACCCCTTTAACCCCAGCACTCCAGAGGCAGAGACAGGTCGATCTCTGTGAGTTTGAGGCCAGCCTGGTCTACAGAGTGAGTTCCAGGGCTGCCAGAGACTGTTACAACAGAGAAACTCTGTCTGAAAAACAAAACAAAACAAAATTCTCATTATTCGCATGGATGAGAAAGACAGATGTGAAAACTAAAAGGGAACACCACCACAGTTAAGTGTCATGTGGCTAAAGACAGAAGCTTCCGTGTGCAGATTAAATGGTAATCAAATCCTTAAGTTTGACATCATTAAAGAATGTTAGGAAACGTAAGTGCATCTCTAATATTACTGATCCTCAGAACTCACATGAAGGTAGGAGAGAATCGGCGCCACAGAGTCGTCCTCTGACCTCCACAGATGAGCCATGGCAGGTATATGCTTCCCCCATCCCTCAAAATAATTTTTTAAAATATATATGACAATATACTTTCTAGCCCTCTGTAAGCATCTGCTTTTGCCTTTTGGAGGGGAGTAAAGGGTTTCACTACACAGGCCATGCGCCTTCTGTGCTGGAGCCTCTGTGTGTGTTGCCCACAACGGTCTCTAGCACAGTTCGAGTGATAGATCTGCCGTAAGTACCTGGGTGACTACACCCACTTAAATTGGTACTTTTTAAACAACGTCTGCTTTGCTTGAAATCAAGTTATTTATTGACTATAAAATAGAAGATACACATCTAGCAACAAATAATTGTGAAATGTCACTTGCAATCCTACACATTTACTTTGATAAAGTTAAATAAAACCAAATATCTAGAGCTTATTACCATGTTCACCACAGCACACTTTAGAAAAACTGACTCAGAAATATCTAAACATGGAAATTCATTAACACACTTGCAGTTACTGCAGCAACAAAAAGTCTGGCCGCTAAGGTCAGTACCAGGTACCTCATGGGGCAAGGATTCAAAGAATACTTCAGCTAGCCCCATCGGCATGGATTCCAGAGCAGCCAACAGTCGCTGGTCTAGACTCGCTCCAGCACACTCAGACTTTACTCAGACTTCAACAGTGACACAAATTCCAACAGTAAGTGTCTACACCGCACCCATCCTGACACTTCAGGGAATTCAAGTGTGTAAGCCATCTACAACATTACAGGCTGTAAGCAACTCATCTGCTGGGAAAGTTAGTTTGTACCACCCAGGCCTGGGCCACTTCCTGAGCTGGAGAAGGCCAGTGAGTCTTTCATAATCCCATTTCATTTTGATTTCAAGTCAGTTTACTATGGTTTAATTAGAAAGCAGACTTATTTTAAATAAATAACACATAATGGTCAAAACTCATTTACATAAGTACCATTAAGACTGTCCAAAGCGTGGGAGAATTTTTACCCACTCAACAAAAAATAAGGACAGGCCACAATCATTTAGGGGGAAAATGTCTACAGGGCAACTCTATACACCCTATAAACTAGTACTGAAAAAAAATCAGTATCTGAACTACATATATAGTGAGACTATCTCAAAACAAGAAAGAAAAAAAAATCAGCACAGGTTTTTGTTTTTGTTTTTTAAACTATTTTACACAGGCTACACAAATACCACATTTTTTTTTAAACAAACCGTGAGCAAAATAGTGACTGTCGCCCATAAGCCTAGTAGTCAGGAGGCTAAGACAGTAGAACTACTTCAAACCCAAGGCCAGCCAAGGCTACAAAGTGAACTCTGGGCTAGTGTGTACTAGACATGGAACCTGTCTGTCTTAAAATACAAAAACAACATGCATACCTAATAAAATAAATGAAAAAAAAAAACAAACTCATTAAGATTCTGCTGCAAAGAAATTTACCATCTAAACAGCAGGCTTGAATTTCTTCACAGCTTTTTATATTCTTATTTTTTGTTATTTTGAAACAGGGTCTCACTATGTAACCTCAGCTAGCCTAGAGCCCTTGATGTAGACCAAACTGGCCTGACTCACAGAAAGCCACCTGCCTCTGCCTTCTGAGAGCCGAGATTAAAGACCTGCAGTGTCATGCTTCATCTTCACAGCTTTTTAAAGCTATTGTATTTGGGTTCCCTTTACTTAGAAACCTCAGAAGATACACTTTAAGCTTTCTATTTAATAAGTATGACCGCATACATTAAGATAGAAGAATCATAGCCAGTTATAAAATAGCTCATTTCAAATGAATGAGGCTTTCCTTTAATTTCTGAAAGTTTTAGTTCTCAATTAAATTGTCCACAGGGGACAGCATCATAGCCTTACCTTGGTTCCTAGAGTAAATCTGTAGTGTTCATAAAGCAACCTACCTCATAAACCCACAGAGATGTACAACAACAATATGATCCACACTGTGAGCAAAAACTGCCTGTTCTACCAAAAAACAGTATCTGTGCTTACCTTCTCCATATCTCCTAATAGTATTTACTTTCTGATGTCTCAAATGTTTCCTTCAGCCAAGTCGTTGAACCTGGTCTGTTCTGCTGTCATCGCTCTACTGAGAGAGAGACCAGAAGCAAGCAGAGAACCTAGCTGTTCAATGGACTTCAAGAGAAGCTGTCTCTGGTCCAGGGAGAGGGAGAGTGGAAACACGGAAGAGAAGGTGTGGATGGATGCCACAGACACCACTGCCCAGTTCACCCTGCACAGTGCTATCGAATTAATCTCATTGGCTCATATTACTAGAAATCCATTTTCCTAGCGAAGTAAACTCCTTTAGTCCTAAATTCCAGAGCCTCTCAAAATCTCTTGTCAAGAATCAAGAGGATTCCTAGCATGAACTGTTTTTAACAGACTTTGTAACTTGGCTTTCGGACAACCAGTTAGTCAAATGCTTCCTGAAGGCTCACAACAGATGCCACACATTGCTCCAAGTCTGGTGAAAAGAAGGAAATAAGTCAAAGTCCCCAGCCTGGAGTCACACTGCTGACAGGTCAGGGACAGGGCGAAGCCCACATTCCACAGGTAAGTGGTGAAGCTCCTCACAAGCCTGGGCCACAGAAAAACCCTAGAGGCTGAGGAGCATGGTGAAAGGCAGCAGGACTTGCAGAGGTCTGACAGAGTTCCCCACTGACCCTAATCTATCTGTGCAGCCTGTCTCCCACTCCTATCCTACTTGTACCCGCACTTCAGCCCAAATGTGCTAGCAACTGTTAATGTGCCTCTGCTCCGTCTGCTTCCTCCACATGCCTGGCCTCCCCCGCCCCCCATCTGAACCATGGAAGCCTAGCTATCTTCAATGCCTTTCTCAGAGGCTGCTTCCTACAAGGGGGGCTGTGCCATCACCTCACTCAGAGCCAGAGGTGCCCTACAGAGACCTTTAAGTACCTGGGATGCTGGTTTAGTCTGAGCATTTCTCACACTGTCACAGTTACCCATGGACCTTGTCTGACGACGTTCATGGATTACTTACAGAGTACGGGTTGCATTATTAGAGCAAGCTATGAGTCATGGTTCCACTCACCAATTATTCCATCATTATTTTAAAATAAGCAATATCTAAATGGCAAGTATATTTAAAGGTAAAATATTCCATAGGCTTTTTTTTTTTTGCTTCAATACTTTTTAATAGTTTTGCCACCACAACACAACTTAAGAAATAAAGTGTACAATTCCATGCTTTTCTGTATACTCAAGAGTTGTGTAACCATCACTAAAATCTATTTTAGAGTCTTTCAGGTACCTTAGATATAACTGCATTAGCAAGTAGCCTCCTATCTCTTTTCTACTTCAAAGCAAGCACCAATCTCTTTGTAAATATTGTGTTTATTTTTTATAAACTGTGGCATTTTATATAAACCAAATTAAAGGAAAAAAAAGAACACAAAACAAAACTATCGTTTTTCGACAGGGCCTGGCTGGCCTGGAACTCATAGGGACCCGCCAGCCTCTAACTTCCAAGTGCTAGGATTAAAGGTGTGTATCAATCGTCACACAAAGCTGCAAAATGTGATCTCACCTGGTTTCTTTCACTTAGCATAATATGCCTGAAACATGTTCATGCTGTGGTATGCATCACCAGGCCAGGCCTTCTTATTGCCAGCTAGTGTTCCATTAGAGCAGTGGTTCTCAACCTTCCTAATGCCGCGGCCCTTTAATACAGTTCCTCATACTGTGGTGACCACCAATCATTACATTATTTTTGTTGCTACTTCATAACTGTAATTTTGCTACTGGTATGAAATGTAAAATAAATATATGATATGCAGATGGTCTCAGGTGACCTCTGTGCAAAGGTTGTTCAACCCCCCATAGAGGTCACGACCCACAGGTTGAGAACCACTGCCTTATATAGCTCAACGCTCAACGCGATGCATCCTTGGGTCGTTTCCAGTTTTTGCTTATGAGGAACACTGCTATAAACATTTACATGCAAGTTGTAACTTAGGCATATGTTTTCACTTCTGGGGGATCATGTGGTAATTCTGTGTTTACTATTTTAAGGAACTACCAAACTTTTCCAGTTGACTGTACCATTGTACATTTGCACCAGCAGTGTCTGTGGTTCCAACTTCTCTGTGGTATGAACCAGCCAGGCTGATCTCACTATGCAATGTTCTTATCTTCATGAACTACTTCTCTGGCGGAATAGGTAAAATAAATTGGGGGGGGGGGATAGGGGAATGCAGAGAGATGGTCCTGTGGTTAAGAACATCTGCTGTTCTTGTAAGGGCCTAGACTCAGTTCCTAGCACCCAGCAGTGACTTACAACCATCCTAACTCCAGTTCAAAGGGAATTCAACACTCTCTTCTGACCTCTGTGGACACCAAACACCCCATGGTGCATACACACACTTATGCAGACAAGATGCTCATACACATAAAATAAAGAAATCTGTTTTAATGTTTTTAAAAGGGCTGTGAAATGGCTCCGTAGGCAACAGTACCTGCTACCAAGCCTGACAACCTGAGTCTGCTCTCCCGGGAGCCACATAGTGGGAGAACTGAGCCTTATAAGTTGTCCTCTGAACAGAGAGGTGAAGGGGTCAGGGTAGACAAACAGGTTAATTGCCATAAAAGGCAAACAAGGAGGCGGGTGGTGAATGAACAAGGTAAATTAAGCAAAAGTAACTAAAAAGAGAAAGTCTAGCTAAGATGACCAGATAAAAGGCCTCAGAGGAAGTAAGGACCTGAGATTAGGGTCTAGAGAGAACACCTTAGACACCACTGGATATAGCTTCCGGTTGAAAAGACACAAACTAATGAAAGAAACTATTCAGGAATTATCAAGGACACCTGCAAATCATTCATAATTTAAACCTGGACTTCATTCTTATAAAGTCTAATTAATTGCTTTTCCATTCTATTAATTTGAAAATACTCAACTCCTAAACATAAAACCTACAGGCAAGAAATATTCTACCTGTTCCTATATTGTTTGAATCTTTTGAAGTACGATTTTTTTTCATATACCACAGCCACATTCAAGCTTTTCTAAGAGACAAAGCTGGATGTGGAGCACATCTGTTTATCTAGGATACGGCAGCAAGAATCAGCCTTACAGTAGCAGTAACAACACAATCCAAAGAATCAAAATGTTTTTAAAACTCTCCTGATATAACGTCACTTTTTGACTAAAAGGACTTGTAACCTAGTCAAAATTGCAAAGTTTAAAATTCCTGTTTTCTTCTTGGTTTGCCACAGGCTCCCTCCAGGAGCTGTGTGCCCATCAAAGCAGACTTCCTGCTGGTCTCCCAGGCCTTGGGTTCCTTTCCACCTCAGATTTTATGACTTACATTCCCCACTAGGAGAAATCCAACCAGTTCTTCAAGGTGCAGGGCTAAGGCTCTCCTTGCCCTTCCCTGAGCGGAATCTCCCGCCCCACCTCCAGAAGCAACTCTGCACAGAGGCAGTCAGAGCCCCTGTATCCTGGGTAGGAATGCTGTCACCCTACCACCTCCTAAACTCTCCCCAAATATGTAATATGCCAAGCTGCAATCACTCACTGTTCGGTTTACAATTATATACATTTTAGTACCGGACAAGTCCTTGCAAAAACTAAACAGCCGCAGGATAGGTGCCTTGTCTTCCAAATCTGGAACTAAGTCTTTGGTACATGGACACTACACACGCAAAACTTTTAAGTGAAGAGTTCCTAACCCCATTACCTATTCAAGACTTAATCAACATAACCTGCAAATCTATCTAAAGTCTGCGAAAGATGTGTTGTAATGGAGAATCTAGGGTTTCCGGGAGAGAATGTTTAGCACACTTGTTGCTCCTGCAGAGGTTTCCCAGCACGCAAACACTGTGGCTCACAACCATCCATTATTCCAATTCCAGCCGATCTATCGCCCTGTCCGACTTCCCTGGGCACCAGGCATGAAGGCAAAGCACTCATACACATAAAAAATTTTAATTAACATTTTTTTAAAAATATCTAGTCAGGGCTGATGCCGCATGCCTGTAACCCAAGCACTGAAGAGGCAGGAGGAACTTTAAAAGTTAAAGGTTATTCTCATCCTCACAGAGATTTTGAGGTTACCCTCCTGCCCGTCCAACCCCCAACCCCAGAACGAAATCTAAGACAGGGTTTGAGGCACACGCCTGTAATCCCACTGCTTGAGAGGCGGAGAGGCAGGAGGGTCACGCAGGAGCAGTCTGGGCTCCAGTGAGTTCCAGGCCATCTTGCCATATGGTAAAACCAGGCTTAATAATGATAATGAGGATAATATAAAGACAAGTTCATGTCTCTAAAGCTAGAATACACAGGGGGGGAAAGCCCTCCACAGGGCCCCACAGCCAATTGCAGGAGCCAGACTGTGATTCTATCCAGCACTACCTGCAAACTTAAAGCACCTGGACATCGGGGACCTCCAAACATCTGGGGGTACCTGACATGGGTAAACACTCGGGTATTTAAGATTTAAATCTGCTGACTGGGGTTTTCCTCCTAGTTTTAATTTTTACGAGGGAAGGCTAATTAATCCTTGGTCACACAGATCACAGTAACAGTTATTTTCAAACTCAGCTGTGCCAGCTAAGGCTATAAAACAGTTTGGGCACACACAAACAACCAAAACTTCTGCTTTGTAATGGCTCTGACCAGAAACGCATCGTCGGGAGTCAGTTTTTCCTTATTTGTGCCCAGAGGCCCAACAGACTAAACATTACAGCTGCCCCAATTTTCTAATTTCCACTTGTGTTTTAAGATAATGCTTTTGTTTCGTTTACAGCTCACAGGCTGCTGACACAGCTGGGCCCCTTCTTTGTAATAAACACAGGGCTTCTATATTTAAAAATACAGTGCAACTTTGTTATAACATCCCCTCCCCGATCTCTGGGCTAATTTTCTGTCTTCCAAGCTCCACCTCTGCCCCATGATTTTTTTTTTTTTTTAATTTTTTTTTTAATCAGTGACGCTCTAAACAGCCTCCCAGAAAGAAAAAAAAAAAGACATCTCATCACAGTGGTATTTTTCTTCTCCGCAGCTTGTTATGAGTTTGAAGAGGCAAAGGGAGTTAAGAGGGGGGAAAACACTTTCTGCAAAGGCCTCGTCTTGAGGCTGAAGTGCTTTCTTGGGGAAGGCGTGGACCCGGTACAAGGTGGGGGCCCCCACGGTGGGCCGGCGATAGGGAGCAGCGGGAGGCGGCGAGCCCAGGGGTCTCAGGACGATGTTGACAGTAACTGGAGCGCGGCGTCCCGCCCCGGCTGGCCGAGTCAGAAGGAGGCAGCCAAGCAGGGTGTGGGCCGAGGGGGCACCCATCGGGGAGATAAGGCGAGGCCTGAGTTAATCATCACCTCCCGAGAGCCTGGAAAAGTACGGGCTGAGGGCGGAGAGCAGGAGCGAGGAAAGCGAAACCCCTCCCGCACCCGCCAGTCCAGCCTCCCGCACGCCACTATCAACTACACTGTTCTTCACAAACTCCCAGGAACCGAGACGCAGAAGTTAGCCAGCGCCACTAGAAAACAAAATCAGTTCCTCCAAACTTAAATAGCTAAAATAATAATTTAAAAAAACTCGCTGTTCCCATACCGGGAGTCGAACCCGGGCCGCCTGGGTGAAAACCAGGAATCCTAACCGCTAGACCATATGGGAAGCGCTGCCGAGAGCACCGCTGTGACCCACCTGACTAGCATAAGCGAAGCCACCACTTCAGCCGCTGCACACAGCTCGAGCCAAAGCCGCCCCCGCGGCCGCCGGCGCCCCACGCGGGAACGAGCCCGGCGGAGCGCGCGGGCGTGGCGTGGGGGAGGAGCGGGGCCGACGCGCCCCCGGAAAGTTCCGAGACGCAGCCCGGAGCCCCGTGCGGTCCCGGGAGCGGCGGCCGCGACTTTCTTTCTCAGCCCTCAGGTCCGGGCTGCTGGCCGGCCACAGAGCGAGCGGGCTAACCGGCGACGCCGAGGGCGGCGCCCACTGTGGGGACAGCTGCGCGCGGCGGGGAGGGGAGGAGGCGGCCGGGCTGCTCGGCCGCGAGCCAGCTCGAGGGTGGAGGTTCTGGATCCCGGGAGGAGCGAGGAGTTCCCGGGATGGAGTCTGGCTCGGACACCCGAGAGCCGCGGCTCCGGTCCCGTGGCGCTTTCGTCCCTTCTGGGTGACCTCAACCCTTTATACCGACCCCACCTCTCGGGCGCCGCGAGTACCGCCCCGTGGGGGAGGGGAAGAGGCGGCGACGCCGAGCGCGCGGATTGGGCCGTCGCGGCTGCCGTAGTCCGGCCGTGGAGAACCGGGCAAGGGAGCGCGGAAGCCGGCCGTGCCCGGCTGTAGCCGCCGGCGGAGCACTAGTGAGCGGGACCGCGGGCCACTCGTGAAGCCGGCGCGGCCATGTGAGTCGGGTCGGGCCCGCGCCGCGAGGCGCCCGCGTGCGGCCTCCTCCTCCCGCCCCTCCGCTCTCTCGGAGCCGCCCGACCTGCGGGCGGGCTCGGGCGGGCTCTCGGGGAGAAGCGGTCGCCCGGTCGGCCGGAGCCTGGGACTCGGGTGCCGGCCCTGCCCGCCGGCCTCGGGCCCGCCTCCGCAGACGTCCTCGGAGCGTCCCAGCCCCGCGTCCCCGGGACAAGCGAACTAGCTAAGGGGGGGACGGAGAAGGGAAAATGCTTTTGAGCCTCGCCTTCCTTCATCTCTGGCGGTAGCGAGGGGAAGCCTGTGATTACCCAACAGAAAGCAATTTGACCCGGAATTTAGCTTCACGTAAATAGTAAAACTGCTTTGTTCAGACAAAAGGCAGCCGACGACCTTATAGTCCAAATTTTAAAAAGCAGAACAGTTCTCTCTCAGTGTGGGGGATAAACTTAAGTTCTCTTTTCCTTTTTCAGGGCCGACTACTGGAAGTCACAACCAAAGAAATTCTGTGATTACTGCAAGTGCTGGATAGCAGACAATAGGCCTGTATGAAATTTCTAGTAAAATATTCATGTGGCATGCTGCTTTTTGATCTAAGTAGAGTTTACAGACCACTTTCATGTGCACGGCAATTGATTCTTCAAAACCTAAAAAGATTTGTTTTATTCCCCTCATGAAAGCGGCAAGCTTTCTCCTTTTCACTAATCTTAGCTTTGATTTTTAAGGCCAAATTATTTCTGTGGCCTTTGAGGAAATGAACAGTGAGTGGGTAATCCATCCATGTTTATGGAACATGGACCTTTTAAAAAAAATATTGTACTTTTATATTTCCTGTTCTCCAGAGAAATTTGGAAGAACATCATTTTTCCCTCTCATGAAATATAAAGATAACAGCTGTACAACACATTATGCTTACAGCCTGGATCTAGCTTTTAAGCCATAAAGCCATAAGTCAACTGGCTTTCTTCCCCTCTAGGATATGTCATAATAATACAAACAGACTATATTAAAAAAAGCTAGAGTATGGAGACTGGAGAAATGACTCCATAGTCAGAAGCACCTACAGCTCTAATAGAGGCATTTGGGGTTCAGTTCCCAGCACCCTTATGGCAGTCCACAGCTACCTGCAACTCCAGTTCCATGGGATCTAGCAGCTTCTTCTGACCTCCCAGGGTGGCTATAGTCTTGTGGTGCTTATGAATTCACACAGGCGCACGCACACAAAGTAATTTTTTAAAAACGATCTTACATATACATAACCTTGTCACTTGACAGAACTGCTACACGCAAAACATTGAAGCCCATCTAAACTGCTGTATTCCCTCAGTAAACACTTTTCAGTTGTGTATGTAGTGTTTGGCTTTGAGGGGTGTTGCTCCTCTGTTTTGATCTTACTGAGTAGTTGTTAAAGATTGTGCATATTTTATTTGGGTTAAGCTAATCTTTACCAAAAACCACATGAGTGATCGACAGTCATCTATCCCTGGGTTTCCCTAGGCAGTAAAATGAATTTTATGAGTTACTGAAAAACAAATTATCTGTCCAGAAGTCTGTCTGTATCTCTATATATCTAGTAATTTAGTCATTAACCACAAACAAAATTTAATTTTGAGTGGCCCTTTAATATCGTATCCTTTGTATGCTGCAATCAGTTGTAAGCAACCCAGCATAGAACAATAGAGATGACTGTTTGCTTTACAAGCTCTAGCTTTAAAGAGGAATTCAGAGCAGTATATTAGAATAGTTTGGCTAATACATCATGCAGGATTTGATTGACAGGATTTATTTATTTTACACACTTTTCAGGATTTCTTCTCCCCCCCCCACCCCACACCTGTAATTTAGGGAGAATCTCTGGTTATTTAAGTAGGTCCCTGTGCTCACTGAGCGTCCTTGTCCCCAGCCATCTAATTACTCTTGAGCAGTTACCCCTCTTTTTTCCTACGTCTGTCCTTTCATTGTTTCCTAGTGAATGTATTTTATTCCATCATGTTTACAGGGTAGCACATGTGCTCTGATGCACCAGTTTTTTTAAAAACTGAACACTCTATCCTGAAAGTGTCTCCGTGTCGATAAATAAGGAGCTACCAACTCCTTTTCTATTATAAAAGCCTGTGGGAATATATTTAATTCACTTAGCTAGTCCCCAAATAGACAGACTACAAGGTTGACCTTGTTTATTACATCACTTTGTACAATGTGAGGAATTTTTTTTTTAAATGTATTGGGTGTGTGTGCGTGTATGTGTTGGTGTGCGTGTTCCTGGGTGTGAGATTGTCAGAGGACAACCTTCAGAAGTCTGTTCTCGCCTTCCATCATGCTGGTCCTGGGGGTTGAGTCAGGTTGTCAGGCTCGATGGTAAGCACCTTTACCCACTAAACTATCTTACCTGCCCAAGGAGTTTTTTTTTTTTTTTTTTTTTAAAGACCAAGTCTTTAAGGATATTCTTTATGTCTCTAGTACAGAAAACAGAAGAGTGAAACTTCAGAGGCTTAACTAGTCTTGACATTTGATGTTGAAAGGTAGTTGTTGGCGATTTTGTCCGTTCGGTGATTGTTTTGGTTTCGGAGATGGCTTTCTTGTTACTGTCTTTGTTTTGTGACAGGATGTCACTTGAACAAATAGCTGAATCTGTCTTGGAACCTGCACTCAGGTTTCTCTTGCCTCAACCTTCAAAGTGCTGAGGCATATGCCAGTGCCCAGCTGAGAGATTTCTTTCTGAAAGTTATTCCCCACACTTGGTTTCATGTTTTAAGTTCTTATTACACTGATACTCACTGGATCAGTCAAGAGAGTACCTTACAGTTTCTCCCATTAGTGTGGTCATCCTGGCTCATTTTAAGAACCAGAGAAGAGCTATTGGGAGAGCACAATAAATTGCTTAGACCACTAGCATCGTTTTCATATGTTCTACCATTTTAATTTTATATTTCAGCCTCGCATTTATCATATTTGTTGTGAGTTTAATGGTGCTTTCCCTTTTTCATTTTCAAGAGTGTTGAATTTCACGAAAGAGGAAAGAATCACAAGGAAAATGTGGCCAGGAGGATCAGTGAGGTAATTTCAATGGCTCTTTGTTGATTTTTCTGTGTAAATGTTGATCCCTTCTCTCACTTTGACCTTCATGTGTGTTTCACATAGATTAAACAGAAAAGCCTGGATAAGGCAAAGGAAGAAGAAAAGGCTTCCAAAGAGTTTGCTGCCATGGAGGCAGCTGCCCTGAAGGCATACCAAGAGGATCTGAAAAGGCTTGGCTTAGAGCCAGGTAAGACAGCAGCAAGCACACTTGAAGGGAACATCACAGGTTGTGCTGAGCGACCTTTTACTGTTTCCACATAGGAGTTACGTGCTTGGAATATGCTAGTGCTTTTATTGTGTGTCATGGTCCTGTTTAGAAAGTGGGCTTTGAAGCATTTTTGTGCTGTTGTTGTGGTTGTGGTTGTTGTGGTTGTTGTGGTTGTTGATGTAAAATCTCCCAATATATCCTGGATGGTCTTGAACTTGTGAGCCTTCTACCTAGACCTTTTGAGGGCTGAAATTATAAGCATGAGCCACCATGCGTGGCTGGTTTTGTTTTTTACTTTTATTTATTTATTTCTCTATGTGTTTGTGTTGGTGGATATGTGGAGGTCAGAAGACAACCTGGAAAAGTCAGTTCTCTCTTTCCACCGTATTGGTTCCAAGGATCAAATTAATGAGGCTCAGTAGCAAGTGCCTTTAGGCACTAAACCATCTTGCTAGTCCCTTGTTTTGCTTTTAATTCTTCATCTTTTAATATCTTTATTCATGTCAATCATATTACCTTTACAGTTATCTAGTCCTAGTTCCATTTTAGCTGAGTGATTCATTTCCAAAACCTTGAGTTTTTTTAATATTATTAAATTATAGACACTATTCATTTAAAAAAAAAACAACTTGCATTATAATTATATTTTCCACATGGCAAAAACTGAGTTGTATCTATTACAGGGTTGGTTACATAATGAAGTAGTTGACTTTTGTACACAAATAATCAACTTTACCTCACACATTACAGAGAGTAGGCTAGAGCCAAAGGGAGATAGAAACTTAGAGGGATGGCTCCCACTGATGTACCTCAACCGACCAGGCCCCGCCTTCTACAGCTACACAGCCTTCAGCAAGCCAGGAACCAGGTCCCTAACCAGGCATAGAGTAGATCTTGATTGTTGATCCTGTGTGGTGGTTAAGATAGTAAATGTTTGTTTTTTGCTTTTGTGAACCAGTGACTTTATTGGGCTTACTTAGACCCATCATAGGTCTCTACCTTGGGGACCCTGCATCATGGAGCCTATTTTCAGTTAACCTTTCACTTCCATTTACTTCAGCATCTCCCCAAATCATCTATTGGGAGGGAGACTAGAACAGGACGGAATAATAGCTAGCATCACAGGTGAGAAGGAACAGGTCCTGGAGTCTCCCCTCCCTCCTCTTCGTAGTTACATTGCCATGAGCATATACTTGAGCATCTCTGTACTGTGACACTCATTTATTTCATTGCCGCGACTGGATCAGGATATTATCTACTCCAAGATAGTAGTGGGATGGTCATGTTGTACCCAGAGGAGAAAAGTCACACTACAGCAACATCTCCATCTCCCAGCTCTTGCAATCTTTATAACACTTCTTCTTGAGAGGGGTTTCCTGAGCCTTAGGAGAGGAGAGATGTAGAAGGTCCCTTTCTGAGCGTTGGGTTGTCACACTGTAGCAGCAGTCATTTATCCTCAGCTGTGACTCTCCATTCGAACAATGGCCTACTGTAAGAAGTTGCCTTCAGAAACCAAGGAGTGCTGCAGCAGTAAGTGTTGGCTGCCTAATACTACCTTGTGGTACAACAGAAGCCAGTGGGCAGGGGCTTTCTGTGCATTCCGAGCCAGGTTTTTCAGCATGAAATGATACTCTTTAGTCTCTAATAAAAAGAACTCTTAATTATGGATTTAAGCAGAATACTGCTTTCATTAAATAAAAATAACTGTCAGCTTAATGTATTCTAAATGTTAGTATTTAAGGAAAAGAAGAGATGTGTTGTTCCAAAAAGCCATTTATTTTTTAATCATTAAGAGTCTCACTGGCTAGTTCAAACTGACCTCAAACTCAGTTCTGGGATTGCAGGCTTATATCATTATACTCAACTGAAGAAAAAGCATTTTGAGGGGAAAATTACCTTGACATATGTCTGGAGAATTGGAGAACTGTTAGTTGACCTTTTATCTCATCGATTTTATAGATATAGATTAAAAGATTCCATTTTGATGCCCTTTTAAGGTTAATTTTTTGGTTTTTGAAACAGTTCCTCTGCATGGCCCTGGCTGTCCTGGAGCTCACTATCTAGAACAGGTTGGCCTTGAACTCACAAGAGATCTACCTGTCTCTACCTCCCAAGAGACTGAAGGCATGGGCCACCACACCCAGCACAAGGTTAATTTTAAATAGAAAGATATATACACATATCTTCCTGTCTATTCTGGTTGGCCCCTTTTTTTAAAATGTCAGTGGAGAAATGGTTTTTATTTCTGCGGTGGTAAGGGTGTTGGTTTGTTTGCTTTGATATAGAGTCTATAACTCTGGTTAGCCTGGAGCTTACCTGTGTAGCCTTGGCTGGCCTCAGACTCAAGGCAGGCAGGTAGGCAGGTTGGAATTACAGATGTGAGCCATTATGCCCCTGTGGGATCTTCTTGGGTTATATATATTATGGTCTACTTAAAGATCCTCACTGCCATGCTCAGTGATGCATATGTTGAATACATCTTTTTTTGTTATACACTTAAGGACGTAAATTGTTTAGCTACATGGTTAGGAATACAGACTTTAGGATCAGAATTTTCAGAGGCAGACAGAATGCCTCCTTTTCCTTTATGTTGTTTTTTTGTTTGTTTGTTTTTTATTCTTTTGGGGGAGGGCTATGATATAATTATATCATTTTCTTCTTCCCTTCAACCCTCCCCTATGCCCCTTCTTGTTCTTTTTTTTTTTTTTTTAATTACTGTTACAGCCAGGGGATCAAAACTTCGCTGTGAAATTATGTCTCCTAGGAATGTCATGCTGCACTTATAAAGTCTCAATAACATAGCTGCCTAAACATGAGCTAAACAAGGACAACAATAAACATACACAGATGGATAGGAGAAACACCATGAGCCTCAACTACTCGAACTACAGGCAACTGGAAATGCTGAGAGTAGGAGAAACTTCCCCAGACAGAGCACACAAATGGTCAGCCCTGAAAACATGCATACAAGTAACATAGAGACTGGTCAGATTATATTTAGGAATATGTATATATGCACATACACGCTCATGCAAAAATGAACATTGCCTCTTGTTAGGTATATGACCATGGATATTTACTGAAGTTAAAGAATATGAATGGCACAAATTGCTTATTACAGTAACTACCCATAATAGATATTTAGTAGAACAGCATTTAATTTGTTTATAATCAACTTTCAGATTGGTTAGAGTCTTTCAGAGCTAAAAGGAACGCAGCAAGGGTATCAAGAAACTGGTGAGGTGCTCAGACACGAAAAGCTCTTTTGCATGCAAGCCTCGGGATCTGAGCTCCATACCTAGAATCCATATAAAGGAGGAAGTAAAGAACTGGCTCCACAAAGTCGTCCTCTGGCCTTTGCATACAAATAGTAATAACTAAAGATGATTTTTTAAAATGCTGCGGTGCTGGGCAGTGGTAATGTGCATGCTTTGCAGAGGCAGGCAGGTCTCTGAGTTTGAGGCCAACCTGGTGAGTTCTAGGACAACCAGGGCTACAGAAAGAAACCCTGTCTTGAAAAGCCTAAGAACAAAACAAACAAACTAACATTAAATTGTTGCAATGTATCTTTTTGTATCTTTTTAACTTCTCTATAGGTTCATCTTCTGGATAAGAAATCTAGTATCAAAGGATGAATGCACTTTATTGTAGCTGATATCAAGCTAGCTTTACAAATGTTGGACTAATTTACATTTTTACCAGATTTAGAAAAGTTGTTAACTGGTATTGGAAATATTAGCAGTCTTTTTGGCAGAAAGCCATGAAGCATTTTTTTCACATCTATGTACATACTTGATATATGAGACTAGAGTTTCATCATGTTTTTCAGTATTAAATAAAAATAACTCATATTTGCTTGCTTGCTTTTGAATATTAGTGAAAGAAAATATTCAATCCCTGAATTGTCTTTGTATTTTTGTTGTTGTTAGGATGTTTGGTTTATAATGAATCCTTATTAAGGACAGTAACTTACTTGTTAATTTTTTCATTTTTCTAGTATATGTGTTTTCTCTTGTGTTTTTTTTTTCATTTTGTTATACAAAAAATTTAATCATGTAGTCAAATTTAATATTCTTTAGTGTGTGATTTTTGGTTTTGGTTTTTTCAGATATTTTTGACCTGGAGGATTTTTAGTTTTTTGTTTTGTTTGTTTGGTTTTTTTTGTTTTAGTTTGGTTTGGTTTGGTTTTTTCAAGATAGGATTTCTCTGTGCAGCCCTGGCTCTGGCTGTCCTAGAATTCCCTCTGTAGACCAGGCTGTACTCAAACTCAGAGATCTGCCTGTCTCTGCTTCCCAAGTGCTAGGAAAGGCACGCACCACTGTGCATGGCTTGACCTGGAATTTATATTGGCTTGAAGAAGTGAGAGGCCAATAGGAAGTAACTTAATAGCTTTGCTTTTGTATCTTGTTGCCACGTACCAATCTTCTAAAACCCAATTCCTGTTGTTATCAGCATTGGCCTTTGTTGGTGTGGGCAGGATATCTGTTTTTTGACAGGTTCACGGAGCCCAGGCTGACCAAGAACCCTTGGTAACTGAAGATGGCCTTAAACTCCTGAGCCTCCTACCTATACCTTGTAAATACTAGGAGGCATGCACCATCATTCTCAGCTTACTCTAACACTGTTATTAAATAACCCTTCTAGTAAAGACACCAGGAATCTGCAGCTGGTTCTGTATCTGGACCATTCTTTTTAAATCATGTGTTTGCTTATTTCTGCACCAATTCTCCACTGCTGGATTCCTCGTCCCCATAGAACTGGTGGTCTAACTGAGGTCCTGTGCATATTAGTCAAGCACTCTGATGCTGTTATATACCCAGATGACTTTTTTTTTTTTTTTTTTTGATTTTTGTTTTTCGAGGCAGGGTTTCTCTATTGTAACTCTGGCTGTCCTGGAACTCACTCTGTAAGATGTGGATCACAGAGATCCACCTGCCTCTGCCTCTGGAGTGCTGGGATTAAAGGTGTACATGTGCATTGCCACTGCCTGGCAGCTAGGATGACTTTTAATATGTACTACTACTATTTTTTTTTTAACTCCCCTTATATATTCTTGCATGATTGTATCTCAGATAACTTTATTATAATTGTGTTTTGTTCCCAAAAAGAATCTTGTCAAACTTGTTTTTAAAAACTATTGCCTAGGCTGGTCTAAATCGCATAATTTGTACTGCCTCAGCCTCCTGAATAGCTGGAATTACAGGCATGCATCAGTGTGCCCAGCTTTGCCAGGCTTCTGACCAACAGAAGAACATTTAAAAAGGTAAAGTCACCTCTTGTGTCTTTTTTTTAGACGTTTCAAAACCAAGTATATCACCAGTGGCCAGCACTATCCAGCCTACCTCTACACCCTCTCAACAGAAGGAAAAGAAAAAGAAGAAGAAAAAGAAAGAGGCTACAAAGGGTAGATGGGTAGAAGGTGTAACAGCTGACGGTCACTGCTACTATTATGATCTCATCACAGGAGGTATGCTGCTGGAGCATAGAGCTACTAGAAAATGGAAAAACACAATAGTTTTTGTATTGAGATTTGTATTTAAGATTGGAATATGTTAAGCAGTGAAAAACTATAACTTCATTTTTACCACAAAGCTTAGAAAATCTTGTGTCTTTTGTGTCGATGTACACCCTATAATTCTAACATTCAAGACGCTGAGGCAGAACAACTGCCACAAGTTGGAGGCTATCCTAGAATACATAGTGAAATGAAGTCCAGGCCAGTATTGGGTAGAGTAAGACCCTGTTTCAAAAAGAAAAGAAAAAACTGCTAAGAGTATCGTGCTTATTGCAAATCAGTGTCATGTTCTTTACAAACAAGCTTTCTGTTTTCTCAATAAAAAATGGAAACTATACAGAAGTAAAAGTATTTCACCTTGAAGGCAAGACTGTTCACGTTGGTATGGTAACCTTTACGGATCGTGAAATAAAATGCCTATAGGAAAGGTTTTCTATCTAGAAGCTTCTGGAAGCCAGAAGCTAGTTTCTTTTTTGGTAGCTGTCTTGATTGACTACTTAAATTTTTCTCTTTGGGCTGCTGAGATGACTCAGTGGATAAGGTACTGCCTCCTAGCCTGGTGACCTGAGTCCAGTTCCCACAGCCCACATGGTAGGAGAGAATTGTCTCCCACAGATTGACCTCTAACCTCTTCACACAAACACAAAAAATAAATGTAACTCTTAAATTTTTGAAAGCTTCTCCTTCATATTAATGTTAAATACCAGTTCAGTAAAGAACATAATGGTGTTTTTCAGTAGGAATATTAATAACATCTTTTTATATTTCTTTAACACTTAATATATTAATTTTTTTTAATCTATGTATATTCTGAGGAAAATAAGTTGACTTATCTTACCCTCCAGAAATATAGAATTTATGGCAGAACTAAGTAAATTTGATAAAAAAGGAATTTTCTTTGTAGCTGCTCCCACCCCCACCCATGTGCTAGATTTTGAACCTGGGTCCTCATTCTTACCAGGCAAGAGCTTTACCACTGAGCTAACCCAGCCCATTTTTAAAAAAAAGAAATTTTAAAGTACTGTATAGTAGAAATATAACTTAAAGATTATGTGGTAGCAGCATCACATCAATAATCCTAGCATTTGGGAGGTAGAGGCAGGAGGACCAGAAATTAAAAGTTACCCTTAACTATTCAGCACATCTGAGGTGCTGTTTTAGGATTTGTATCCTTGACATAGTGTTGGCAAAATTTATATACTCCATAAGTTTTGGGGTTTGGGGTTTTGTTTGTTTTTATGCATATGGGTATTTTAGCTATGTGTATGTATATGCACCATGTGTGTGCATTAGCCATGGAGGAACCAAAGAGGGCATTGGATTCCCTGGAACTGCAGTTACAGATAGTTGTGAACTGCCATGTGGGTGTTGAGAACCAAACCAGGTTCCCTGGAAGAGCCCCCAGTAACTTAACCTCTGAGCCATCTCTCCAGCCTTAATAGTAATAATTTCTAACAGTTTTATTTTCACTAAGTCCTAAGTGAATTGCATTTTGTAGTTCAGCAGTGACTCAACCATAAACAGACATTCCGGGTGAGAAGGGTGTTTGTTTGTTTTACAGATTTACTTTGCAACTATTTTTCTTTCCTGATAACTTTTTTTTTTTTTTTCCCCAAGACAGGGTTTCTCTGTGTAGTCCTAGCTGTCCTGGAACTCACTCTGTAGACCAGGCTGGCCTCAAACTCAGAGATCTGTCTGCCTCTGCCTCTAGAGGGCTGGAATTAAAGGCATGCATCCACCACCACCCTCCACCCCACCCCCATACCTCATTTTTAATTTCTTCATTCTTCATGTCTTGTGCTCCCTTTACCCAAGACAACAGGAAATCATCCCTTCAAAACCTACTAAGCCGACCATTTCCACACAGAGGACGAGGGGCATAGAAAACTCACTGGTTCTTAATACTTTCAGATGTGAAGGTGAAAGAGACAGGAAAGCCCCTCAAAAGACAGGGTCTCACTGTGTTAGCTGGCTAGCCTGGAACTCACAGAGGTCTGCCTGCCTCTGCCTCTGCCTCCCCATTGCTGCAATTAAAAGGTGTGCAGCACCACATCTGGGGGATTATATTTCTTCTAAGGACTTATACTGGCTGGCCTCAGATTCACAGCAATACGCCTGACTCGTGCATCTCAAATTCTGTTACAAAGCTATCTCACTATGTTTACTGTACTGTATTTTTAGGTGACTCGGTGTCTCAGTTACTTTTCTGTTGCTGTGACAAAATACAATGTCCAAGGCATCTTAGAAAGCATTTAATTGGGGCTCATGGTTCCAGAAGGTTAAAAGTTCATAACCATCATGACAGGAAACATGGTAGCAAGCAGGCATGGTGCTAGAGCAGTAACTGAGAGTTTATATCTCATCCACAATCAAGAGGCACAGAAAGTGAGTAAACTGGGAATAGTGTGAGACTTTTGAAACCTCAGAGCCCACCCCCAGCAACACACCTCCTCCAACAAGGCCACACCTCCTAATCCTTTCCAAACAGTTCCACCTACTGGGGACCAAGTGTTAAAGTATATGAGCCTATGGGGGCCATTCTCATTCATACTCCACAGATGGGGGTGGGAGGAGTAAATAACCTACCAAGTATAAACTCCCTAATATCTGAGAAAAGTCCTACGCAGCCCTAGTAATTCTTGTGGAAGTTTGAGTAACTCTTGATCATTCTGCCATTTCTTCTAAATTTTGTAACATTTGCATGTATTCTATGCAGTACAATTAAGGATTTATGTTATTTCTTTCACTTTTGAATCTATTTTTGTAGTGTTTTGTACATGACTAACTCGTAGCTTTTTATCTAATCAGATTTTGGGGATTTGTTTTACTTTAAAGCAGAATTATTTTATAGATATTATGTATTTTGTTTTAAGCATCTCAGTGGGAGAAGCCAGAAGGATTTCAAGGGAACTTAAAAAAGGTAACTGTAGCATTTTTATGTCTTTGCTTTATTCTTTCAAGTGATTGGCTTCTGGGGTCAGTGAGTCAGGGGGTTGGGGTGATTGGTTGATTTTGTGGTGCTGGGGATGAATCCCAGGGCTTTGTGAATAGCCAGCATTCTACCCCCAGGCTAAACAAATTTCCAGTCTGGCTTCCATGGCTTTTGGTAGAATTTTGTTAAGCAAATATATTTCCAAATAAGGACTCTCCAACCCCCAACTTGGCTTCTTTCTTCCTATAATCCTTCTATTAGAAGGCTGAGTAGAGATAGAACAGGGACCCCATACACACACACACACACACACACACACACACACACACACACAAAAAAAATTCTATTGAGGATAAATATCACTAGTTGATTTGCACTCATTTGTTGTTCACTTCTCTATCCAACTAGACAGAATTCCTGCCTTTGAGAGGTGAGACATTCTTTGTTTGAAAGTGGGTAGTGATTAGCAGAAACTGGGCTGTTGCCATGGTCTTTATCACCACTCTTGACTCCCAGGTGCCAGGTAGAAAAGGAAGGATAGCCAGATTTGCCTAGTTATTCAGTAGATAGCCATTGCCATTATTTTCAGTGTTTTTATTGTTGTTGTTGTTTTCCCTCCTATTAGACAGCAGCAAAGGCCATTTGGGTAGAGGGTTTAAGTGAAGATGGTTACAGCTACTATTATAATACAGAAACAGGAGGTGAGTATTATTTATGATTATTTTAACTTAAAATTATACCCAAAACTGCATATGAGCTAATATATCATCTAAACTTGGAAATTTTAACATAATAAACATATTTATAGCAAGTATATATTATCTTTAGAATTTAAAAGGATACTTAAATATTTTCTATTTATAATATATTGTAATGTGCGTAAATGTTATTCCTTTTTCAAAAAATGTGTATGGCCATTTTGCCTACGTGGATTTATGCTTACCACATGTGAGCCTGGTGTCTGAGAAGGCCCGAAGAAGGCATCAGATTTCTTGGAACTGAAGTTATGGATGGTTTTGAGTCACCATGTGAATGCTAGAATTGAACACTGGTTCTCTATGAGAGCAACAACTGTTAACTGCAGAGCCATTTCTCCATGTGCACTCAATGTTATTAATAGGCATTTGCAAATTTAAGAAAGAATCTTTAACTGTCTAAAATTACTGGGTCTTATTCTCCCTTCTAAGTACTTAATAGATATCACCAAGTTCAACTTTTTTTTTTTTTTTTTTTTGTCATGTGAGGATCAAACTTGGGACTTAACATATACTAGCACATACCATCTCATTGAACTACACCTAGGCCTTCACTATTTTATTTTTTAAAAAATAAAACTGATGTTAAAGATGTAGCTTAATGTGTATGGAGTAGTTGCACAGCATGCACAGATCTTGGGTTCAGTCTGTAGCATTATGTAAAACTGAAGATGGGGACTAGGAATGTGACTTAATGGGTAAAGTGCTTGTTGTCCGAGAATAAAGACCTGCGTTTAAATTTCCAGCACCCACATAGCAAGGTATGGAAGCAAACACCTATAACCCCAACATTGGGTGAACGGTGATATGCAAATCCCAGGGCTTGTTGGCTGGCCAGTCTAGGTTCAGTGACCCTACTAACTTAAAAGTAAGTTAGTTAGTTAGTTAGTTAGTTAGTTAGTTAGTTAGTTAGATAGATAGATAGATAGATAGATAGATAGATAGATAGATAGATAGATAGATAGATAGGAGAATTATAGGGGAAGGTACCAGAAGTAGTCCTCTGACCTTCACATACAAATGCATAGACAAGCACACCCTCACATACAACTAACACCTGCAAGCATGTACCATACACTCTTTAAAGAAAAAGTATAATCAAACATGCCTGCAATCTCATCACCAGGAAAGTAGAGTCAGGAGGAACAGGGGTTCATAGGACATCCTCAGGTAGTAAATCTGGAATATATGAGACCCTATCACACAAAAAAGAAAAAAGTAAATAAATTCTTAGAAAATCACAGAATTTCTCATATAACTGTCCTTCAGTTAAGTCTTTATGTTCCTTTTCTGGCTTTTTGAAACCATCTCAACCTGGCCTCCAACTTAGTAGGTGGTTGAGTAGGACCCTGAAGTCTTATGTCAGATACCTGGGTTGATTCAACTATTTTAAATAATTTCTTGTTACTCCCAGCATACATCATATGTGCAGGCTTACATCCAACAGGACTGAAAAAGGGGGAGGGAGCACTGAGGGTATTAAAACTTGGCAATGTTCATGTTGATATATATGTACAATGAAATGAGGTTGCCATGTGCGTGGTTTAAGTTCCTTCAATGAAATGCCCTCAAGTTTCTCAGCCAGCACTATAGTTGTTAACTATAATCCTTTACCCTCAATTTAGGAAAAGAGAAAGGAAGGATAGAAAGGCATTTTCACTGCTTTACAGGCCGCCTTGATATAGAATGAGAGAAAGGTAGAAATCTTCACAGCCTTTTTAAAGGCTGTCCTAAACTTGGAGAGGACTAGTTGACAGTGAGTCAAACTAGCTTCTCAGCTCACAGTCTGTAAACTCAATCCCTCCAACCTTTGTTCTTTTAATATTTAACACACTAATGATGACAATACAACCAACAAAGCACCAACCACACCCACCCCAGCTCTCGGGGCTTCAGACCTTTTATACTCTAAGCAAAAGTTCCCATAAACTTGAGCAGTACACAATCCCAAGAACAAGCTTCACATGCCAAAACAACTGTACCTAACCAAATTATAGCCACTGACATCATGTATTCCAAATCAAACTCATAATTATCCACCACACCTGGGGTGGGAACACAAACCTAATCAAAATGCCATTTTGTGTTTTTAAAGAAACCAAAATAGCAAAACTTCTTCCGAGTGTTCTGCTAACAGTACCACTGGGCATCTGTCCTTCTCAATCTTCACACTTTGCCCACCAACAGGCTGGGCATTTTCCTTTTTGTATGTTTCTAAATTCTTATATCCAAAACCCTATATTACATCTTTTAGGAAGAAATGGCTTTTTCAACCTTCAAACAGATAGGTATTCGCCCATTAAGAGCAGTGTTTCTGTACCATATAAGTAAAGCGCTGGGTCTTCATAGAGATCATACAGCAAAGCAATATAATAGGACTTCAGAATTAACACAGAGCCAGCTTTGATGCACAGCTGATACCAGTTAAGTCACAGCCGGTAGTCACTCTTCAGAAAAAAAGAAGTATGTTCTCTAGGGTTGGGAAGAGTTTAATCCTATCAGTGTAACTAGGAGCCACTTTCACTCTTGTTTCTTTGTTAAGAACAGGGTCTTTGTAGCTCTGGCTGGTATGGAATTCGCCATGTAGACCAATCAGACCTTGAACTCACAAAGATCCTCCTACCTCTGCCTCCCAGTCTCTTTCACTTTTAAAACTGTCTGGGTTAGATAACAAATGTATAGGTTCTCTCCCTTCTAGTAAACTAAAATTAGAGACAAAGCAATTAGTAACACTTTAATTTCTCTAAAAGCCTAGTAAACACTAGATGGCAATGGGATTCAGACTAAGATTCCTGTACTATGAAAGCATATTCAGATCATCAATATATTTTGTGAAAACTCTAGAAAATCTTTGTGATAAGTTCTAGGAAATATTTTGTAAAGTCACTGTCCGCATATTTCTTGAAATTTTTTTCAGGTAAACTGAAGATTTTTAAAACCTATTTCCCAAGTTCTTTCCCATTGGAGTTAAGGCTTATGAGTTTAATAAATGCAGATTGTCCTAAATTTTCTGAATGGTAAAAGATTGAAAGATTTTTGAGTTCTTTTCTTGATGAAGTATAAATATAAAATAAATGAAGTATTAGTATTTATAAATGATAGGAAGTATTATGGTGATGAGAAGTATTGCTAAATAAGTAATACTGTTATTAAAATGTATTGAGCAGAATCCAAATGGGAAAAGCCTGATGATTTCATTCCACACACTGGTAATGTGCTTTCTAGTAAAGACAATGAAAAGTCACCTGACACCCTAGAGGAATCCAAGTCATCAGATTCTCATAGTGATTCTGATGGGGAACAGAAGAAAGCAAAAGAGGCCTCTGCAGAGACAAAGAAGCTGATAATCAAGTTTAAGGTAGGTCCTTTCCTTATTTTTTACAGACATTTATCAGGCTTATTTTCCATGGTTTCTTTTACTCCTGGTCAACTCAGATCTGAAAATAGTAAATAGAAAATCCAGAAAAAACAATTCATAGGTTTTAAATTGTATATCCTGAATGTCCTGATGAAATCTTTTATCGTAGTGTATTGTTGTAGTAGTTTGCCATTTACAAATGTAATTATAATCCCTTACTGTACCTAAGTTATAAATTAAATTTTGCCATAGTGGGATGTGTATGGTTTGATATGGTATGGTAGTTTTAGGCATCTATTCACACTATAGACCAGGCTGGCCTTGAACTCACAGAGATGTGCCTACCTCTGCCTCCAAGTGCTGGGATTAAAGGCTTGGACCACCACCACCCTGCTCTATTGGGGATCTTGAAATGAATCACTCAAAATAAGGGTGAGGTCAACTGTGTTTTGGCATTTGGATGAATTATTATATCATTTATCCTTGAGCAAAGCACTAAGCCTATTTTAGACCTTCAATTTTTTTTTTTTTTAAATAGACAGGACCTAGGACCCACATGATTGAAGGAGAGAACTTACTCTCTCCCACATTATCCCCTGACCTTTATACCCTAGTCAGCTCCTACACACACACACACACACACACACACACACACACACACAAAGCTTGAAAACAAAATAACAAAAAACAAAGTAGTTGTTTTTTGCTTTTTTTTTTCTTAAGGGCTATTGAGTTGGCTCAGCAGTAAAGGCATTTAATAGCTTGAATTCAGTTCCTGAGTCCTACATGGTAAAGGTGGAAGTAAAGAATTGACTCCCACAAGTTGTTCTTGGATTTTCATGTGTATATCAATGTATATACATCCACACAAAAAAATAGTACGAAGTTTGTTTGTTGTTTTTTGTTTGTTTGTTTTTAATAAATGGAAAAAGAAGGAAGTATGTCTATTGATTAGCAATTAGGAAGTCCTCCGTGCTCTTCTAGAAGTTTAACCAAGATTTTGAGTAGTGGAACTCATGGGGAGTAGAAAAGTAGTTTATAGTTTAGGTGTGGTTTGGATAAGACATGAAAAATAGAATTTGAGTGCTCACCTTTAATCATAGAACTTGAGAGGCAGGCGGGCAGATCTCTGAGTTAGAGGCCACCCTGGCCTATATAGCAAATTCCTGGCCGGCCAGGGCTACATGGTGACACCCTCTCTAGAAAAGAAAAAGAAGAGTGGAGTGAGACCTGATGGCTAGTATTGACTATGGTCGATTTTTAGAGGGAATCAATGAAAGAGGAAAAGACTGTCAACAAGAACAGATGGGTAGATTGGACTTGAATAAGAAATAAACTCATTTTCTGTAGGAAGGTTAGCTTTCCATTTTCTGTGAGGAGTATGACTATAAAAAGTAGTGCCAAGAAAAAAATGAAAGCATCATACCTTTTATTTATATTCGTCATCATTATTGCTGTGTATGTGTGTGGTTGGGCAGCTCGAGGGAGTCGCTTCTCTCCTTCCACCTGTATGTGATGTGCTTATTAGGTTTTGTCAACTTGACACAAACTAGATTCTCCCAGGAGGAGGGACACAGTTGAGGATATGCCTGCCTCAGCCTGGCCTGCCTGTGTTCTGTTTTCTTGGTTGTGACTAATGAGGGGGCAGGCTCAGCTCACCCTGGGCAGTCCCACACCTCTGGGTTGGTGGTCCTGGGAGGTAAACAAAAGAAGGACGAGAGCCAGCTGACAAGCCAGGGAGCAGCTTTTCCCATGGTTCCTGCCTCTGCTCCTGCCTTGACTTCCCTGGGGGTTAACTGTGATTGAGACATGTAAGCCCAGGAAACCCTTTCCTCCCCAACCTGCTTTTGGTCATGGTGGTTATCAAAGCAAACTAGTATGTGTGAATTCCAGTGACGGAGCTCAAGTTATTCAGGCTTGCGTGCTAAGTGCCCTTACCCCCTGTGCCTTCTTACTGACCCAAGTCATATCTTTTAGCCTAAGTTTTCTCATTTCTAAAGAAGAGAGTATTGTTAAGAAAAAGAAGCTCTGGGGAATTCGATAGCATTAATGGGTTAGAATCATCACTGAGTTAGAGTGGGAACGGAATGCCCAGCCATAGCAGGAAAGTGAAACACAATTTTACAGTCTTGCTAGTTCCACTCCTACCAAGACACGCTATACCACTAATGGTTGAGGTGACTCGCCTCAACAGTGCAGAAATCAAGAATGCTAGAGAGACCTTTTCCAGGCCACACCTCAGGTTTTTCATTTCCTGGGATTTCTCTATCCACTCCATCAATGTTGATAGGAAATAGGAGACATCTATCACATTTGTAGAGAAGCAGCAACAAAGACCTTGAAGTAGCCAGCTCACAATGTTCAGAGTCAGTGTTAGGCAACCTAATCAGTTTCTATCATAACTAATATGTCCATCATAAAGACTAATATTACAAAGGTGAGATAAACAATGATGGAACTACTTTTAATCCTGCCACCTCACAGAAAAGTCCACTGTAATAGCCTTGTATTGTCTGCAGATATTTTCTGTTCAGACACAAGAAAGGGTGCTAAAATTAAACCTTGTGCCTTGGGCATGTTAGGCACGCCCCCTGTAGCTGAGATACCTGCCTGCCAGTCAGTGTGCACATTATTTTAAACAAAATATGGAATCAGTGCTGTAAAAAGATTTTACTGTTGGCTTTTAATTTAATCTTTCATAAAAACATCAGTAATTCTACCTGCCAAAGCAGTGGCTATGTAATAGTTTATGGCATAAATCCATCATTATTTACTTAGCCTATGTAGAAGGTTTTGTGGGGGATTTTTTTAGTAAATATTCAAAGAACTAGTAGACACAGTACTTAGAAGTGTTGAAAGTTTCAACTGTAATTTTGGGGAGGAGATAACACTCTACAGATCCTACTTAAGAATAGACAAATGGTTCTATACAACTATGGAAATTTTTCAGTTCTACGTAATAGAAAAGCTACAAGCAAACATTTTTAGGGTGCTAGACCAAAGGCAAGTTTAAAGTAATTCTCTATTAATTTGAATATTAAAGGATGTAAAGTCTAGAAGAGACCAACAAACTCAACACAGTAGTATTGGAAGTAACAATGGAGTTAGATGAGCAGTGTAGCAGAAATGAGGGAGACAGAAACCCTAAGGAAATACATAGTCAGAAGGTGGGTTTTCTCTTTCAGAACATCACAGGTAAGTCATTTCAGAGCTCTGACATAGTTTGAATAAAAATAAATGAAGATGTAATGGTAGGGTTTTTGTTTGTTTGGGTTTTGAGGGGGGCTGTTCTTTTTATTATTATTTTAAGGTGAAGTCTCCAGCCCAGTCTAGTCTTAGACTCCCTGTGTGACCAAAGATGACCTTGAACTTCTGATCCTCCTGCCTCCACCTCCTAAAAGCTGAGATTACAGGTCTGTACCATTCTGTCCAGGGTATGCTGTGCTTGGAATTGAACCCAGGGCCTTCTGAGTGGTAGGCAAGTACTCTACCATTTCTGCTACATTCTCAGACCAGAATTTAATACTAGGTTGCTAAAACATAGTGAAAGTCAAAATCATTGATTTTTGGAGCTAGCAAAAGTAAAAGCCAGAGGATTTATTAAGAAAATCATGTCCAGGAATGGACTTGGAAGGCAGAAGCAGGCAGATCTCTGAGTTTGCAGACAGCTAATCTATATAGGGAGTTCCAGGCCAGCCAGAGCAACACAGTGAGGCCCTGTCTAGGGAAAAGGGAAACAGAAAATCATGTCGCTGAGCATGGTGATATGTTCTACTGATCTTAGTACTTGGGAAACTAAGATGGGAAAATTAGAAGTTCAGAGGGGAGATGAGTTAAGAGCTGTTTGTAGAAAACAAAAGAAATTCCAAGCAAGCTATCCATGGTTGTATAATTTGCAGAGACTGGAAACCAGTTATGGTATAGACACTAAAGTGGACAAGTGGATTAAAGGGCTTTTTTTTTTTTAGCCCAGATGAAGATATGTCATAAAGAACCATCCCCGCCCCAGGACTTCTGTGGGGACTTCTTCTGCCCCAAGGAGGGGGCAGTTTACAAAGTTGCTAGTTGGATGGGCCAGTGAGGCTCTGACCGTATGCTCACAATGAAGGTGAATTTCAGCTAAGGCTTTAACAGGTAGAGGGATTATTTAGACAGGCAGTAGACACAGGAAAATTTACTAATAACGTCATCCAACTCAAAAGGAGTACACTATAAAGGGAGGGTATTGTTTTAGATAGTGAGAAACCTGATCAAGTTCTTCCATGTACATTTATTGTGTTTTGTGAAAACTTAAACCATTGAGTAAATAATTTATTCTTATTAATAAGATCTTTTAAAGAAGTTAAAGAAATTTAGGGGTTGACTATAGCAATTTTGCTTGAAGTGTTGTTTATTGACCTTTGCATTTCAGGAAAAAAATAAAAATACTGAGAAAAGAACTGACCCAGAAATACAAAAAGAAAAAAGTACCCCAAAACAGAACCCAGTGAATAAAACCGAAGAAAAATCCAAAACTCTCAAAAAATCCACGAACCCTTATGGGGAATGGCAAGAAATTAAACAAGAGGCCGAGTCTCAGTAAGTACCTACGATGTCAGCCCACTGCTGCGTCTAAGCACCTCAGCACCGTGCAGTCAGGAACCTCAAGTGTGCTTGTAGCTCTTTCTTACAGCTCTAGATTATTTTTAATTTTAAAGGATGAAACAGGGCTGTTTTAAAACAAGTTAGTGATTGTTTCATTTCCTTACATAGCGTGACGTTTCTAGTGACCACATACACATACTCATTATCATTTTTTTATTAAAAAAAAATTTGCAGTAAATATTCTGCAAGGTACTTTAGCTATAGAATTCATTCAAGGGCAAAGGAAAAACTTTTGCTTTGTTACTTTCTCCAAGTGTCTCACTAAAGAGTGTTTTGTTTTTTATTGTGGGCATAGATTTTGTTACGATTGGTTGATTTGTTTGTTTTTTTGTTTGGTTTGAATTTTTGGGTTTGTTTGTTTTGAGAGTCTTGTGTAGCTTCAGGCTAGCCTTAAACCCCTGAACAGGCCCCAACTCATGTGCTAGTATTAATAGGTACATACCACTATACCTGGCTCTATACTTCAGAGTTTTTAAGCTCATGTTCAAAACAGAAAAGTTTGTCAACAGGTAAGCACAGTGGCCTAAAGATGTTACCTGATTATGTTACTGGCTTAACCACTCAAAGGGGTTTTCTTAGAGCATTTATTTTACCAGGGAAGTAGATGTCACTCCCAAGCACGAATTTTAGTGTTTCTTTTTTTTTTTTTTTTTAAGAAAACTTCAAAGGAACTTTCCAGGTGAAGGGTGGGGGGGTTTATAGGTAAAGCAGATATTCTTTAAAACAGTGATTTGAAATGATAGAATAGATGCTTTTTATGTACTTTCATAGTGAATTTGTAAAATTCTTAGCTGAGGATGTGGGTACACCACCTATAACACCAGCACTTGGGAGGTAGAGGCAGGATATGCTTCAAAAGCATGGACCACAGAGTGAGATTCTTATCCCAAAAAGCTATCAAAACCAAAACTTAAACCCTGCTCCTTAATGAAAAGGTGGTACTTTCTTCACAAGTCCTGGACAGCTCAGTGTACAAACTTTATTCCCCAGTTATGATAGGATATTATGCCTATATGTGGAAGTTACTGAAGAAATAGACACTGCATTCTTTTCAGTTCTTGTCACTTAAAACAGGAAGATGGTTTTATACCCACTGATGAGAACAATTTGGAGATGGACAAAAAAAAAAACACCTGATATATAAACAAGGAAAAGAGACTGGGAGGAGAGGTTACAACAGGAAGTTAGGGATAGCAGGAGAGTGAGGGAGATGAAGGAAGGAGAATCTACTAACTCATTCTTTGTTGAAAATGCTATAATGACATCTAATACCTTGTATGTTGGTTTAGCATTTTTTAATTAAAGTAGGAAGATTTTCTTATGTCAACATCTCCTACTTCAAAATTGAGATATCTTTTTAATGCTAATTTCAGGCTAGTTAGGTGCTCAATATGTATCCAACTTCTTAAGTAGATTAATGTAGTTTCTTAAAGGGCTTTCGCAAGGGGTTTCACACACCCTTTAAGGGGTTTCACATACCCTTCCAAAGGAAAAAGGGCATAATATACTTACTGTAGAAATTTTTTGAAAACGAAGAAAAGTGTACAAATAACTCAGTTCTTACCTAGAAATAATACTAACATTTTAGAGCATTTCCCCAGTTTTTCTAATTTTGCCATTTTACATTATTAATGTTTCCCTATTATGTTAAAGTTCTAGAAACATTACTCATGATTACTATGTAGTTTTTCATCTTTCAGGCATACCTTGATTTTTGTTCCTTTTTGTTCAAAATAAATGTCCTCTGCTTCCTTCACCCAAAATGTGTATGTGTGTGTGCATGCCTTATGTGTGCAGGTGCCCTAAGGGGCCAGATGAGGGTGTCAGATCCTCTGGAGCTAGAGTGAAATTGATTTTAAGCCATTCATCATCAGTGCTTAGAATCAAACTCTGGTCTTCTGCAAGAGCAGCAACACTTTCTCAGCCACTGAGACATCTCTCCAGGCCTGTTCTCCCCACCTCCCACCCCTGAACTCACTATATAGACCAGACTGGTTTTGAATACGTCTAAGACCAACCTCCGCCTCCCTACTTTCTGAGTATGTATATGTCTTTGTGAAAGTATGTGGTTTATATGCAGATATTTGTTATAATCTGTCAAGTAATGGTTCATTTTTCTTTCTGTTCCAGGGAAGAGGTAGATTTGGAACTTCCAAGCACCGAAAGTGAATGTCTATCAACTTCAGAAGCTGCAGCTGGGGAAATCAAAGTGGTATTTAAAGAGAAAACAGTCTCTTCTCTGGGAGTTGCAGCAGATGGAGTGGCCCCGGTCTTCAAGAAGAGAAGAATTGAAAATGGAAAATCTCGGAATTTAAGACAGCGAGGTGACGATGAGTGACTGTAAAGCCTTTCCTTCAAGTGCTCTGGACAGAGGAGACATGCCCTTTCCAGACTTCTCTGTGTTTTGAGTACTGTAGTGCTGCAGTTTATATTTATGCTAAATGCATTGTGTGAATCTAAATAAATCTTTTTTCATGTGAAATTTATTTTTCCTTAAATGGAAGCCTACCACATTGCATTGTAATACAGTGTATTATGTTCAATGTCTAAATTGCTAATTATATGATAATTTAAGATGCTATGTATCTGTTATTTAAAACATGGGGAAGACCCTTGCTCTGTTCTTACTCATTTGAGCAGAACTTACCCTGCATTGAAAATGCGTTATCTCTGCACACTGAAATTAACCTGTTACCTGAGAAATAAGAATCAGACACAGATGTGCACAGCCCCGTGACAGTTTTGATGGTCCTTTCTGAAGCCTGGATGTAGAAAAGTATGCATATCGGCTTGTCTAACTCTTTGAAGATCAGAAACCAGAAGCTGGAGCCACTTGGGTACTAAAATGCGAGTGACAGCTGACCAGGGGTAGAAACCTGCACTTACCCCAGGTCAGCTTGTAGCAGCAAAAAGCATTTTAACTTTAGGCTGAGGATCAGAGAACTAAGAAAGAAGCACACTCGTCTTCACACTCTGGTATAGTCCTTCCCAGTCAGGCATCCCTTTTAATAGCCCTGGATCCAGTGGAAGGTTTATCTAAGGAAATGTAAACCAAAGGCTTGAGCTAAGATAGGTTTCATCGTCCACTTAGATGTTTCCCATTTACTGGTTGCATTTCTTAAGTAGAAATTTCGTATTCTATTTGAAGTACCTCCCTTTATTACTTTTGCATATTTTAAATTATATTTTTCATAAGTTGTACAGTATGTAACTTTTGGTAGCAAATACTTGTCTTTTTACAATTGCTAGTGTACATGTAAGACTAGCTTATTAAAAACTATAAAAAGGTAAATATTGGGGTCCTTTTTTCTTCTAATACAGATCAAAGTTGCTTATCATTGGCAAAATAGTATTTGGAGAGTAATTGTTGCAATTATTCAGCCCTAAACTTTGCATTTTGAGACATTTTAAAGTTTGTTTTGTTAAAAGAGTTTTGCTGTGTTGCCCAGGCTGACCTCAAATCCCGGTCATCCCACCTAAGAGTACTCAAGTACTGGAATTAACTGGTATACTCTTCCTCTGGCCCACACTCCACACCGTGGCACCCACATTCACATTCTCTGTACTCCGTGTGTGTGTGTGCGCGCGCGCGAGTGTATGTGTCCTGTGTCTGTCTATCATACAGGACACCAAGCCTGAGGACTCGCGTCCAGTTCTAGAACCCACATGGTGGAAGGAGGAAACAACTGCTGCGAGATGTCTTCTGACCTCTACATGAGTGCTATGGCATATTTGTACCAATCCACATGGCCACTACACACACACACACTTTAAAAATACCTGCTGACTGTTGGTCTATAGGTTTACTTCTGGACATTCAGCTCTTATTTTGTCAGATTGTATGTTTCCTCCTGCCAATACCATACTGGTTTGATTCCTGTAGCTGTGCAATAAATGTTTTGATTTTGCTTGTTTTTGTCTGGTAGACAGTCTTACTATGTAATCTAGACTGACTTAAGAAAACATAATCTCACCTCAGCCTCCCCATTGCTCAGAGTACAGTTGTACGTGACCATGCTTGGCTCTGTATTTTTTTTTTTTTTTTTTTTTTTTTTTTTTTAGTGAGGGAATATGGAGATCCTGTCTCTCATTTGCTATTATTAGACAGCCAGTTTATATTTTCTGAATATAAGTCAATAAATATATTGGTATTAGAGTTTGCATAGATATCTTTCCTTTTGCAGTACTGGTTAAGTATCCTAGGTATGTGGCCATGGAGTCATACTCCAGCCTGTATTGGATTCTGGGTGGCTTAATACCATTCAGTATCTCAAACCAGCCACATCAAGGAGTAACAATAACTGAGGATCCAGATTTCTAAGGAATTAGACTTGCCATCTGGTGACTCCCTGACAGGTGATCCTCCCGTGGAACATGTTGCATGGCACTAGACCGTCTCCAGTTTTTAGCAATAAATAGGTTTTTAGCTACCACAAATGTTTGACACACAATGTGTTGTGTAATACTGTATTGTTTTTTGTGAGACAGAGTTTCTCTGTTGTAACTCTGGCTGTCCTGGGCTGGCCTTGAACTCAGCAATACCACCTGCCTCTGCCTCTCCTCGAAAGTGCTGGGATTAAAGGCATGAGCTACCACTGCCCGGCTCTATTGTTTTTTTTAAGTGGGTCTATCATAGCTGAGGCTAGATTAGCAAAGGATAACCTTGAACTCCTGATCTTCTTGCCTTCATGTGCCAAGTGTTGGGATTATAAGAATATAATGTGATTGATTTTCAGTCATTTAAAACAATTTTTAAGCATGGAAATTTCTAAAAGATTAAAATAAAATGGTTTTTTTTTTTGTTTTTTCTAAGCACTCACATGTCATCATTTAGTGCCTAACACAGTAAGCACAGTCCTCATCCCTCATCAAGAAAATTTATCTTTGAAATGCATGGAGACCATCAGAGAAAACTACAACCAATAAAAATACATAATGGTGGTGCCCAGTCCCACCATATAAATCTACAGTACAACTATACCCAAGGCCCAGGGATCATTTCGGAAGAACAGGTGGAAAAATCAGGAAGTTTTACTTGAAATTGCATCTCCTAGGAATGTCAGATGCTAATCCCATAAAATCTCACTAACCTGACTGCTTAAACATGAGCTGAACAAGGATAATAGCAATAGATATGCTAAAGTGGAAGGGAGCAGAGAGAAGGCCTCAAACCTACACAAAGACTACAGGATCTAAGGAATGTTGCGAAAGCAGGAAAAGTAGTCTTTCCCAGGGAAGAGCACACCAATTGATGATCCACTATCAAATGGCCAGCCCTGAAAACACACATAGGAGAAATATTATATAGGTTGTGTTTATGTATTTAAGAATATATATGCATATATGTATCTATAGTTAATGAAGAAAAAGGCTGTGAATTTAAAATAGACCAAATGGGGTATGTGGGAGGGCATGGAGAGAGGAAATGGAAAAGGGAAATGATATAATCTCAAAAAAAATAAAAATAAAAAAATTTGAAGAACACACACAAAATAGCCAAATAGCCATAGATCTACTACCAAAATCTGAGATCACTGTACCCCTCTATTGCCAGCTCATCTTTCATTTTGTTCTCTTGGATGCACCACCCTCCCAAAGTATGTTGTTACTAAAGATAGCAGCAATGAGATGACTCCCCCAGGAAAGGTGCATGCTAAGCAAGCCTGACAACCGGAGTTTGATCCCTGGAACCCACATGGTGAAAAGGAAGAAATTATTACACAAAACTGTCCTCTGACATACAAACACAAACTATAACATGCACACATCAGCACATCATACACAACAATAAAATATATAAGCAATGAAGGAAGGAGGGGAGAGGGAAGAAAGGAAAGAAAGAAAAGGAAGGAAGGGCCGGAAAGATGACTCAGGAATTAAGAGCCCTTGCTGTTCTGTTCCCAGGACCCATGTGTCTGCTAACAACTGAAACTCCAGTGCCAGAGGATCCAGCACCCTCTTCTGGCCTCCACAGGCACTGCAAGTACATGGTACACATAATTCATGCAGACAAACACCCTTACACATAAACGAATCTTTAAAAAATAGCCAGGCGGTGATGGCACATAACTTTAATACCAGCACTCAGGATGCAGAGGCAGGTCAATCTCTGAGTTTGAGGCTAGCCTGGTCTACAGAGCAAGTTCCAGGACAGACAGAGCTGCAACACAGAAACCCTGTCTCAAAAAAACTAAATAAATAGATAAAAAATAAAAAATAAATTGCCAAGTATGGTGGTATAAGCTTTTAACTATAGCACTCAGGAGGCAGAAGCAGGTAGCACTCTATGATTTCATGGCCAGCCTGGTCTATATAGGGCGTTCCCGGCCTGCCAAAGATTTAGTGAAACCCTGTCTCAGAAAGTAAAAGTAATAAATATAGCAGAAAGTATTGAGGTGGATACTGCTTTTAGGATGTTCAAAAAAGCCCGTGAGATGAGCAAACTGGGCCATCCTACTTTTGGACAAGGTTATAGGACTGTTTGCTGAGGAGTACAAAATGAGTGCTGTCTGGCTTGTATGATCAAAACATACCTAAGTTCTGGACACTGAGACAGGAGAACAGCCTAAACTACCGAGCATCTCAAAAAAACAAAAAATGAGACACAATAAGACAAAGGCCTACAGAAATCACATATACTCTAGTACACAGCATCAGTCAGCAGAACTTACGTTGTCCACCATTGCCAAATACACTTTAAAAAAAGATAGTAATGGTGGTGCTCTCCTAATTCTATCTAGTATTGGAGGAAGCATTGAGATATGAGGATCACATCTGAGGCTAGTCTGAGCTACATGAAGTGTCGAGCCTGTCTATGTAGTAAGATTCAGTCTGAAAAAAATAAAATAAAAAGCTCTGCTTTATTAAAATGAAGACTGATGTTTTATAATGAATATAGTTTAAAAAACAAAAACAAAACAAAAAACAAAAAACCTCATCTTAGTTCCTGCCCCCAAAATAGAAATGAAATTAACAGACAACAAAGAGGAATTATTTAGGCCCTAAAAAAGCACTTCACAGTTTGAAACCATTAATTTTGGGGGATACTATAGCACCCTTGACTCCCACTGGGTTGCTGGGTCGAGTTTCTTCCGCCGAGTCCATGGTGTGGCAAATATCTAGGCAATTAATTTCATTTGGTGTGTTATAAACACTGCTCTTATTTTATTGCCAACTCCCCTACCCCCATTATGTTCTTGGGCTGTGTATGTGCACATGAGACTGAGCCAAGCACGGCTTCACACAATGCTAGGCAGCTACTCTATTACATCCTCTTGACAGCTTTTGGTTGATAAGGAAAATGTTTGGTTTAACCAGATAATTCTTCTGAACAATTAGGATCTATAAACTGTTGCATAAAAGAATTTCAATTTGTTGCTCTCAAACTTTTGATTTGAAACCCTAGGTTAAACAATTAAACATTAGTATTATCTTGGTATACTATGAAGTTTTCTGGGAAAGAATTTTGGTTCTGTGATATATTTGTGAGTTAGGGAATATATGTTGTTTCTTAGATGAGTGACTTTATCTGGTTAATTGCCAATTAAGGCACTAAACTGTATATTAATACTTGCAATTGGTTCATTATCAATAAAACATAAGTCAGGTTTTTAATTCTCCAGTTCTGTTTACCATATAAAACCTTTGATTGAATAATGTGACACAGCTACCAGTGTTGAAATCCTTTTCGACAAGAAAGCTTCCTTGTCTTCATTTTTCAATTAATGAGCATATCTTTCAACAGGTGCTCAGTGCAATATCATTTGCAGGATTAATACTCTTAAGGTTTAGAATGACCTGAGAGCTGAAGAGATGGCTCAATGGTTCTTATAGACCTCGAATCAGTTCCAGCACTCATAAATGGTATAATTGCCTGTAACTCCAGCTCTAGGGGAATCCGATGCCCTCTCTGGCCTCCAAGGACACTGCACACATATGATGCACATACAAATAGGTAAAACTTACACTTAAAATATTAAAAGAGAGCTGGGCAGTGGTGGTGCATGCCTTTAATCCCAGCACTTGGGAAGCAGAGGTAGGTGGATCTCTTAGTTCAAGGCCAGCCTGGTTTACAGAATGAGTTCCAGGACAGCCAGAATTACAACAGAGAAACCATGTCTCGAAAAACAAACAACAAAACAAAAACAAACAAAAAATGAAGATCTGTCTTCATAGGCTCTCTTTGGAAAGATTGGCTTCAAGGAAAGAGTGGCCACCCTGTCTCAAAAATCAAATGAAAAGCAAAATAAAACAAAATTCCCTACAGCTGAATATTATCAAGACATTTTCTTTTTCTTTTTTTAATAAATGAGCATTTTTTAAAGATTTTTTAAAAAATGTTTATTAACATATTTGATTAATGCCAGAAGAGGGCATTAGATCCCATTTAAGATGGCTGTGAGCCACCATGTGGTTTCTGGGAATTGAACTCAGGACCTCTGGAAAAGCAGCTAGTGCTCTTAACCACCGAGCAATCTCTCCAGCTCATGGAAACATTTTCTTAACTGAGGTTCCCTCCTCTCAGACAACTTTAGCTTGTGCCAAGTTGACATAAAACTACCCAGCACAAATGCTCTCACATGCTGGAAGCATTGCATGTATTCATTTGTTATTCCTCATTATGTATCTTCTTTACTGAATATATTATACTATCTTTTTTTATTATAATACACACACACACACATATATATATGCATATATATAAGCACAGTCTTTTGAATGCTGAGAATTAGTGTTCAATGATCATTAAATGAATAAGTATGAATAATGAATAAATGAACAAGTATGTAAGATGTTCACATTTAGGTGACAAACACCTCCATTTATAGCTATTTATAGCTTTGTCAATTTTCTGGTTGTTACAGCAACTCTCTAACTCTCTAGAACTTCAGAGTTATTTTTGATGTGCATATTCTTTTGAAGTAGGATAAAAAGATAAGGAAAATTAACAGGATGAGACATAAAAGGAGCCCCTTTCCCCACAATCTAGACACAATTTCTCACTAGGCAGGACTCAAGAATTCTAGGACAATAACATTTTCTGTGAAGGTCATTGTCTTAGTCTCTGTTCTATTGCTGTGAAGAGACATAATGACCAAGGCAACTCTTACAAAAACTATATTTAACTGGGGGCTTGCTTACAGTCTCAGAGGCTCAATCCATTAACATCATGGCAGGGAGCAAGGCAGCAGGCGTGGTGCTGGAGCAGTAGCTGAGAGCTTACACTGTGATGCACAGGCAAGCAGAGGGAAAGAGAAACACTGGGCCAGGTGTCTTGAAACCAAGCCCACCCCAGTAGCACACTTCCTCCAACAAGGCCACACCTCCTAATCCTTCTCAAATAGTGCTATTCTCTAGTGACTAAGCATTCAAATATATGAGCCTATGGAAACTATTCTTAAACTAACACAGTTGCAACAAAGAAACAGATTTCATCTATTTGTTTATTGAGTCAGGGTCTTACTGTGTAGTTCTAGTTGGCCTAGAACTCTATACCAGGCTGTCTTTGAACTCACAAAGATCTGCCTCTGGAATGTGTGTGCCAGCCGGGCAGTGGTGGCACAAGCCTTTAATACCAGAATTACAAAGGAGAAAACCTGTCTCAAAAAACCAAAACAAAAAGAAAAAAAAATAAAAATTTATAACTTAGTGTTTGCGGCACATTTTAAATAGGATGTAAAATTAAGAGATTAAAACAAACAGAATAGTAAACCTCTGAATTTGGTGCACAGTAAGTTGTTAAACCATTAGAGTGCTAAGATTTTTCACATTGTTTTTCGTACATTAACTTTTCAAAACCAAACCTTCAATTAACTCCCCTATCACCTTGAGAGAAAGGTACCTCTCTCAAGCTCTTCACTCAGCCAAGTCTTCATCATAAAAAGAACCTGAACTTCCTCAATCAGAATACAGCTCACTCAACCCACCTAAGTCCCAACTGATACTAGATTTACTAGGTATCTCTTCTTCAGCTAGGGAACGAGGCCCAAGGCAGAAAGGATAAATACTGGCTAAGAGGAAAAAAAAAACGATTGGGTCAAACTTCAAGAGGCCTAATGCGGTACCTATATTAATCCACCTGGCTTCTCCACTGTCATTTTCATACACTGTCACCCTGTTCTTTTTCCATTGTGGGGTACATGGGTTAAGCAACAATTTCTGGTCATGTTTGATAATCTGGTAATTGCTGGTCCCTATCATCAAAGGAGTATTGTCTCCATTCTGCACTAACTAGATCGTAAATTTTCATGAGTGGTTTGTCACAAATCCAGTAGATCTCATCATTGAAGACACAGGCTTCCTTGAAAGTCACTGAACTTCAGAGAAACACACTTTAGCCACATATTATGGCTTGAATCATAAGAGAACAAGTCTGTACTGCAGAAGCATAGAATTACCACTAGGACAAAGGGTATAAAGGAATTCGGTTGAGCCACTATCGCCCACTGGTTCCTCTGAACTCCACTTCCTTTAATTTAGCTCCAGTACTTGGGTCTCGACCACCCAAAATGTAGATGTAGCCATTCAGATATGCCACATTCATGCCTTCCCAACACGGCAAGTGGTCTGTCAGTTGATGCCAACTATTATGGCTGGTTTATACACCCAGAGTTCTTTCCTGGGCTGGGCAGGGAGAGAGATGTCACGGTCTGGAGAGATAAAGATGGCTAAGGTGGTGACAGTTCTAGTGTGAGCTACGCAAGTCACAGGTGAGGGTGCATTGTAAACTTCCCCAGAGTATGGGTCACAACAGAGTAAGGGATGTTTGGGGTGTCCCATGATTACCATTCGCTTGACACACATACCTAACCTGGGGGGTGGATTTTCTTCTGTAGGAACAATAGTGCTACTGGTGTTATTGCTGGTGCTATTGTTATTATTGCTGCTATTGCTACTGCTGATATAGTTATTGTTACTGCTATTGCTATTGTTGCTGCTGCTGCTGCTGCTGCTGCTTGGCACTAGCACCAGAGACTTGTGCAGCCCATCACCAAAATTCAACTGCAGGAGGGCCCCTTCAATAATGTCCAGGCAGTACTTTTTCACAATAGGCTTGGTCAGGAGCCCCTCGAGGTAGTCCTGATCTTCTGTAGGGAAGTGTGCCCAACGAACACACTTGAAGACTTCTGCAGCGCTGGCGCCCCGCTCCTTGGGGGCGGCCTCCAGCCACTGCACAGCCACGTGACACACCGTCTTCTCACTGTCCACGTCCAGGCTGTCGAGACGCAGGACGGCCAGCAGCTGCGCCAGGGTCAGGTCCGCCAGCGTCTCCTCACGAATGGAACCCATCCTGCTGAGCTGCTTGAAGTTGTGAGCTATAAAGGACTGGGCCTGCGAGCGCAGCTTGTGATGGTCGAAGGCGTCGGCAAACTTGAGGATGGCCGTGCAGTTGGTCAGGTCGAGGCGGCGCGCCAGGAACGAAGCACAGGCTTCGCGCACGTACTCCAGCTGCAGCATGTCCGACGCCGCGTACAGCCGCTGCACGTTGGCCTCGCTGAGGGACACGCGCCCCGTGTAGCAGTAGTCCACCAGGACCTCGAACGACTCGGCATCCACGTCGTGGATCGTCACGCTGGCCTGCTGGCTCTCGTACATGCCGCCCGTGAACATGCTCTTGAAGTAGGGGCACGCCGCGGCCAGCACGTTGCGGTTGCACGAGAAGAGGCGCCCCGTGCCCGGCCCGCTGCCCGGCGTCACCACCTCGATGGTCACATCGCACAGCAGCCGCGCGTCGTAGAAGGACTTGAGCTGGGCCAGGAGGGCGGCGGAGTGGGCCGCGTCCTTTAATTCCTCCGGGCCCGTGAAGAAGGCCGACACCGAGGGCTTGGAAATCCGCTTGGGCCGCCTCCCGCCGCGGGGGCTGGCGAGGCGGCGAGAGCGCGGGGCGTCCTCCCGGGACTGCATGGTGGAGATGGCGGCGGGGCGCCGAGGGCGAGAACGGCAGCAGACGCCGGGCTCCTCACGCCTCCCTCGCCGACGCCGACACCGAGGCGTCCCAGAACAGACTGGAGCATGCGTCCTTTTACTTAACTCGGCCTCGCGCAGCGGTGCCGCCTCCCTTTGTGGCGTAGGCAGAGGCCGGCGTCCTCAGACCAGCGCTGACTCCATCGTCTAAGTCGCCAGTATCGTGGAAGTAGGTGCCAGGGTAAATTACAGGTTGATTTACGCGCCTCGAGGCATGATGGGACTTTTCAAGTTCCAGGGCGGAAACTGAAAGGCTGTCGCCGCTTTGCATGTTGGGAGTTGTAGTTTATCTAAAGCCTTTCTGGCTTTTCATTGTTTTCAGACTGTACTAGAAAGCAGCAGTTCTCTTGGGATTTATGTAGGATTTAGAACTTATGGTATGGAGTCATCACTAATCCTTTGGTTCTAATACGTGTTTGGTTTTTCTTTTGTATAATTATCTCTGTGTGTGTGAGTGTGTGTGTGTGTGTGTATATATATATATATATATAATTATAATTATATATCTGTATATATTATATATGTTTATATATCTGTGTATGTATATACAGATATATAATTATATATACATATAATTTTTTATTTGTGTAATAATTGTATTTGAAAAGATTATATGACGATTAAATGAACTACATTTCATTGGATTTAGGACGCTTAATAGTTTTGTTTTACAAAATGATAGATTATACAATTCTTGGAATATAAAAGACCAGAGAGTTTGTTTTCCTTCCAGTATTTTATTAACAATGAAGAAACACTGATTTAATATGAGCCTACAGAAAAAAATATCTTCAAGTTTCTTTCTAAATGTCTCTGTTTTAGTTGGTTTGTTTGAATAGATTTTATTTTTACAACAGTTTTATGACCCTAGGAAAATTAAGCAGAAAGGGCAGGAAGCTCCCCAACACCCATGTCTCAGGGTTTCACCTATTAATACCCCTCCCAATGTCCTGCAGTAGTTCAAGATTTGTTAAAAATGATTATTCATCCACTAATATTAAAGTCTGCAGTTTATATAGGAGTTCACTCTTTGTGTTGTACAAATCTACAGGTTTTGACAAATTCATAAAGTGTGCCCACCATTAGAGTATCATACAAAGTGGCTTCACTGACAGAAATCCTGATGTTCCACCTTTTTTTAATCCCTATCTCTCCCTCAAACAGTGATAACCACAACATCCCTGTATCAGAGACTGGAGCCAGAATCTTAAGCTATGAAAGAGCTGCATTATGAACTATACCACCAGCCCAAGCACTGAACTGTTTTGCTATTGTTTTGAGAATTATCTAGATCATGATATCTCTCTTGAAGATCAGACTTAATTCCATCAGGATTTGGAAACAAGGCATAGTCACTGTTGATGAAAATGGATCAAGAGGCTTTTCACTGTTGCCTCACCCACATTCCCTGTCTCTAAGGAAGCCACCCGAAGTCCCCTAAATGGGATTCAGGTTGAGAATCACAACTACATCAACAGACCACAGGCCTCTCCTGTCACTTGTAAGCAGGCACAGCTGATCTGATTATGCCAGCTGTTTTGTTTGGAGGACCATACTCCAGAACACCTGTCTTGTAATATCAACCCTCCCACATCAAGCTGTGTCATTGAGATCAGTGGTTCTCAACTTGTGGGTCGAGACCATTAGAAAACACCTATTTCTGATGGTCTTAGGAACTGAGACACTGCTCAGTAGCAAAACTACAATTGTGAAGTAGCAATGAAAACAATTTTATGGTTGGGGCTCACCACAACATAAGGAATTATATTAACGAGTTACAGCATTAAGAAGGTTGAGAACCACTATGTTAGCATAACTGACTCCATGATGGAAGTTCCATTCAGGCCATAAAACTAGCACATAGACAGCACCACCTGCCAAAACGAAAACAAAGACCTAATCCATCAAAGCCAATAGTTGTGGGAAAGTCTCTAAATGTACAAACCTTGCTTTTTGGCTTCTGTAGTTCTGCATATGGCTAACTGTTCTCGTTACCTGAGGTGTGTCAACCAAGGACATGGTTTTTATGCTTAAAAGCCCATTCTGAGAAAGGCTTAGGGCTATACTGGGATGCCAAAACCCAGTGTAGTCGCAGGCCAGCTAATATATAATTTCTATTGGCTTCAACCCATGTCAAAGCAGTCTTCTTTGGCAGATATCCCACAACAGATTACTGGTGGCAAACAGAACCTTTCCGATGGAGAGACTGGATCCCTCAGAGAGGGCTGTCCTTTAGAGTGCTGATTCCAGATGTTACACAAGATGCAACATCACCTGTGTAAGTCTCACCACATATTTGCAGCTTAGGGATAAGCAATATTTAAAGTTAACTCTAGTTTATATCATCAAGGACGAGGATGTCTTATATCACAAGGAAGCAGTCACAGAAATCCAGGATGGGGGGGGGCTTTTTTTTTTTTTCTTCAGATATTTGGCAAAGGGCATAACACACAGAGACACAGATAAATAAGTAAATGTGGGGGCGGGGTGAAGGCATTAAAATGCCTGTTCTTAGTCTGGGGATGTAGCTTAGTTGGTCAAGTGCTTGCTTCTCACATGAGTCCCTGGATTTGATCCCCACACTGCATAAATTGAGCCTGGTAGTGCAGACTTTAATCCTAGCACTTGGGAGGTGGAGGCAGAAGGATCAGAAGTTCAAGGTCATACCCAGCTACATAGTGAGTTCAAGACCAGTCTAAGACACATGAAACCTGATTTTATATATATATATATATATATATTTGATTTTACATTTACTTATTTAGCCGTGTGTGTGTGTGTTATATGTAGGTACATGTGTCGCAGTTTGAATTAGGTCAGAGGACAAATTGTGGGCATTGGATTTTCTCTTCCTACCTTGTGGATTCCTGGATTAAACTCAGGTTGCTAGGCTTGGTCGCAAGTGCCTTTTTCCCACTAGCCATTTCACTGGCCCCAATACTTTGTTCTTATAAAGGATGTGTGGTGATCACGCTTTTGTTTTTAAGGGTTTATTTTTATTTTTTATTATTTAAATTTTTTAAATGTTTTATTGATTTATTTAATCTAAGTGTTCTGTCTGCATGTACACCTGCATGCCAGAAGAGAGCACCAGATCCCATTATAGTTGGTTGGGAGCCACCATGTGCTTGCTAGGAATTGAACTCAGGACCTATGGAAAAGCAATCAGTGCTCTCAACCACTGAGCCATCCCTCCAGCCTCTTTATATATATTTTAATTAAATATATATATATATATATACATATATATATATATATGTATATGTATATATGTGAGTAGGACTGGGCACATGATTGCAGGTACCTTTGGGGCCAGAAAAGGGCCACAGATTCCATGAGGCTGAAGCGACAGGTGATTTCAAGCCACCTAATGTGGGTGCTGAGAACCAAACTTAGGTCCTCTGCAAAAGCAGTATGTGATTTTTTTTCTTTTCTTTTTTTTAAGATTTTAAAAAATTTTTTGAGTATTCAGTCTGCATGTACATATGCATACCAGAAGAGGGCATCTGATCCCATTATAGATGGTTGTGAGCCACCATATGGTTGAACTCAGGACCTCTTGAAGAGCAGTCAGTATTTCCAGAATGAGCTCATTTTCTGATAAGGTGTCTTCCTCTTTTCTCTGTGGGACACACCTTATGCAGAAGATGCTCTTGCAGGATCTTGACCATTAGACATGAGCTCCACATGCAAATGGAGCTACTCCAGTATCCCTGTCTTAATCAATGGCCCCAGTCCCTGGGTATCAAGGACCCTCCCCTGCCTTTTTATCTATAAATGTAACTATTCTTGCTTCAATAAACTGAGATGTTCCACTGACAACACTCTGCGGAGAATCCTCAGTACATTCTTGTCGGCTCACAGATCTCTGATCTAAGACTTATGAGTCTGCTGTAGACCCATGTCCACCATGACTTCCCACTTGGGAGCTGGCCACTGGCTAGCAGAGCTACCTTGTGGGGCCAGGAAGCCACTGGGATTTAGATTTTAAAAATACTTCTGAACTCAGACCTGGTTTTAACTTTTCTGGTTCAAACTCTTCTCCAAACTGACTGGTTCAAACTGATCTTCTGAGCTGGCTGGCTGTTTTTGACTCAACTCTTGGGATTCTGGCAGACTCTCTGACTGCCTCAGACTGAACTGCTCTGCTCAGCTTCAAACTGATTCACTCTTCCTTTCCGATACTGACTTCTGCCAAGCTGCCTTTGTGTTTCTCCCCCAGTCTACTCACTGTTCCATATTGCCTCAGTCAGCCTCTCTGCCTTATCCTTAGTCAGACAGTTTCATGGTCTCTGTGTCTTGTCCCCTGTCTGCCTGCTTCAGACTGCTTGCCTCATACTGCCTGCTGTAACTGACTTTCCTCTGAGCTGAGAGCCTGCCTTTCTATTATGAGAGTTGAGCATGTCCTCGCTCTGATTCATTCTGCTAACTCTTCCTCTGATTAGTCACTTTGCCTGCCCTTCAATCTGACTCATCTCAGATGTCACTTCTGATTTGACACTGACTTCTGAGCTCTGCTTCCACACTCTGTTTCTGTCTTAGGGATTAAAGGCATGGACCCCCACTGCCTCCTGAATACTGGAAGCAAAGGTGTTTGCTACCATTGCTTTCTGAATACTGGGATTAAACATGAGTACCAATATTTTTACCTTTTTCTCTATATTCTATCTGGACCACACAGGCCTCTGAATGTGATTCCTTCATATAAAGCCCTGGAATATAGATTCTTCCTAGCTTTCACACAGACCTACTCCTCTACACAGACCTCTAAGTGTCTTTCAGGACATTTCCAAATAAGTCTCACTATTCAGAGAAAAACCCACCGTGAATGTGAATGGCACGATCTCAGAATCTCAGGGGCACCTGAACTGAATAAAAAAGGAGAGACCAAGTTGAGCACCAGCATCAATTTCTCTGTGCCTCTGTACTGTGGACACAGTGTGATCAGCTGCCACACAGTTCTGTTGCCATACCTTCTTCACTATAAGTGGGCTCCTTCAAGTTCAGAGTTAAAACAAAATCCATCCTTCTTTAAGTTGCTTTTGTCATTTGTTTGTCATACCAATGTGAAAAGTAACAAATATAAGATATTTAAAACGATATATTACTAAGATCTCATTCAGTAGCCCAGGCTGGCCTAGAATTCACTCTGTAGCCAGGCTGGCCTCAACCCTATTGTGACCCACATGTTTCAGCCTCCCAGGTGCTAAGGTTACAGACAAAAGCCACCACACTACACTGATAGTTTATGAGTCATCTCAAGTATCCCAGATTGGCTTTACTCTATGTAACTGAGGATGACTGAGAACTCCTGATCCTCATTCTCCATCTCCCAAGTGCTGAGATCACCAGGGTATGCCACCATCCTAACTCTTAACTATTTTATTTTTGAGACACCCTGGGTTGCCTGGAACTTTCTATGTAGGCCAGGCTGGCCTTGAACTCACAGAGCTCCACCTGCTTCTGCCTCTTGTTCACTGGTATTAAAGGCACATGCTACCATACCCTGCCCTTATCCTATATTTTTAATTTCACTCTGTAAATATCCCCAAGGCTTTCCCATGCCTCAGTTTCCCAACTGTATGCCCATTCCCTTTGTTTCAGTTCATTGATTTAAGATTTTCCTCCAAAGGCTCAACAATGACAGATCTACCTGCTTGTTAAAAAAGTATCTGAGTTAACAGATTCTTGTAGCTTGTCACCTTGGTGTAGTCTAAGCTCTTTCCTGGAGAAGCTTATGGCTCTGTACATGTGTACTGAACTCCACACATTGTAAGCCATAGCCTTTCAAGACTCCTATTCCTCAGAGAATCTTCCCACGTAACTTTTTCCTTCCTAGATCCCCGGTGTCCTCAGGCATTGATCTACTTCTTGCCCGAGCAGAAAACAGGTAGTTCAATAGCCATATCTATCTTGTTGCAGTATATTTGAGCATATCTCCAGATAATACATTCACTGCACTGAAGTGAAGATTCATTGCACTGACTGCCTAGAGCCTGGCAGCATATGATTACTATGGCTGAACCAACCTGCTTTCTCATTTAAATAAGAGCTACTTCCTCTTAGCTTAGTGTAAATAGAGTTGCTGATAAAGAGGTCCTTTGGATGATCCACCAGTCTGGAGGCAACATTAGGCATGGCCTGAGCTGTCTCCTATTTTTCTATAGTTACTCCACTATAAAAGGCGTACATAACTCAGATGGGTGGGGCCTGGCCCCTTTTGTGTTGGTGGTACCCCAATATAGAGGTGGACAGGCTCCGACAGCCAAAGATTTGGGAGGAGTAAATCACTTTGAGAGGACCAGGGTCCCCTCATGGTGGGCAGGCCCTGACCTCTGCTCTCCACTTCCCAGTGAAATGCAATGAGCCAATCCAGTAAGGAGCCATGTTCAGGTCCTGACCAATTAGAGAGATCCCCTAGTCACTGCCTATTTCGTTTAAAAAGCCCATGCAACTACATCTCTTTGGTGCCATGTTTTGTTTTGTTTTTTAATTGGTTTACCCTGGCATGTCAGAATGTGTTGAGTGGAAACAAACTGTTTTGTATGGCCATACATATCTCTCAGTGTCTACTTGAGCTATTTTGGGGACCTAAAAATTGCATCTCTTTGAGCATGCAAATAAACTTCTAAGAGAGAGCTAGGAGGGGCTTTTAAGATAAGAATAAACTGCCTGGATGAGGAGGAAAGGTTGGAGCATGAAGATGACATGCAGTGGTCTCTGCTCAGGTCTCTCTGACTTGTACCTTTAACCATGTCTCATGTGTGTTTACTAATATATCACTACAATACCTGGAATAAACCCCAGTTGTTCAGTATGTCCTGAATATTTCTGTTTCTTCTAGATTCCGAAATCCTAACCCTCCAAAGTGATGGTATTGGGAGGTGTTGGAGAGCACAGCCCAGGCAGGTGCTCAGCAATTAGGATGTCCACATGAGAATTGCCTTTCAAATATGCTCAGTTTAGACATACGATGCTGCTGCCCACTGAGGGAGGCCATGGGCACCCTGGCCTCGAGTTCCTGGCCCAGGGCCGCCTAGTACACCACACTGCGAGGGAGAGAGCCGGGCCTGCACAACATACAGCCAAAACAATAAGCCATCTCTGGAAAACTCATGGTGTCTTCTGGTGTAAAGTGTGATGGATGAATGCATGTTTGGGTTTTGTAAGTGCTTTCCTTAAATGTATGAGCTCTCTGTTCTGTGTTCATTTGGATATGGTTAAAAAAATCTCTAAATCCATAAGGAAAAACATCTGAGATTTGTATAAAGAAATCTGGTGGATGGGCTGACTGGGGCCTAAGAGACTAAGGGACCCCAGCAGTTCTGAAGATGCCAGTACCGTGGGACAACCACTGAGAGCAGCAGCAGTGGAGTGGAACCAGCCAGAGCCTGGAGGACAAGCTGTGTGCTGCAGAGGGGAGAGTCAGAGACGTGATCCAAGCCCTTTGGAGGAGCCCAGAAGATCATGAGTGAATTCCAGATAATTAGACATAAAAGATTGAGAACCACTGGCTTATGTATATTTTCAAGGTTCAGCTTGAGACAGATATCTAGGAAAACAAAGTTTTCTCACCTCAGGTATTAATAGATTTTTTAAGAAGGTTCTTAATAGATTCTTAAATGTTCAATGACAAAACTTACTATGACACAGAGACTCCAGAACCTAACAGTGACCCCAAGATCTCCAGAGAAGACAGATGGGGCAGAACAACCTCTCCTGGATTGTGATAATGCTAACCACTGGGCAAAACAGTGCCTCACCTGCCATGGACCTGCCTAGGCTATGGACAAAACAGGTCATTAGAGAGTGGATCACACCGCTTTGGCTGAACAGAGTTGGGGCTGATCCTTCTTAGTCCTTCCCCACAGAAAAGTACCTTCTGGCCTGGCAACTAAAGACTGGCATTGCCTTGGGACTTCTGCCACTTCCCCAATGAGATCATGGCCCAGGAGCCCAGGGTCACCTGACTAGGTATGGATAAGTCTCTGTCATTTTCATTGACACAGGTTTAATGAGTTATCTGCTAGAATTGACTATTCCCAGGTTTCTGAAGATTTTGACAACCAGCTCCTCCCTCTGAAGCTGCAGCTAATAAAGGTACTAAAGGTATAGTGTGCAGCTTGTTTAGATGTGATTTGGGGAACCTCTTACCTTCGACGCAAAATAGAATCATGTTGCAACGTAGATTTCAGTACTAAGAGTTCCAAATGTAAGCTTCATAGACTTTAACTCTTCTCCTTAGTCCTTATCTGTCTCAACAGATTTCCACTTGGCTAGCAGACATGCCGTCCAGGAATCAGCTGCAAACTACAAACTGCTTCAGCTACTGTGAGTGCTGGATTTGCTTCAGGCCAGTCCAGCCAATGAGATTGCTTCCTGTTCCTTCAGTTGGTGTCCCAGCTGAAGCCAGATACATCCAATTTATGCCTCATTATCCAAATAGCCTACTAACTTTTGACAAGCATCTCAGCCTTCCTAGGCCCCCTGATGACGATGCTCTAGTTCAGTCAGAAGTAGCTATAGAAGACAATATATCATCCCATTCCCTAATGGGTTGGAATGTTTTGGTTCAAAAGAAAACTCTCTAGCTGATGAGCCAGATCGATATGAAAACTTAGATATGTCTCAAAGATTTGATCCCAGTAACATCTCAAGGGGAGGAATGTGAGGACCAGCACCCCCTCGTGGTGGACAGCCCCGACCTCAGCTCTCAGATTCCCCGTATGATCCTCGCTTCCCTGAGAGATCTCCACTTCCCCCACAAGATGTAAGGAGCCCATCCAGTGTTCAGATCCTGACCAATTAGAGAGACCCCCTAATCAGTGCCTGTTTCATTTAAAAAGCCCACGCAGCTGCATCTCCGAGTCCTCATGTTTTTTTATTGGTTGACCCTGGCATGCCAGAATATGCTCTGCAGAAATAAACTGCTTTGTATGGCCATACATATATTTCAGTGTCTACTTGAGCTATTTGGGGACCTAACAACTCCATCTTAGTTACCTGAAGTTTACTTTAAATTTCCCATACCAAGGTAACAGGGCCCATTACCATGGAAGTGGCCCTCACTACTTAGGAGATAAAGTTTAAGTTCTGCTAACCAAGGGAACAAAAAAACCATAACCTGTTCTTTATCCCTCACCTGCCAAGGTAACAAGGAACATAACATATTCCTGGGCCCTCTTTAGCCAATCAAAATAAGGGTCAGTTGCCCAGACATTGTTCTGCCCGCCAAGCCTGGCTGATCTGGGGAAACACCTGTTCTGTAGTATTTTTCCTTTATAAACTGTATGAAATTCACTCATGGGAGCTTCTGCCTCATCTGTGGCAATCATGGTGATTGCTCTTGATGCATCAGTAGGCATTCTTTCCTCTCTTTTCCTTTTTGTGTGATGAATAAATTTTGCTTTGGAGTGAATTCAGTGTGTGAGAGTTATTGTCCAGTCTTGAAACCCAACACCAGACCTCAGCAGAGGGAACCACCATCATGGCAAGAGCCATCCTTGACAGTGGAACACTGAGCATCTGAGCTCAGTGTTTTTATTCTTTCAGAACTCCTCAGGCATTCTACTGAAAATAGCAATTAAACAACCCACACAGAAATCCAGCACCTACAAACAATACAAAACACCCCAGTCAGCCCCTCACCCAACAGTGCAAAAAACAATTATTTTATATATAACTAAAAATAAACTTCTGCAGCACTGGACTGTATAAAAGGGAAAAAGTGAGCCAAGCACAGGAAATCATTGTTTTCTGATTTCTGACTGCTAAGGTCACGTGCCAAGTCTTTGCTTTCAGGATGGACTGCACCCTTCTGGAATTATAAGCAAAAGTAGACCCCTTTCCTCATGATTTGCTTTTGTCGGTTATTTTATAACACAACAGATTTTCTGTTTGTTTTTGAGACAGGTTCTTTGATCCCAGCAGGATCGTCTATACTGCCTTTCCTTAGATTTCTCTCTACTGCTTTGATAACATTCTCATTTTTAAAAAGTAGATCCATGTGTCAGGACATTGTGTACACACCTTTAATCCCAGAATTAAGGAGGCAAAGACAGTAGGATCTGTGAGTTCAAGGCCAGCCTGGTCTATAGTATGAGTTCAAGAACAGCCAGGGCTACACAGAGAAACTCTCAAAAGCAAGCAATGTATTAATGTAGACCACTGTTATAATGCTGTGACAGCCTAGAGAGAGAGACAATTGCAATATCATTTCTTCCAGAGAAGGTTATGGAGATGTTTATTGGCTGGTATTGGAACTGTTGTCAGAAGAAAAGCATTCAGATCTGTAAAGGAAGGAGTAATGAAATATGTAGTATAAGATATACCATAGAACTGTCATGCTTCCCAGCTGAAGTGTATCTGATCAAGGACTCCAGAAGAGAAAATGCAACATTCCTTACAAATAAAATTTTCTTAGACTTCCTACCATTAAAAAACAAAACCTGTTAAAAACTAAATTCTGGCCAGGTGCCACGGCATACTTCCTTTAATCTCAGCGCTTATGAGGAAAAGTCAGTTCAAGGCCAGCCTGAATATGTAGTGACTTCAGGCCAGTAATAGAGAGTGTCTCAGAATAAAAAATAAACAAAAACCACATTTGGCTAGAGGAAATGGCTCAGTGAGTAATGTGATTGCCACCCAGAACTGATGACTGGAAGTCAGCACCCCAGAACCATGTAGAAAGCCAGACACAGTCATGCATGTCTATAATCCCGGCATTTCTGTGGCAGTGAGAAGGGCGGTATAGAGAGCAGGAAACAGCCAGGAGTTCACGAGCTAGCTAGCCTGAGGCAAGAAGCATACAGTGGCAACAACAGAGAGACCCTGCCTCAAACCATGCAGAGGGCAAAACCAATGCCTGACCTTCCATGTGTGCCATAGGAAGCAAGTACCATCACTCACTCACACACACATCACAACACACATGCAAACACACCACACACACATCACATACACATTACACACATCACACATACACACACACCTCGCACACAAACACATCACACACATCACATACACTTCACGCACACACACACACACACACATCACACACAAATTAGACAAATATTTAACAAGTTAAATTCATGACTGCTTGGCTGACCCTGATAAGCCTCGTTTGGTGGAGTTAAAAATGAGTTTTCCACAATGACTAATCCCATTTAATGAAACTCTTCTCGGTTCTAGTCCCTATAATGTGAGGATGTGAGAGGCAGGAAGAGATGAGGAAATAGGTTTTGTTGGTCCTTTTCAGAGAAAAATCTCAATTTCTGTGAGGCTGTGATTTGTTTGCTAATCATGAATTTTAAGCAGTGAGTAAGAAGAGTGAAGGAGAAAACAAGAGTCTATATCAAAGCTCTCCAGATTCCTTGTATGGGAGCAATTAGCTTCTAAAACTTCCCTGACAACTCAGACAGCAGGGCCACAGAAACCACTGCTGCCTGTGGAGAGGTTGGAGACCTCGAAGAGAATGTGAACAAGGTAGGAGTGGAACTGTAATACTCACCGCTATGTTTTGTTTTCTGTTGTAATTAATCCATCAAAAGCTTAATAAAAAACAAGGAGACATTTTCTTAGATATATGCCTTTAGACATCAGCAGAAGGAACAGCATCATGGCAAGAGCCATCTTTGACTGCCTTGCCCTCTGGGAAGTTTTATTGTAATTAAAGCCCCTCTTTCCTGATCCAAAGGTCTATTTGCATGATGAGAAACCTCATAGCTTAACATGTCCCATAACCCTTCAGCAGCTGAACTATGTCACCTTTATGGTGGGGAAGCTCAAAGCCCAATGGGAGCCATTCACTCTCATGGTTGCCTGAGGCTGGGGTGAGTGCCAGGAGACTTCCTCAACAACAACTTCAGAGTGCAGCTTCCGTTACTCTGCTGCAGACCTTTGGACAGGTATAGGAAGCAGTCCTTCAACGGAAAGCAGTAACCATTTACATCTATAAAGCAGGCCTTGTCAGCGAAAGAAATCACAGACCCTCCCAGCACTTCAGGCTGCTGATACAATGATTATCTTTAAAGGTACAGGGCACACAATACAGCAATCAGTAAATGCAAAATCTGTAGCTATGTTCAAATATCCCACAACAGTTTTCCTTAGCACTTACTGATTTGAAGAGATCTGAGCCTAACTCTGCCATTTTCATAAAAGATATAACCTCTCAGTGTCCCTTCATGGTATGAGAAATGTGACTTAAAATGGCATCGTTATTTCATTTCATAATTGAAAGTGCTGTTTGGTCTTCTGGGAGAGTGAGTGCACCAGAATTAACTTGTAGCTCCAAAGGCTGGTGGGTTGCTATGACAACCCCTCCTCCCCCAAATAAAAGGTGTAATTGTTTTCCTTCATCTCTGAAGAAGTCAGTGAATGACATGAGCTGTAAATGGGGGTGTTTGTCCTATAAATCCAAACAAGCACCATGCATTCATTTCTTTCTTCTTCCATGAGCTCTGGGCTCTGTACCTGGCACCATCTGGGGACTGGTGAAAAAGACAAATGTGGTCCCTCCCCTGATAAAGTATGTTGTAGCAGAGGAGACAAATAACAAACAAACAAAAAAAGATAAATAATTTCAGCAAGTGACAGAAGCCCAACCTGGAAGAAAACAATGTGTTCTGTTGCTAGGCAAGCAGAGACAGGCTGTTCAGTCCAGTACATACGGTCACATGTGTGTCATACAGTCTTCAGAGGTACACAAGCTGTAATGAAATAAAGGATTAAAGCATCTTTGTATATCGATTTAAAATAGAATTTCAGAATCATGAACATTTTGAGAAACCTAGGTATAAATGATCCTGTTATGAGCCCATGGGGCTTACTGTGTACATACAAGTGTGTACATGTGTGTACAAGTGGAAGTCAAGGGTTGACATCATGTATCTTACTCAATTACTTCTCTACCTTATTTTTTGACACAGGATCTCTCACTGAAGCTGGACCAATGTAGAACGAGATGTCAGATGTTGATGTTGTTTCAGGGAAGACACAGTTTATTCTTTTGTCTAATTAAATCACTGGTTCTAGCCAGATCCCTGGGGCCCTTGAGCATTTTGTTCTCTTTACAATCTAGTCTGAATCCTCGAACTGGAAGGCTTCACCCTTCTTACAATCTAGAATATTTAAACAGTCCAGACCTAGAAGACTTCAGCCTTAGCCTCGGAAACCTACTGCTGACTGAGCCACTCTGCCTAGCTCCGTCTGAACTCTGACTCTTCTGGTTTGGCTCCCTCTATGTTCGGGGCTTCATCTGCCAAGCTCTGCTGTGTCTCTGTCTCTCCCTGAGCTCTCACTGCTCCGTCATGCCTCTGAAACTGACTGCTTCAACTGCCTGCTACGTAACTCGCTCCAGTCTCAGCTTCTGTAACTCCTCTGTAACTGACTGTGTGGCAACTGCTCCTCAACTAATTCTTCAGCCTGCTTTTCAACTGACTCTTCTTACTGACTCTTTCAACTGACTCTTCAACTGAATGACACTAACTCCTTTGTAACTTCACTAACTGCTCTGAGCTGAGAGCCCAGCTTTTCTTGTGAGAGCTGGGCATGTCCTTACTCTGTTAACTCTTCCTCTGATAAGTCACTTTGTCTGCCATTCACTCTGACTCATCTCAGACTTTACTTCTGTGTGACACTGACTCCTGAGTTCTGCTTCCACTGTTTTTTTTCTAGAGATTAAAGGTGTGGAGTACCACTGCTTTCTGAATACTGGGATTAAAGGTGTGTCTACATTTCAGCCAGACCACATGGGCCTCTGGCATAGGTCTGTTCCTCTACAGACCAGTAAGCCCCAGTGGGATTGTAGATGCATATACTGCAGGGCACAGCTGTTGACATGCATGCTGGGGAATCTGAATTCTGGTCTTCATGTTTGTGTAGGAATCTCTTTACAAACAGAGCCATCTCCCCGAAGTTGGCCTTGAACTCCCAACTCTCTTGTGTCCACCTCCTAAGTGCTGGGTTTACAGGTGGTATCAGTAGGCCTGGTTCTAAGTTACTTTTAACAGAAAGTCTTACACCTAGTGCTAGGGATATAGCTCAGTGGTAAAATATCTTCCTTGAATGCACAAGGCCATGAGTTTGATCTAGCAACTTTTCCATTAAACTAAAGAAAATAAAAAACCAAACCAACCAACTAAACAACAAAAACAGCCCCCTCCAAAAACATCATAGAGAGAAGAAAAAAAAATACCCTTACTGAGAGGATCTCTGCAAATGTCAGGCAGAGAAGAGAACCACTCCAAGAGATGAAAATGAAAACTCAGTTAAGATTGAGTCAACCTGGATCAAGACTTTGGGGAGTCTGATATCAGGTGGTTTATTGTAGGGATATTTAAACATAGCAGAATTTGGAAACAGGCCTCCAGGCAATAATAATTCCCATACCAGGTTTCCAGGAATAATCATTTCAATTCCAGGGGTACAATAAAGCTTAAGTTGTTGACTAAATAGAAACTCCTTTACATGTGACCACGAGGGTGAGTTCTGTTACTAAAGAGCCTAGGATCTAATGGGGTCTCTTGACTGAGATAGCATAGAAGTCAGCAGGTGATAAAATACATGTAACATCTCCCCAAAGTTAAGTTCTATTACCTGGGAGCTAAAGATAACAGTTTAGAGAGGGAAGAGCCTGGAATCGTCATTCTGGGGAATTAGGTGAGGTCTGTCCCTACAGATAGCAAAAAGGTCACCAGGTCCTTAACCATCTCCACTCTCAGCCTTCTAGGTGGAATGCAGGTGTTTGAGTTTTGTCTCCCCCATCGAGGAGACACCCCTACATGACTAACATTCCTGGTTCTCTTAGTGCTTCTCTATGAGTACAAGGACCTCATGTCCTCTACACCTCTACATACACACACACAAAAAAAGCCAGGAAGTGGTGGCGCACACCTTTAGTCCCAGCACTCCGGAGGTAGAGGCAGGCAGATCTCTGTGAGTTCGAGGCCAGCCTGGTCTACAGAGTGAGTTCCAGGACAGCCAGAGTTACAACAGAGAAACCCTGTCCAAAAAAAAAAAAAAACAAGTGAGTGGCAAGATAGATGGCTCAGTAGCTAAGAGCACTGTCCAATCTTCTGGGGGACCCAGGTTCAATTGGTAGCACTCATATGGTGGCTCTCAACTATCTGTAACTCCAGTTCCAGGAGACCCAACACACTCCTCTGGCCTCCTTGGGCACTAGCATGCAAGTGGTTCACAGACATGAATTCAGGCAAACACCCATACACAAAATAATAAGATAAATTTAACAAAAAAAATTTGTAAAGCAACTATTTCCACGTATATCTATCCTTCCCTTTCTGCTCTGTGTTAGAATTTAAAATTAAATTAATTAAATTTAATTAAATTAATTAAATTAATTCTTTTTAGCGTAATCCTGACATTCTATCCCCTCCTTTCTGACTTCTGTGTCCACGTCTCCGTCTATTTTATGTTGCTGTAACTGAGTGCCACAGACCGGTAATTTGTAAAGAATTGAGGTTTACTCAGCTCCCAGTTCTGAAAGCTGAGAAGTCTGAGAGAGTGGCACTGACATCCTAGCACCTGGCAGGGGCCTTCTTGTAGGTGGGGATGACAGAGTCCTGACACAGTTATGACATCATGTACTGAGAGGGACACACATGAAAGACAGCCGAATTGGCTTTGACAACAGACCAGCTCTGCAAATAACCCATCAGCTCATCCACCTTTCTAGGCACAGGAATGACTTAATCTACTTACGAAGGTAGAGCTTGAAGAACCTTTTAAAGTCTCACCGGCTTCCAAATACCCTTACCATCCCCAAATAGTAACCAGCATGCAATTAATATACTACTGTTTTTACCATGAGTTTTGGTCTCACCAACACCATAGCAGCCTAGGATTGTCTTTATTCTAATGTCTTATTGCTAGAACTTAGGTATTCAAGAACATCTTTCAGTTACTGCTCTTGCAGATAACCTGAGTTCGGATCCAGCACCCACATGGTGTCTCACAGTTGCCTGTAACTCCTGTTCCAGGAGATCTGATGTCCCTTCAGACATCTGAGGGCTACCAAATGCACACATAAACGGACACATGCTCTCTCTCACACCCAAGATAGGACCAAAAGCAAAGGGAACCCCAGCCCCTTCCAGAGTCAAAGCCAAAGTGAAGGTTTCAAAAGCTAAGCTAAGACAGCTGGGCTGAAAGGTGTCCACAAGCACACACACACAAAGATGTTCATGTCACTCATGTCCCACAGACCAAGATTCCTGAGCGCCACCACAAGAAACAAGTTTGACAACTATGCTGTCATTGGCTTACTATGACCACTGAGTCAGATGAGGAATACAAAGACAACACACTTGTGTTTATTGTGGCTGCAAAGGCTCGCAGGCACCAGATCAAACAGGCTGTGTCAAACTATGACACTGATGTGACCAAAGTCAACATCATGACCAGACCCAAAGAGAAGGCCAATGTTCAACTACCTTCTGACGGTGATACATTAAATGCTGCCAACAAAAATTAGGGTTGCCTAAATTGAGCTCAGCTGCTGATTTGAAACACATACTTTTCATCATTAGAAAACTATATACAACTTAGGAATGCTCTCATCTAGTATTGCCAATTCCACCTTCTCGCATCTCAACATGTGGTAACAAAGTACTTTTGAAATTGTGGCTGTTGACAGACGCTGAAGTTGGCTGATTGCTTCACTATGGTATTATTATTACTAGGATTACTATTGTGTGAGAGACTGGACAATTTTCAGGAGTCGGTTCTTTCCTTCCTTCATGGATTCCTAGGATGGAACTCACGTTAGGCTTAACTACAGGTGCTTTTACCCACTGAGCCATTGTGCTGGCTGTCATGGCGCTTTTTAATTCATTTTTTGTGTCTGCCAATTTTCCTAAAAGTTGGAGGTTTGTACTAGTTTGTACTAGTGGCTCAATAGTAACTATTTGCATTAATAATTATTTGCAATAATAATGCTAGTAAAGATTTTGAAACATAACATTAGAGCATGAGTTCTTTTCAGTTATTCAGACCTACGAAGGGCTGTGAGGCCTGTGCGTTAGGAGCTGGGGTAGCCTATATTTGGCATGTGACTAAGGAAAGCATCATTTCACTTGTTCTAATTCCCTTTCACCAAGCACTTGTTTTGGTTTTTCAAGATAGGGTTCCTCTGTGTAGCCCTAGCTGTTCTAGAACTCAATCAGTAGATCAGACTGGCCTAGAACTCAGAGTTCTGCCTCTGTCTCCCAAGTGCTAGGATTAAAGGTGTGCGCCATCATCACTTGGCTAAAATGTCTTTACAAAATACCATCAGCGATGTTCTACCTACCAAGCTAAATTCCTGTGATGCTTTATCCTGAAAGTGAGATGGGCAAGCTGTGTTCTTTGAGAATCTCAGAGATTTTCATAAGTGTTACCTTTTTAAGTCAGGAAGTTCATCTGCAATTCTCATCCTCCTTTGCTTAAGAACTGCCCCGGAAGCAGTAACTTCTTTTTTTTTTTTTTTTTGGACCATTGCTTAAGAGAAGGCTCCTTCTAAAGAAGCCTTTAGAAAGTGACCTCTGAGGGTGGTAGGGGAGAGCCTGCCCCAGCTGCAAGAAATCAGAGGCCGGTCAGAGGACTGTGAGTTGGGACACCAGGTACATCTAGTGATTTCCCCAAATCTGGTCTGACTCCTTTATTCCCAAACCTACTGAACAAAAGTACTATCCACTCAGTTAGTTGGGACAGAGGGTACTGCTAACTGCCCATTCTATCGGCCCTTCTTCCTTCTAGCAATAAAAACCTTGGTTACATGGCAGATGTGTGAGGGCTAAGCTGGTGGCTTTCCAGAGGCCAAAATGAGGGCTCAGGAAATTGTGTAAGGATTTAGGGAGGGGACTCTGGCACTCACAGGGCTTGATTTCTGCTATTTCTGGAATAATTGACTTAATAATGAGTAATGATAAAAGAGATTTAATAATGAAGAATGGTAATGGCCACACACGTATCTGTCTGTGATAAAGGTACAGAGGTGCACTGGATTGTTAAACATTACTATTAACTTGGTATGGGATTGAAGTTGGGGCTTTGAAGTGATTGTGAAGGATCACAGGGAAATTGCTTGAGATGATCAGCACAGTAACAATGCCTACATACATGGTGGTATGAACTCCCTGTGCCCGCATACAAGAAAATGTTTGTATTAAAATGTGTTTACCATCTATTTAGAACTAGAGTCTTTTAGGTGGGCACACAGTTACTCATCTACAGACAAAATTTCCTAGTTCATAGCCTGCCTCCAAAAGAATATTCCTGATTAAGCTATGGAGGTTCCAAAGAGCTAAAACTCCATTGGTGAGATGCTACTTTGGAGTCAGAGGAAACATGCTCAGATATGTAGGAAATGAAGCATACAAGCCTGGTTGTCAGATATGGTGATATGATTAAGTTCTCCACTGGGATGCATCCCAAGTTGGTCTTGAATTCAGTATGTAGCTAAGGATGACCTTAAGCTTCTGATCCTCCTAACTCTACCTCCTGAGTGCTGGGATTACAGGCATGCACCACCAAGCCTTTTTTATGTGGTAGTGAAGACCAAACCCAGGGTTTCATGCATCACTGCAAATGGGTTATATCTTCAGTCTTGTAACAGTCCTTCTGCTTTTTACTTATGTATTTATTTGTTTGTTTGTTTATAGTTTTTGAGACAGGGTTTCTCTGTTTTAACTCTGTTGGAACTCACTCTGTAGACCAAGCTGGCCTTGAACTCTGTTTGCCTCTGCTCACGGAGTGCTGGGATTAAAGGGGTGTGCCATCACCACTGGCTCAAAATAAATGTTTAAAAAATTTCTTAATGAGTGGGGGAATATAGCTCAGAGGTAAAACACTTGTTTGATATGGGCAAGACCCTGAAGAATTCAAGTCCCAGTGCCCCCAAACCTATACAGAATCTCACATATGCCTGCAATCCTAGCACTTGGGAGACAAAGGCAGGAAGATCAAAGTTCAAAGCCAGCCTGGGCCACAGGATGAGATCTTGTCTCAAAAATCCAAATAAAGACAAACCACACAAACAAAGGAAAACAAAAAAACATCTCAATGAATTCATATTGTATGAAAATAAATTAAACTCCTAGTGGTATACAAGCTTTCCAGATCTGATGCCAATCAACTTTTTTTGCTTGGTCCCAAGTTGGAAGATATCCCAAGACAACCCTCCCTTTCCAGGATCAGGTTATAAAATATACACTATCTCCTTGTTGTGTGATACTTTTCCTGAGGAGACATGCACAAACATCTGCTCAACCCAGAAGGGAAACCCATGACAGACCAAAGTGATGATACCACCAACCTCCAACTTAGAATCATGGCTGACTCAAAGGTAGTTGCGACCCCTGTATGGTTGACAACTCACATAATCTGGAGTCCTGGAATTTGGCCTTCTCTGCATGATATGCAGGCAGCCTGACAGGTCAGAGTCTCCCCTCCTCAGTGGTCTTTACTGCTTATATAGTCTTGGGAAGTTAGGGGCCTTGTGAATCTGGTTAAGTTTCAGTATCAATTTGAGACTTGTGTATTATTTCCCAAGTCTCAAGGAGCTTCCCTTTGGAAATTTCCAAATCTTTTTTGTTTTGTTTTTCAAGACAGGGTTTCTCTGTTGTAACTCTGGCTGTCCTGGAACTCACTCTGTAGACCAGGGTGACCTCAAACACTCAGAGATCCCTCTGTCTCTGCCCTCCCTAGTGCTGGGATTAAAGGCACATGCCACCACCACCCAGCTACCAAATTTTAAGAGTGACTAATGAGTATAGGTGTTTTGTCTTCCAAGTCTGTCTGTGCACTTTTTGCTTTGCGTGTATTTCTGTGTGTACTGTACGTGGCTCCAGAGGTGAACAGAGTCCATCAGGTCCCTGGAACTGGAGTTATGGACAGTTGTGAGCTGACACGTGGGTGCTGAGAACTGAACCCAGGTCCTCTGCAAGAACAGCCAGTGTTCTAAACTACTGAGCCATCTCTCTATCCAGGAACTTCCTGGGTTTCTTAGTGTATGTGTTTGTCTGCATGTATTATCTGTGTGCCACATGCATACATGGTGACTGGGAAGGGCATCAGATATGTTGAAACTGGAGTTACAGACGGTTGTGCCCTGGGAACAAGACCTATGTCCTTTACAAGATCAACAAGTGTTCTTAACCACTGAGTTATCTTTCTAGCTCCCAGATCCCAAGTCTTAATGAGTTTCTGTCTCTGACAGAAAGTTTCAATTAGGAGGAAGTTGCTGCACAGCACTTCTGAACCTACCTCCGGAACTCCGCTGCTTCTTCACAACGTGCTAGGACAGGAACGATGACCTTCATTGAGGTTATCTCCTCTATTCATCTTCCTCAACATTTCCTATCTTCATCCATTATATGTGACCAGAATTAGCTATTAAAATTATTCTTATTATTGCCAGAAACAGAAAACCCTTGCTTCTCTCCACTGGGGTTTGAAAGTTGGTGTAACGTGGGTCTTAGGAGTCTTAGTGTTTTCAGGAATGCCCTTCTGACAGATGATGTTAGATACTGTTACTTATATTCCAATATTACTCCTCAGAATTTTACAAGAAACCTCTGAGTTTTAATTAAGTACACATTGACTCAAAACAAAGCCTAACTCCCCATATCATTTAGATTTGGCCAACGCTATGTGACCAAAAGTGTTACATGCATCCCTCATTGGGACAACTCGTGTATTCCTACCCTACTCGTTCCTGACGCCCAGGATATGGGCATGAAGGGAAACCACCTTGAGCCATGTGGAAACACTTATGAAGATAACTAAGGATCGAACAAGGAAAACTGAAAATCCTGAGTTGGGTGATTTTGTAGATTAGTATCCAAATGACACAATAGACTTTTCTTTGAGAAGTTTCTTTCCGTTTTTTTTGTTTTGTTTTGTTTTTTGAGACAGGTTCTATGTAGCCTCAGCTATCCTGGAACTTGCTATATAGCTCAAATTCACGGAGATCTGCCTGCCTCTGCCTTCTGAGTACTGGGGTTAAAGGCCATCATGCCTGACAAGAATTTTCTTAAACATTTACAGAATTTCTGCACACACAAGTACATCTGGGCTCTAATTCTTTTCCAAAGGGAGGGGACGCATGGACCCATGTCTTCCTTGTACAAAGCAACGGAAACACTAAACCAGGCTGTACCTTGAAGTGAGGGCCATCCTATTGCTGTTTTCTCCAGAATTAACATATAGCTGACACCAAGAGAACACCCTAGGTTCGCACATGGTATATCCAAGGACAGACAGAGCTACACAGAATCTGTGTCAAACAAGAAGAATAACAGCAAACCACTGGCTTCTGGTTTAATGAGCAATAAATAGCAAATTATAGTTTTTTACTTTACCTTAAACAGATACACCTTGGTTAAGTGTCCTTGTCCAATGACCGGTTTTTCCTCGTTATTTACTATGCAATACGAAGCCACAATATGCAGTCACCAGCAGTATGAAACACCCGAGTCATGTATTTGCTTTAAGATCTAATACACACATGGTCTTCTGAGACGATAACCCTATCTCTTACATTTATATAGTGCTTATGTGTCCAGGCCTTCGTTTATATTAGCTCATCTGAGTTTAGAGTCATTTACATTTAGTAATTAAATCCAAATTTCAGATGTCACGTTTCTCTTTGTTCTGAAGCTGCTTATCATTGTCTCATTTCTTTCAGAAATGAAAGGTCCATTATTCCTTTGTTTTAGGATTAACATCGTGATGAGTTTTACTCAAATATTTGAGCTGTTCGTCCTGTGGAAAATGCTAATTTTTTGTAGAGGTGTCCTTAGCACTCTGTCGCAATTGTTCTTACCCAGAAGTAGGTGTCATTATACTTTTGAAATTACGAAAAGATAAACATATGTAATTCCCAGGGGAATGACTCAGAAACTCTTATTATTCGCTCAGGTACAATTTAGGTCTAAAAACAGAAAAAAAACAAAAACAAAAAAAACTGTTCAGCCAGAAGAGATAGAAAGTAAATAACTATTACAATTTGTTTAATCCTAAATCCAACTTTCTACCATTTTCTCACTGTGTAGCCCAGGCTAGCCTGGGAAACTTGCAAACCCTCCTGCCTGAGCTTCTCTTGCGCTGAGGTAAGAAGTGCTCTACTACAAAGCCTGGCCTCCACTTAAAACACACTGGAAGTAATCTAGGTTCTCAGAATTTCAAACTATAGGTATAGAGGCACAAAAGATAACTGATGTAATTCTAAATCTTACAAATGACAGCCCTGGAAATGACAGCACACCAGCATTTGCTAAAAGATGTGCTAATTGGTAAGCCAGCAAAGGAGCGTTCTTATTAAAAAGGTTTCAATATTTCCAGCTGTGTCATGGAACAAGTAACAGTTTTATATACTTAACAGAGAACTAAACAAAGCAAAAAGCCAGGAAGCCTGTGGTTTAAAACCAGCTTTATTTGTAACTAGCAACATACAAATAATGTATCTATAAAATAAAAGCATCTATTCTCTAATTCACAAATGTTTCACAAAATCAAAATCCTTCCCAAGAAAATGTGATTGTAAGCCAAGATATTACTACTATTTAGCCTAAGCCTTAACTCGAGTTAAGAAAATAACCATTTTGAGATTTTGTCTTTTGTACATCAATTGCAGACCTAAATTATACAGATGAATAATCTGGCTGAGATGAACACTGCAAAGTTTCCAAGTTGTGCTATCAACACAATTTACTGGGGAAGAAAAAGTTGGTCACCAAACAGGGAAACATAGCTTTCTAAGAGTAGTTCTTAAAAATCCCAGGTACAGATGGCACAGAATTTAAACTTAGGCTACTAAAGCCTTACTACACTTTAGAAAAGTCAGCAAAGTTACTTCAACAGAAATATTGTTGAACTAAATGTTTTAGACTCTTCATACAGCCAATCAAAATGATGACTACTACATTATCCATGGGATTTTATTTTGCTTTTGTCATTTTATTTTTCACTTTTTTTTCATTCAAAAAGTCACTTCCCCATCCTACACCAGATTCTTCTGTCCTCTACCACAGTGTAAAAGCATTAGCATTTTGTCACTAGAGAATAAAGAGGAATTTGTATGTTGTTGAATAAAGATTCAGGAAGGTTAATTCTCAAAGAGTATAGAAAACTTTATATGGCATAAAACATCTGTATTATGTACACCATTTATCATGTATATGTATTATGACAACCATATGTATAAATAAACCTTCAAAAGGTAAGCACCTATAATGTAACAATGCCAGTTTTGTGTCGTTTACTATTTCTGGACTTTCCCTTACATATGGTGACTGAAACAGAAATTGGAGTTTAACTGACAGAGAAATACAAACTAGATACACACACCATAATAAAATGCCATGTACACCACTGCTTAGGGAAAGCACTAAAGAAAAATACCTTAACTAATGGCCCCAAATGCCACCCACCACCTCTTAAGTTCTTTAACTGTCAACTTTTAATACAAAAATATCTTCAAGCTGAAAATCAAGAATATTTACAGTAACTTAAAATTAATTGACAATATTTCAAAACTACACAAAACAGTTCTATACAGAGCTTGAAGTTTAGAAGTTCTTTGCTGGCACTTAACGAGTTAATAAACACTGTAACTACTGATCTCAATAAAATACTGCCTTTAGCTTATACATATTTTCAAAACCAGTATTACTTCACAAAACATTAAAGAATAAATCACTTCCTGCTGTTTTAAAATGAATACTAAAACTATGTAGCCAAAATATTTTAGGGAAGCAAACAAACTTTTTAAGACAGTGCATGACCAATAAAGAAAAATTTACATTATTTAATCATGTCCAGTGAAGAAAAGGGTTGTTTCTCTGAGTCAATAAAGCATTTAACATGTACAGATCAAAACTGTGAAATTTATAAAGCAAATTACCTTTTTACTTTTTGGTTTAGAAGGGTGCTTAAGTAATCGGTGACACTACTAGAATGTTTTGTTTTTTTAAGGTAAGAAATAGGTCATATTTAGCAGTTTTTAAAAAAAATTCTAACGTAAACACTGAAATTCATTGAAAAGAATGGGATCCTGATTCTTTAAAATTTTCTGTGACCTTGTAAGCCCACTGAACACATTATCAACATGTAATCATTATTTAGTAGCCTTAATAACATTTCTTTCTTTGCAGAAAAAGAGAGCACATTAAATTTTAACAAACTACAACTGAGGATATTAAAAGCTTACTTAAAATGTATCTTTCATTTTTCTGAAGGAAAATGTTAACACCTTCAAAATCCAACAATTCTGTCCAGCTTTCCTAGTAACAAATTACAAGTTAAAATCTTGCCACTAGGCAAAATTTAACTAAATTAGGAAAATCAAAACATAAACATACTAATTAACAGCAACAAAATCCACTAAGACCCTAATCAATTTATGTAGTTCACCTATGCATATTTTAACCATGGACTTTTAGCACAATAAATTATTGAAATAAGCTGATTTCAGGAACTGTATAAATTTTGTATATTGTATTAATATTTCAAATTGCTACCCTTTCTAAACCAAATCTCCAGTCCTAATCAACTTTGTCTTTTTTTTTTTTCTCATAAAAAGGGGTATCATTTTAAGATACATTCCAGTAGAAACATCTTACTGTCTCAGAATATTTACAAAGAACCCTGCTGATCTGGTACATTTCGCTGAGGTGCAACCTGCACCCAGACTTCATCATCAGAAAAAGAACTTGAACTTCCTGACTCAGAGTCCAGTTCACTGAATCCATCTAAGTCCCATTCAGTGCTAGACTCACTCCTTGCATCATCTTCCTCAGTGATGAAACTCTGACCAGGTTCAAGACAGGAAGGATAAACTCGAGCACACAGGCAAATAAAGCCAGAGTCAAACTGCAAAAGGCCTAACATGGTACCTATATTAATCCATTTGGTCTTCCCTAGTATCATATTCGTATACTGTCACTCGGTTCTTTTTCCACTGTGGGGTGGTAGAAGTGATGAGCAGCAACTTTTGGTCATGATTGACAATCTGGTAGTTGTGGGTTTCTGAGTCCAGTGGAATATTACTAATCCGCCTCCACTCTCCTCTAGCTGGGTTGTAGACCTTCATGACTGGGATGTCACAGATACAATAGATTTCATCTTTGAAGACACAGGCTTCCTGAAAGTCACTTCGTTTAAGAGATGCACAGTTCAGCCACATATTATGGCTAGGATCATAGCAGAGCATGCGCTTACTGTTGACAGCGTAAAGATAGTTCTGAACCACTATTAGCTCAAAGGAATAAAAGGAATGGGGTACAGGAGCTACCAACGCCCACTGGTTCCTCTGAACACTGTAACATTCCACTTCCTTCAATTTAACTCCAGTAATCGGGTCTCGTCCACCTAAAATGTAGATGTAGCCATTCAGATATGCCACATCCATGCCCTCTCGACACAGCAAGCGGTCTGCCAGTTGATGCCAACTATTTTGGGCTGGTTTATACACCCATAGGTCTTTCCTGGGCTGGGCAGCCAGATAGATGTCATGGTCTGGAGAGACACAAACAGCTGAGGAGGTAATGGTCTTAGTGTGCGCCAAGCTGGTCAAAGGCGATGGCATTGTATAAATATCTCCTGAATAAGGGTCATAGCACAGAAAAGGATCTCTGGGGTGTCCAAAAAAGATTACCATTTCTTTGGCACACATACCCAACCTCTGGGGTGCATTTTCTGCTACGGATATAACGGGGCTACTGCTGCTGCTGCTATTGCCGCTGCTGTTGCTGTTGCTGCTGCTGCTATTTGGCTTGGATACCACCGACTTGGACAACCTATCACCAAAACGCAGCTGCAGGAGGGCCCCTTCAATAATGTCCAGGCAGTACTTTTTCACAATAGGCTTGGTCAGGAGCCCCGCCAGAAAGTCATGATCTTCTGCAGAGAAGTGTGCCCAACGAACACACTTGAAGACTTCTGCAGCGCTGGCGCCCCGCTCCTTGGGGGCGGCCTCCAGCCACTGCACAGCCACGTGACACACCGTCTTCTCACTGTCCACGTCCAGGCTGTCGAGACGCAGGACGGCCAGCAGCTGCGCCAGGGTCAGGTCCGCCAGCGTCTCCTCACGAATGGAACCCATCCTGCTGAGCTGCTTGAAGTTGTGAGCTATAAAGGACTGGGCCTGCGAGCGCAGCTTGTGATGGTCGAAGGCGTCGGCAAACTTGAGGATGGCCGTGCAGTTGGTCAGGTCGAGGCGGCGCGCCAGGAACGAAGCACAGGCTTCGCGCACGTACTCCAGCTGCAGCATGTCCGACGCCGCGTACAGCCGCTGCACGTTGGCCTCGCTGAGGGACACGCGCCCCGTGTAGCAGTAGTCCACCAGGACCTCGAACGACTCGGCATCCACGTCGTGGATCGTCACGCTGGCCTGCTGGCTCTCGTACATGCCGCCCGTGAACATGCTCTTGAAGTAGGGGCACGCCGCGGCCAGCACGTTGCGGTTGCACGAGAAGAGGCGCCCCGTGCCCGGCCCGCTGCCCGGCGTCACCACCTCGATGGTCACATCGCACAGCAGCCGCGCGTCGTAGAAGGACTTGAGCTGGGCCAGGAGGGCGGCGGAGTGGGCCGCGTCCTTTAATTCCTCCGGGCCCGTGAAGAAGGCCGACACCGAGGGCTTGGAAATCCGCTTGGGCCGCCTCCCGCCGCGGGGGCTGGCGAGGCGGCGAGAGCGCGGGGCGTCCTCCCGGGACTGCATGGTGGAGATGGCGGCGGGGCGCCGAGGGCGAGAACGGCAGCAGACGCCGGGCTCCTCACGCCTCCCTCGCCGACGCCGACACCGAGGCGTCCCAGAACAGACTCTGCTCTCGACCGCAATTACTCAGCTGAGCCTTGCCGCGGTGCCGCCTCCCTTTATCGCGTAGCCCGCGCCTGACTCACCGTTTCCCTTCGCGCCCTTTCTCCCCGCAGTTCACCCTCACTAGACCCTGGGCTCTAGCCGCGAGAGCAGCTCCTGCTGTGCTGGCGATACTGGTAGGTGCCCGGATGAACTACTCTTCCCAGGTTGCCTTTCGCGTGTCTCTATGCATGATGGGAATCTCTGGGCTCCAGGGACAAAAAAAAGGGGGGGAGGAAATGGGCCAAAGCCGCTTTGCATTTTGGGAGTTGTAGTTTTGGGTAGTGGCATACACCTCTAATCCCAACGCTGGAAAGGCTGAGGTAGGCAATTTTGAGCCAGGCTTGGTCTACATAGTGAGTTCTAGGACAGCCAGGGATATGTAGACAGACCCTGTCACGGTAAAGTAAAATAAAATAAAACAAAATAAAATGCTTTCGTGTCTGTTTTTGAAAGCTGAGGATGGCGGGCTCGCTTTTAATCCCAGCACTCTGGAGGCAGAGCAGGCAGATCTCTGTGGGTTCAAGGCCAGACTGGTTTACAGAAGGAGTTCCAGGACAGCCAGAATTACAACAGAGAAACCCTGTCTCGAAAAATCAAAAACAGAAAAACAAAACAAAACCTGGGGATAATGGTATTTCTTTAGTTTGTGCGAAGATTGAATGTTATGTGCAATTTACATACGGTGCTTTATTTTTATAAGATTAATAAAATGATAGACTATCTTAAATGCAAAAATCAACCATTATTCGTTTGTTTAGTCTATTAGAAAAAGACACCCACTAAAATTGAAGCCATGAAATATGGAAAAAAACAAAACCCTATAAATTTCTGTAAATAACTTCTGATCTTTTTTCTCTGCTTTTTTTAAGTTTCTAGCTGGCAATAATATTTTCAATACTCATTAAGATCTGTAGATTCATTAGGAAATACTGGACAACAAATTTGAGGTCTTAAGAAAAGCATTTATATATGGCCTTCAAATTTGTAAACCTGGTGTAATAAATACTTGGTGATTTTGTTTCCTCATTGTTACAATTTGAAGAGGAAATGTCCCTCAGACACTTCTGTAGTGGTGAGTCAGGATATTTACACAGTGCAACATAACACAGAAATCCAAAAGAAACGGCTTCTGATGTGTGCAATCATGTAGACATGTCTACATTATTGTAGACAAGTCTCAGAAGGTTTATATTGAGTAAAAGAAGGCAGGTAAAGAATTGTCCATACAGATGGTAGACTCCCAGCCCAGGAAAATAAGCTTCAGTGAACAAAAGTCATGACAGCTACAAGTCTCAGATGAAGGGTGGAAAGTTGGTATGTTGCTAGATTGGAAAGAAACATGAGGAAACTTTGGAAGATGGAGCAAATGTTTTCTTCTGATTGGGCAAGCGGTTACACAGGTGAACGCTATTGCCAAACTGGATGAACGTACTCAGCTGATCTTTCTATGTACTGTAAATTATATCAGGAGTTTCCTCATAATTCTTGGCACTAAACAAGGTTGTGAAACTTTTCTAGGAAATCATCATAAGCATAGTTCAGTCATAAGGCAAGGCTGTCCTAAAGCAGTAGTTTAGAGGTCAGCTTCGTTACAGCTCATCAGATGGTTGGCTGCAGACGTGGTCCCCTGCATCCCTAGGAGAGTCTCAATGATCAGCATGCCATGCTTTGGCAAACTAAAGCAGCAGAATGCCAGCACACTTCAGCACCCTTTCATTCCCACCATGACTTTATCACTAGCATGCACGTATCACCCATTTCCTCAAAGTTTCAGATTTTTAAGTTTTCTTGGAATTGACATAATCACCTACAATAGAATCCTTATCCTAAATGGGAAGAGCTACTCTTGTCTAGCTATTCAGTGTAGTCATCAAAAACCATGGCTTTATTTCTTCTAGAAATCTTTTTTGTTTGTTTTGTTTGATTGTTTCCAAGACAGGGTTTCTCTGTTGAACTCTGACTGTCCTGGAATTCACTCTGTAGACCAAGCTGTCCTTGAATTCAAAGAGAGATCCACCTGCCTCTGCCTCCTAAGCACTGGGACCAAAGATGTACACCACCACTGCCAGGACCTTCTAGGAATCGTTAGTTTCATCTGTTCATGGAAGTTTTCAGCAGCAGGATCAACTCAAGGGCCTCCTGAAAAGGTCAAATGTCTCTTATTGGCACTCCACCATATCCATGCAGGTTGACTTCATTCCTTCTCCCATGAAAACCTGATGCCTTCTTTCCTGGGGAAGCCACTCTCTTCTTCTCCTATGAATTTTGCTCCTCATTAGCTTCCCAGGCCCCTTTTTTCTGCAGATTGGACTCAGCTTTCTGCAACCCATTTTCCTAATTTTTATTCTAATCACTCTAATGCATAACGCGTTTTACTTGTTTGTCCTTTCAGGCAGGGGATACATACTTTATGTCATTACAAGGCTTCCTAAAAAGCACAGCACCTGCTCACCTCAGAACTTGAGCTTCAGTGACATTTACAAGTGATTTACCACTGCCTCCCCCACTTCATCTGACACCCACTCCACCCCTGTATCCTGCCATCTCAGTGTCAGGAGCACCTCCAGGCACTGCAGCTCTACCGCCTCGGCTCATCTCTACTGTTTTAGAATCCACAGACTATTCATTTCATTTTCATATTCAAAATGATTCTGCACTGCCTTTTGGTCATCAGAGTCCACTCTCCTCAGCTGAAGAGTGCCTGGTGAGGGAGCTGCCTGCAAGCACCGCTTTTGTTTCAGATTTTAGTAGCTTCTAATTTGTCTTGAACCTGTCATGTCATTTTAGAAATTGGAGTTTTATATAAGCCAGGCATGGTTAACGCACACCTATAATATCCTTAGTTGGAAGAAAAATGCTTATGGTTTTTAAAGGATCTAAAAGAAACAGTTGACCTATCTTATACAATAATTCTCAATATTTTTATTTCTCTTTTTGATGTTACAAGCTTATTTTCTACTTGGAGAGTTGCATTATTTACTGAAACTTAAAATAAGCCTCTACATCAGCAAATGTGAGTTTCATTCACCAAAAATGATTTTAAAAACCCTATATGTGTATCTATGCTTTATGAATATTCATTAAGATTTCCACACCTGTATCTATCTTGATCAAAGTCCATTTTGTTTATATGATAATAAATAATATGCTGCAATTATTTCACTGATGGAAGGTTTTCATCAAAAAACTCAGCAATGGCCTCTTCATCTGCTGATTGAAGCAGTCTCTGAATTAGCTGATCCAGGCACTTCTCACCATGTAAAAACTCCTGATTAAAAAAAAAAAAAAAAAAAGAGTTATTATGAAACCAGATGATATAGTTTGCATTTTGGGCATTTCCTAAAGGCCCATGTGGTAAATGCTAGGCCCTCAGCTTGTTGTTAGTGGAAAGTGCTAGAAACTTAAGTGGGTCTAATGGCAGGTGTGCCCCTGGATGGAGCCGAAGGATATCGATCTGTTCCTCTCTATTTTACTTCCAGGACATGAAGTAAATGGCTTCCTCGCCACCTGTTCCCACCATGATGTACTGTGCTGTCACAGGTCCAAAACAAGGGGCAAGGTAGTCATGATGCGGTGTGTTGAATGAGAAAGGCCCCCATAGGCTCATATATTTGAATGTCTGGTTCCCACCTGATGGACTATTTAAGAAAGATTAGGAGGTGTGGCCTTGTTGGAGGAAGCATGTCACTGAGGGTGGGCTTTAAGCTCTTTCTCTCTCTGCCTCCATCTTGAACAAAAGATGCTCCAGCCTGCTGCCATGCTCTCTGGTGTTATGGTCACGGACTTGTCTTCTCCAACTGTAAACAAGCCCTCAGTTAAATGGTTCTCTTTTATGAGCCACCTTGGTCATGGTGTCTCTTCACAGCAACAGAGCAGTGACTACGACACATGGAGACACTGTGAGACAAAATAATCCCTTCTATTTTTAAGTTGGTTTCTCAGGGAACTGTTACACTGACGGACAGCTGAGTAAAATAAAGCAAAGAAATGCCCATTTCTGTATAGTCATTACATAGCAACGAGGGCGTAGTGTTCTGCAACATCATGAACACGACTGCTAACGTATGGAGAATCCCAGGTTTCAGTGCCTTTTTTTTTTCTGGTCTTAAGTAAAGAGTGAATCTAAAAGAGCAAACAGAATTCTGCTTTCTTTAATTGTTTAATTTACTTTGAAATCAATATTCTGAGACTTTGATCTCCCCAATGACTCTGGAGATAAGACAGAGATCTGAATGAGCTTTTGAAATCGACCAACTGCTTGCCTTTGAAAACCTTTTGCTGAGTTTTTATGACACCAGTTCCCATTAGCACACTATCTTTAAGAGGAAATGTTGCCTGTGACTCTTCTAATAGTTAAAAAAGGAGTGTGTTAGTCTTCAAAAAACAAAACAGTGTCATATTCCTGTCCTGAAAATTAACCCTTTTCAATCATATCGTATTATTTCACAATGGCAAACAGACTGAGATACCTCTCAGTCCTGTAGGAATCTGTGGCCACATTACTGTGTACTGCTTAGCTGTTAATAGCACTGGCTGTTCCTCCAAAGGACCTGGGTTTGATTCCAAGCACCCATAAAGCTTATAACCATCTGTAACTCCAGTTCCAGTACGCTCTACCTTTCTGGGTACCAGACATGCTCATAGTAAACATACACACATGCTGGCAAAACATCTATATACATAAATCTAAAATTTTTAACTGGTCAGACAGGGGCTGAAAGACAGGCATGTACTCATGAAGACCCGAATTCAGATCCTCAGCCCCATGTTAAAACAATCAATAAATAAGCACACACATTTGTAACCACAGACAGGGTGGGTAGAGATAGGCAGATTTCCAAGGTGAGCTGAGCAGGAAGGTGGCAGTTGGAAAAGACTGAGTTGGAACTGAGATATTTCAGTTGCACCTGTAAAAGAAGCAGGCATTCCCCCAAGCAGAGGGCATTTCAAATGAATGAATATGAAGAGAGGCAGAGAAATTAAGTATATTTAGAGCTCAGGGCAAAGGCAACATTCCAGCTGGCTGGAATAAAGGGTAGGAGATAAGGCTGGTATTAAAAAATCTGCAGAACTTTAAGAAACAAAGCAAAAAATGTGAAACTAAATATTACATGTTGGCCCATACTAGATAAATAAACATCTCCATTAAAAATAGGTTGAGTGTGGTGACGAACATAATTCCAACTACTCAGGAGACAGAGGCAGGAGGATCAAGAACCCAAGGCCAGTTTGGACTACAGAGTGAGATACTATCTAAAAAAAAAAAAAAAAAGCCACCTACAAAGGAATGCGAAGAGCGCTGGGTGGACTGGAGCACTCAGGCCTGCTGCCGCCGCCCTGGGGCTGTGACCGGCCTTGGCAATAAATGAACGTGGGCATGCACATCATCAGGATACACTCCTTTCTCATTTGTGTTCCTGACTTCATCTTTTTACCCTCCAAGCTGGGAAATGTGCCTTCTGACCTCTTCTAACCTTTTCGTAGTTCAGGTTGAGCCACCAAGATGAGAGCACAACTCTCGTTATGTAGTTTAGAATTCTTGGAAGGCACTCATTGCTGGCTAGGGCTTGGTTAGCTGACTGAGCCAAACAAATCAACCATCATCATATGCAGCTGCTCTGTCAGGGCTATTGTGGGAGTCAGAAAAGCTTGAGCTCCTGAAAGGGGTGAGAGCTGGGCAGAAGAGCCCCTAGATGTCCACTCCTTTCCTGCCTACCCCTTCTACTCCATCTACCAGCTGCTGCCCTGCAGCTGAAGGGACAAAAACAAAGCAGCCGAACTTTAGTCAGGCTTCTAAAGAGCACCAAAACTGTGTAGGCCCAAGTCAGGGGCAAGGTGACTCAGAACAGTTCCCAGAACTAAAGTAAGAAAAACAATTTCTAAGACAAATGAGATATGGACCGTTGACTAATTGCCTTGAGCTAAGAATCTCCCCCCACCCACATTGACTAAGATCCTAAGTTTACATTTTCTAGGAGCCTGCGACCTTGCTATATGCCAGCACCAATCATTTTAAAGGTTAATACTCACATCACTATGTGACCAATAGAAGCATGCCTGATAATCTGTTGCTAAGCTCTGCCTTTGAAAAGCATATATAAACCATACTTAGAATGTGCTGTCACTCTCATCTGCCTCTCTTGAGGCATCTGTGAGGGTAGACCCCAACACGTTGGAAATAAACCTCTTGCTTTTGCATTGATCTCGAGTCCTGGTGATTTCTCGGGAGTCTCCTTCCGTCTGCCCCTAACATAGCCAAGGTCCCTACTCCTCTCCCTGTCTCTCCAATATCATTTCTAAGTTGCTCACTCCTGTTAGTCTCTTTGCTATTTTTCTTTCTGACCTGGCTGATGGTGTTTTCACTTTTTGGTTTTGAGACAGGCCTTGCAATCAGGCTGGCCTCAAATTCACTGTGACTCTCTTCCCTCAGCTTCCTAAGTGCTGAAAAACAACTGAAAACATGGCGTAATTAGAACAATATTGCCAAATATGTTTGCTTAACATTGTGTGTTTCATCTAAGGAAAGAGAAGTCAACATTCTCTTCCTCTACCAGGTATGGTGGCTCACTCTTGTAATCCAAGGAACCGGAAGGCTAAGGCAAGAGGATTACTTGGAGTTCCAGGCCAGCCTGGGCTACAGAGTGAGATTCTATCTAAAACAAACAAACAAAACAACAGTAAATTTTTTTTTCTCAGTGGAGAGGTGGTGGTGCATGCCTCTAATCCCAGCACTCAGGATTCAGAGGCAGGCCGATCTCTGTGAGTTCGAAGCCAACCTGGTCTACAGAGTGAGTTTCAAGGCAGCCAGAGTTACACAATAGAGAAACCCTGTCTTGGAAAAAACAACATGTCTTATTCCATGGTATATGAAGATAGTTGTGTGCCACAACAGGGGAAGTAGCATAAGATACACAGAACTTTACAAACATATCAAACTTTATAAACACATCTTTCTTAGAAAATTACAACTTTAGTTTTGGGTACAAAGTGGACAGAATCAAAATTAAGAAGCTTTAGGTATACCATGAACCAAGGAAAGGATCCTGGTTTTTCCACACAGACCTTTATGGGAACTGGTTTTTTTTTTTTTTTTTTTTTTTGCTTCAGTGGCAGCACAAGAAAAATTGAACCGTGCTTCTTTACTAATGGGCTAATGTTAATAGTCCTAGCTAGAAAGATTTTAGCTAATGGTGCTCAAGAAATGTTAACAGGATCCTTTCTCCAGCAGCTTGGCTATACCACCTACATCAAAAGAATATACATTAATTGGGTGTGGCGATGCATGCCTTTATTCCCAGCACATACAGGCAAAGGCAGGTGCATCCCTGTATGATGCTAGCTTGGTCTACATAGTGAGTTCCAGGCCACTCGCTATATAGTGAGATTAGTCTTAAAAAATTTTAAAAAAAAGAGCAAGCAAAAAAAAAAAAAAAAATCAACACACACACACTGTAGAATGTCTAATTCTATGATGCCCTTGTGTTCACCATGTATATAATTCTCTATCTTACAGATGGAACCTGTTACAATAAAGATAATAATTATATAATAAGTAAATAATAAAGATAAGTACAAAATTAATAATAATTAAATTAATAAAGTGACTTTGAGTTAATAAAAGACAATGCCAGCCTAGTGAGCTTCACCTAATCAGATGTACTCTTTAAAAAGGCCTGGCCATTCCTGTAAGAAAGAATTAAAAGTGGGGTAAGAGTGTTTGGAGTGAGCCACTTGGGAAACAACCTGCAGCAACATTTAGGGACTAAGACCAGCTTCTACTTGACTGTGAGCAAGAGTATGTCAGTCCTGCAGCCTGGACAATGGAAGAGGAAGGCGACCAGAAAGTGAGTAGATCTGCCAATGCCTTCATGGTAGCCTTGGGAGACCCCAAGCAGAGAGCAGCTCAGCTATGCCCAGACCTACAGGAATCTAAGATAGGGCAGAGGGCTGTAACTAAGTAGTAGAGCATTTAACCAGCATGTATGGAGCCCTGGGCTAGACTCCTGGTATCACAAAACCTTCAGGAGATAACAAAAGGTTTTAAGCTGCTAAATTTGTGGCAATTACTAATGAATGCATGTAAGTGTGTTTATTTGTTATATAATAATATAATGTGACAGCATAAAAATAATTTGAAATTTGTAGATGTAGATACAAAAGGCAGTTTATTCTTTGGCTAATTCAATCCCTGGTCCTAGAGGGTTTCAGCCTCCATACAATCTAATCTTCAAACCTAAACCTACAACATTTCAGCCTCTGAGACTGCTGACTGAGTTTACTCTGACTAGTTGTCTTCTGAACTCCGAACTGTAAATCGTCTGATTCTGTCTCTCTGGTTTCTCTCTTAGAGTATTCTGGACTGGCACTGCTCTTTTCAGCTTTTCCTTCTGAACTGAACAGTGAGCTAACTGCATTCAAATTGCCTGACTGAACTAACTCTCCTCCGTTTCTCTCTGAGCTCTGCCTCTTGTCTGCTTCCTGTTTACTTTCACCTCACTTCTGTCTGAGATCTGCTTCCACACTCTGCTTCTACCTTGCTTCCTTCTCTGAATTCTGCCTCTACTTTCTGCTTCTCCTTCTGAGCTCTGCCTCTGCCTCCCAAATTCTGGGATTAAAGGCATGTATCATCACTGCCTTCTGACTTGGGATTAAAGGTGTGTGCTACATTGGGAATAAAGGCATGCACTAACAGTCTTTCTACCCTAGAACAGCCATGCTGCCAGATTAAAGGATTAAATTAAATGTTCCTCTACAGAATTTATTACACTTATTGGTTCTGTGTGTTTGTATTTGTGTGTCATGGCACATGTGTGATCAGAGAACAACTTGCATGAGTTGGTTCTTGCCTTCTACCACATGGATCCTGGGAATGTGCTCTTAACTAGTGAGACGTCTCTCCAGTCCCTGATTATACTTTCTTTCCCTTCTTTTTTTTCTTTTCTTCTTTCTTTCTTTTCTTTTCTTTCTTTCTTTTTTTTTTTTTTTTTTTTTTTTTAGACAGGCTTTCTTTTTGTAACTTTGGTTGTCCTAGAACTCACTCTGTAGACAAGGCTGATCTCCAATTCACAGAGATCTGACTTCATCTGCCCCACAAGTGCTGGGATTAAAGGCGCATGCCACCACCACCTGCCCTGATTATATTTTCTAAATAAAGCAAAGGTTCATAACACATAATAATATTACCTTAATGTCACGAACTTCATATGCTATCCTGTGGTCAGTGACTCTATCCTGGGTGAAATTATATGTCCGAATTCTCTCTGACTGGGCTCTTGTTCCCACCTGTCCCGTGACCAAAAAAAAAAAAAAAGTTGTATTTTTAATTAAAAATTATAATATTTATACAATTTTAATAAATTCCTTATATATGACTTTCCTATTTAAAGGGCTTAAGTATCTCTTAAGACTGCAGGTTGGTGGCCGGGGAAGCAGTTTAGTGGGAGTATGCATGCTTACCAAGGTTTCATCCCTAGCACAACCAAATAGACAAAAAAATACCACTGTGGAGAGATTAGCTGTGGAAGAAGAATAAATACCTCTTTGATACTTCAAACTCCAAATATTTAAAACCAAATTAATCATCTACCCTACTTAGTTCTTCCTCCTTGTTTCTACAAATGGACCTACTATGTGCTCCTTTTTTCTTTAACATTTAAAAATTTGCCTTTCTTCCTTTTTAGACTTTTTAATTTTAAAAAATATACTGTGCCATTATATAGCATAGGGTAGCCACAAACTCACAGCAACCCTCCTGCCTCAGCCTCCTGACTACTGGCATTACAGGTGTGAGGCCCATGCTTGGCATGTTCCTTTTTTCCAGGCAGGAAACCCTGATATTTAGCAATTTACCAAACACTTCTGGGAGTTTCCTATGCTAGGCTTGATGCAGACTCTGGGGAGAAAGCACTCCTAGCTCAGCCCATTGTCTAGATACCCATTTCCACCTGGTTTCTTAGTATATCCTGACTTTCTGTTTCTACTATTGCCACCTTTGAAGTATTTCTGCAACATTACGGATCAACACTGCGTGTTTCTGCTGCCACGAGCTGCCAAGCTTCAGCCTCCTAAGGCACAGCTTTAAGACGCTTCCTCTTGTGGTTCCTTCTTGTCTGCTAAGAGCATGCTTGAACTCATCGTTCAAGGTACTTCCTAATATGGACAGCCTGCCCAACATTATTTCTGAGAGTCACATGAACTTTACATGCCACTTATTATATCATGTCATTTTCACGTGTTGTCTAACTTATCTGTAATCACGTTTATCCTTAGTCATGTTAAGGCAGTGGTTCTTTAACCTTCCTAATGCTGTGACATTGGGTTGTGACCCTTGGATACAGTTCCTCATGGTGTGGTGACCCCCAACCATAAAATTATTTTCACTGCTACTTCATAACTGCGATTTTGCTACTGTTATGAATCATACTATAAATATTTGGTATACAGATATCTTAAGACCACCCCTGTGAAAGGGCCATTCGACCTCCAAAGGGGTCACAACCCATAGGCTGACAACCGCTGTGTTAAGGGTGCCCTTCCCTAACCCTCTGCTACCACCCCTGCCCTGTAGCTGAAATATGTTCTGACTCCTTGAAGTTTACAACTTGGGATCTCCCTACAAGTCAGACATCACCACATGCAATGGTACCCATATGCTCAGGCTGCTCCTGTCCCCACCAGCATTCACAGCACACTCTCAATTGCTTTCTTTTCTCTCAACTGTGTAGTTTTTTCATTTTTTTCTGTATCTTTCCTTCTTCTCTCCCGCCCACTGCCCCCAGCACTCTTGTTCTTTCCTCAGACAGACTCTCACTGTACAGCACAGGCTGATCTGGAACTGGGAGTCCTCTTGCCTCAGCTTCCCAAAAATGGACTCATTCTCTTAAAGCTTGGGGCAAACTCAAACACAGACATAATGAGCATAATGAATGTGTTCTGAAACAGTTTCTCAGCTACCCCTTCTGCCAAGCTGGGTTTAGAAAGCACTGTATTAGGACCCCACTCTAGATCAGTTGCATCAGAATCCTAGAGAGCAGGTGGGTAAAGCACCAGCAAAACTTCCTGGGTGATGAGGAACCATCATGGGCGAGCACAGGGCACTGCATAAAGATCACCTCATGACTGACTGAAGAAAGTCTCCAAACAGTAGAAAATGCTACTAAAACAGCTCACAGGCAGACAAGGCGGCTGAGAGGTCATTCTGGCCACTCAAATGAGACCTAATACACCATCTATCCTTTACTTCTACAAGCTAGAATGTGGGCAAGGAAAGCTAGGAAGAAAACAGGGAAAGGGTTCATGTCATGATGAGCAGAATGATTAAAATTTAAAAGATTTATACAATCCAGTCTCCTAAACGGCTGCAAAAGTCTTCCAAATTTGATTTATTACAGCATGCCTTTATGTAAACAACACATAAAAGCACATTTCTTTCTGCTTGCCTTCCTTCCTTCCTCTGTCTCTTTGTTTCTTCTGTGGTCCTGAGATGGAAGCCAGGACTCTGCACGCACTAGTTCATTGTTCTACCTCTGACTACATCCCCAAGCCTATCCATACTTATTTCTGAGTTCTACTTTCTCTTCTAGCCTCTCTCAGAGAAACTTTACTGGTTTTGAGGATTTTAATTTATACTTTCTTTACTTACAACAGTGGAATCTGTTGCTTAGAATATATTGAGTTATACATTTGAATATGCATAATATATATAAATATTTAGATTATATTTATATATAACATATCGTATATATAACATATTTTTTTAATAGGGTCTCACTACGTAGATGAGGCTGCCCTTGAACACACATCAATTTACTTGTTTTGGCCTCCTGCATGCTAGGATTAAAGATTATGTCACCATGCCCAGCTTTACATACTATATTTAACACTATAAATAATATTAAACAAAATTCAAGAAGTACCAAAGGGCATGAAATGTAAAGTCAATCTTCCTTTTATTCTTTGTCTGAAGACTCAAGCAGCAGTGTCCCTTGTTTCCTGAAGGGCCATTTATATTTGATTCATACAAAGTTGTAATAAAAACCAATGCCTTTAAGTATTTGAAAATCTTCTATTTTCTAGAGAATTATTTTGTCTTAAAACCAATATCCCCCCACCCCCTGAAACAGGGTTTCTTTGTGTAGCCCTGGCTGTCCTGGAACTCACAGAGATCCACCTGCCTCTGCCTAACCAGTGCTAACCTGGATAAAACCACTTCCCTTTTAACACAGTTATAACATAAACAAGGAAACAAGGAAACAAGTAGGAAATACTTTCATGTATTCATTTACTTCTTTGGAAACTGCTACACTCAGTGCAATCAGAGGCCATAGGCATCAAGCTATTTCTTATTTACATATAAGCACATTTGCCTATGTTCTAAGACACTGCCATTCAAGTAAGGACACACACTTCATTTTCTACATAAAATGGTTTTTCTACAGTGTTGTGATTGTTATACTTGTCTTACCTGCAGTCTTCTAGCATTTTGTTGCTGACATCTCTCTTTCTCAATTATCTGTTGGTAGAGTCTAGCTCTCAACACACGCAAAGCTATTTCTTTATTTTTCAGCTGTGATCGTTCTTGTTGGCATTCTACTGCCAGTCCTGAAAAACAATAGGAATCAGAGGTGAACTGTCACTTGTCATTTCCACGGGTCAAATAAGGTAGAAAAGAAGAATATCTTATTTATTATTTGTTTGTGACAGGGTCTCACTGGGTAATTCTGGCTAGCCTTGAACTGATATTAAAGGCGTGGGCTACCACACGAGGCTGAGAAACATTTTAAGGGGAAAGATTAGCCAGGAAATATGACAAAAGATAAACAATGGTTCAGATTTAGCAGACTTTAGAAACCATTGGTAAATAGCTATAGCTGCCTGCTTAGATTCTGATGTCTAAGTGAGATATTTTGCTTTTTGCTTTTTTTTAAGACAGGTACTCACTGTGTAGTCTTATCTAGCCTGGATCTCACTATGTACACCAGGTCAGCCTTGAACCCAGAGATCTGCCTGCCTCTGCCTCCTAACTAAGTGCTGGGATTAAAGATGTGTGTCAATACGTAAATCCCACTGGTAAGAGAATAAGACTATAACCACAATTGAGCCAAATCTGAAGCAGCTTTAATTAAATTAAATATTGGTCAGGAAGATGGACTCTGACCAGGACTATTCTGAGGTTGCAACAGAGTGGTCTTGCCACCTCCGAAGTTCCCATAAAATGGATGCTTAAAAAGGCAGAACCCATGCCGGGCCAGCTACACCCAGGACTCCAGGAAGTTATCTGTCACTTGTTCTATAGATCTCTTAGCCACAGTAATTAAAATTCAAAACATAACTTTTGCTCTTACTACTATGCCCCCCCACACACACTACACACTAGGTCTCCCTATGCAGTCCAGGGATTCCTTAAACTGGTGATGCTACCTCAGCCTCTCAAGTGCTAGGCTTACAGGAGTGTGTTGAGGTGTGATTCTAACTGAGATACTTCAGATGAGAAGGCTGAAGCAACTGGTCATATTTAATTTTATTCTTTGAGCATTTTCTCTCCTTTTTTTGTTCATCTAGATATTTTTCCCAGAACCACTCTAGACCAGTGGTTCTCAATCTTCCAGATGCTGTGATCCTCTAATACAGTTCCTCATGTGTGGTGACCCCCAACCATAAAGTTACTTTTGTTGCTACTTCATAACTGTAATTTTGCTATGGTTATGAATCATAATGTAAATATCTGATCTGCAGATGGTTTTAGGCGACCCCTGTGAAAGGGCTGTCTGACCCCCTTAAGGGGTCACAACCCACAGGTTGAGAACCGATGCTCTAGCGTTTGCTGTTCCACCCTCTGTCCTACTCAGGAAGCACTTGACCTTTCCTCTTTCAGTCACAATACTCCAAAAGAGGGCTGATGCTGAAAACACACCTTTCTGTCAGTCTGGGGGTGTAGCTTAGTGATTGCTGAGCGAGCATGGGTGAAGTCTGGGGCTCCATCCTAGGCATCACTCCCACCACCCCACACTGCACCTCCAGCTGCTATTTAAATAATCTGCAGAGGTAGCTCAGCTGGCCAGCAGTGGGCTTCCAGGCGGGAAGCCGCATGGGAGCGTAGGACTATGGTGGACCTATCGGTCCTTGATTGGAGATCTATGAGCTGGCAAGAATTGTACTGGATTCTCGGGAGTCAGTGGCAGAGGGCTTGAACTTGTTTACTGGGGCAACAGGCTTACATATATAACCAGAGAAATGGTTCCTGTATCCCAGGAACATCATTGGAAGCCCATTGGTTAAGACAGCCAGTACCACTTGCATATTGGGTTTGTGTCTTGGGCCTAGGTGTTTCCTGGGGAGCAGAGGGAGAGACCTTATATGGTCAAATTGGAAGGGTTTAGTTCCAACTCCAGATAAACAATTCTGCCAGACTGGGTACCTTTGGAGGGTGCGGGGCCTTGCTGTTAGCAGGCAGTGTGGCTTGTGGCCTGTCAGGGCTATGGAGGGGAGGGGCCAAACTCCTGCTGCTCTTAGAATGAGAGAGAGTTCTGGGGTTTTAAATGCCCTGGACCCACTTTAGCTGTGAGACAGCCCCACATCTAACAAAAAAGACAAGTGCAGCACCCAGGTGGTCAAAGGCCATTGAGTTAGAGGCAGATGTGAGACACCTATGTAGGTGCTGAGAACTGCCATTGAGTCCCCTGTAAGGGCAGCATGTACTCTTAACTGCTGAGCTCCAGTCCTGGCTTAGCATCAGTCATAAGGACCAGAGTTTGAATCTTAGCATCCACATAACAATCCAGGTATCCCACAAATAGCTGTAAGTCCAGCTCTTTGGGATCAGATTCTTTCTTCTCATCTTCATGCATGCACAGACATGTACACATATATACAGTCACACAGACACACACACAAAATGATTTTTTTTTTTTTTAGTAATTTAAAAAGAAATGAAAAAGTCAAAAGAGAAACTGTTTTAGACTGAAAAATAATGCTAATGTACCACACAATGACAACTTGGCTAATGACAGTCTGTGTATACAGTAGTTGTCCTATAAAATGTACCTACTGAGAGTTATCTTATAGTTTTTACCCAGTGATAAAACTGTGTAATGATGCCTTTCTCAGAATGTATCTCCATTGTGAAGCAATGTATTTAAAATCAATAAATCCTTCAGTTTATTAAAGTGACCAGTACGCAGGACAGCATTAACGCAGCAGAGCCTCATGGCGCTAGCAGTTTATCTACAAGACAGAAAGTATCCACAGCAATGGTATGTCCACGCGGTATTCCTGTTCCCTTTGGGAATGGATTGGAGCGCTGCTCATAGAGCACCATTGTCCCTTGCATCCAAGCACCTTTACTGCACAGATGTGCTTACCATCTGTATCCTTCAAAAGAGGAACTGTTTCCAAACAGGAGAAAACAGGGTACATCAGATCCACAGTGCCATTGACATCTTTTAAGTTTTTCTACGATTTGGGCAAAGGACCATAAACTAGCATAGGACCTTGTCCTTTAAGTGTTAGTTAGTTAATATGTGAAAGATAGAAAGAAAAAAAAAAAAAAGATGAAAGCTGTGGAGTCTCAATGAGAACAAGTCCCATAGGCTCATATATTTTAATACTTGGTCCTCAGCTAGTGGAACTGTTTGGGAAGGATTAGGAGATGAGGCCTTACTGGAGAGGTTGTGTCAGTGAGGGTGGGTTTTAAGGTTTCGAAGCCCATGCCATTTAGTTAGCTCTTTCTGCTTTGTGCTTGTGGATTAAGACATAGCTCTCAGCTACTGCTCCAGTGCCATGCTTGTCTCCCTGCTTGCCTGCTGCCATTCTCCTCCTCCATGACGGTTATGGAGTCTAACCCTCTGGAACTGTGAGCCCCAGATTAAATGTTTTCTTCTGTAAGTTGCCTCGGTCATGGTGCCCTGCCACAGCAACAGAAAGAAACGAAGACAAAGGCAAAGGACCTGCTCACCCGTGGGGATGTGGACAAGCCTCACAGCACTGTCTGTCGTATTCACGTGTTGCCCTCCCGCGCCTTTAGCTCGAAATGTGTCTACTCGCAGATCTCTGGGGTCCACTTTCACATCTACCTAGAGCAGAAAGTATAGCATAAGGAAATTCACTGACCCACAAATATTTTATTCTGAGATTTTTTCAAATAAACTATTTACGTAAACCATGAAATTTAAAAAAAAAAGAAAGAATAACAAAAAAGAAATATAAACCACCTATTTTGATGAAATACAATATTTATTTATTTATTCATTTGTTTATTTATTTATTTTGAGGTGATAGGGATTGAACTCAAGGCGTTATGCATGCTAGGAAAGCATTCTATCTTTGAACTTCATCCCCACTTAAAGGATGTAGTTTTTAAACACTGACTTAGCATTGTATGAGATCCCTGGATTATGAAATCTTTGAAAAGTTTCACCATTGACTATCTCATAGTTATATTACGGAGCACATAAAAATGTCTGTAACACAAGTTACTGACTCTCATCATTCCCAGAATCCCTGTTTAGAAATTCACCTCATCATTAAGATCTCATTGTATCCCATGCCACTTTCACAGTGAAACACTTGAGCTGCTCCACATCTTTATATTCTCAACCACGGTCAGACAGGGTGACAGTCTACCTTCTTGCCTCAGCTCTCACACAGATGACCAGAGCGCAGGGATGGTGGGGCAGGGCAGTGTAGCACAAGAAGCTTGGACTTGGAGTTAGTTATACAGGGTTTTAACACCAGTTAGTGGACCAGCCTCAGGCTAATCACTTCTTCTGAGATTCATTTTCCCTCTTGTAAAACAAAGAAAACTGAATCTAGAAGAGGGATTGTTTGGGATTTAAGACTATATAATCTATGTGAGAAATGCATATGTATATGAATTGGTGAATTCTGAACAATTGAGTAAATCCTTAACCACTGCTCCTAAGGATCCTAAAAGTGCTCTCTTTCCTCTTCCCCCTCCCCTCTGTGTGTATCTATTGGTGGGTCACATTTTAACTCCTTGAACTTTATTTGAAAATAGGATCTGAGAAGACATAATTGAGTTCAAAAGATTACAGGGCTGGTGAGATGGCTCAGCAGGTAAAGACATTCACTGCTGAGGCTGAAGACTTGAGTTTGATTCCTGGGACCAGGAGAAAACTGACTCCCAGGGGTTGTCCTTTGACCTCTACGTGCATACTACGGTACACATGTGCTCCCTCACATACAGACACACAAATAAAGAAATGTAACATTTTTACAGAAATAAATAAAAAATAAATAAAAAATAAAAAAAGAAATAAAACATTTTTAAAAAAACGATCCTACTAGATTATCCAGATGGTTTCTAAATGCAATTATAAGTGTTCTTATGAGATACTAAGAGTCGCCCTACTTAGAAAAACACATGGGAATGCAAAGTAGAAGCTAGTGTTGTACAGCTTCCAGCCAAAAGAACAATGGAGCTATCTGAAGCTGGAAGAGCAATGGAGGAAAATACCCCTTCAGAGGGATCAGGACCATTTGCCTCTATGACTATGAGAGAGTAAATTATTGCTGTTTTATTGTGTGTGTGCGCGCGCGCGCTTACACACCAATGTATACGACATAACATACCTGTGGAAGTCAGAGGACAACTTTCAGGAGTTAGTTTTCTGCTTCCACCATGTGGGTTCCAGGGACTGAACTCAGATTATCAGGCTTGGCAGCAAGAACTTTTCCCTACTGAGCCATCTCACCAGCCCATGTGACTTTTTTTTTAATTTGAGACAGGGTTTCTATGTTGTAACTGGCTGTCCTGAAACTAACTCTGTAGACCAGGCTGGTCTCCAACTCACAGAGATCTGCCTACCTCTGCCTCCTCCCAAGTGCTGGAATTAAAGGCTGGGATTAAAGGCGTGTGCCACCACCACCTGGCTGTGACTTCTATTTCAAATAAAACAAAATAAACAAAACATTGTAGAGATAATAAGTCTAATTTACCTAAGGAAAGTTAAAGATTCCCACTAAAGACTATTAAGTTCAGTTGTCAACCATGAAAATAGACTTTTCTAAAAGGTAGGGTTTCTCAGCATGTAAATATATATATTACATGGAGCCAGTTTCACTCCGTCCCAGAGAAGTTACCTCATCGGGCTGAGGAAGGACAATAACGGACATTGTTCCCGTGTGAATACGCTGCATCCTTGCTGACAGGCCCACCTCTGGGATTCGCTGAACTCGATGGATTCCACCTTCATACTTCAAATGCCTATAGACGCTGTCACCAGAAATGCGGGCGGCTGCATGATGTAGTCCACCTAGGGGAAAGATTGAGAAATGCTAGTGTAGTCAATGTTGGAAGGGTTAGGATTTGTAATGATCCTGTAATGAGGCCTGATTGTAAGTATAGCACCTAAAATGGGAACCTGAATAGATATTAGCTATACCGTCCCAATGTAGAGTATATGAATATATAAAACAAAATATAAAAAATATTACTTATGGTTATGTCTTGGGAGTTGAATAACAGTACATTTCATATTTTACTTTTTTTTTTTTTTTTTTGAGATAGGGTCTTGCTATGTAACCCAGGCTGGCCTTAAACTCACAATACTGCTTCAGCCTCTAGAATGCTGGGATTACAGCTGTATACCACATCTGGGTTATACTTTTTGAATTCAAACTTTCCTATGAAGAATAACTTTTACTATTGGGGAAGTTTATTTCTAGTTATGCTCATGTAGATTGTAGCAATTGTTTTGTACCTTGTTGGAAGAAGGGCTGCCTAAGCCTTGGAAGTTTGTTTTATCTGCAGGTGTTGGCTTTATGTAAATCTGTGATTCAGATGTTTGCTCCCAGTGCAGGGTCTTAAGGCATATATATGTAGGCATACAACATATTTTTCAGTTCAATCTACTTATCAAGAGATTTTTGCAGGAGAGAACTGAAACATATTTAGAACAATGCCATGTTGACATTATCTGTGAAACTGAGATCATCCACTGGCCCCCTGGACCAATATGCCATCCTCTGGAAGCCAAGGTTAACAAGAGCCCCGCTATCCAAATTTCAGAGGATGGTTCGAGAGTCCATACACCTTAGGGTAAAGCAGTGGGGATGTATTGATGGACTTGCCAATCTGTACCAATCACAGTTTACTAATGCAGAAATGATTTCTATTTCTTTCTGCTTAATTAATTAATTAATCCTTTTACTCTACTTTGATTTTCTAGTTTCTCATTAACAACCATGGTGTAGTACTGTGTCACCCAGCAGACAGAACCTACACGTCATCTTTGGATTGTATTTTATTAGTACTACTATCATTAAAATTTAAAACTCTTATGTGTGTGGGTGTTTTGCCTGTGATGTCTGTCTGTGTGTACTGAGTGCATGCCTGGTGCCTTCAGAGTACAGTAGAAGGTGTCAGATCCTCTGAGACTAGAGTTACAGATGATATTCAGTTGTGAATCTCCATGTGGGTGCTGAGAATTGAACCCTGGTCCTCTGGAAGAGCAACTAATGCTCTTAACCACTGAACCATCTCTTCAGCCCCACCCCTGTCACACTGGACCCAGTGGTGTCAAGGGCACTAGAAATCCCTGCCCCTAGGGCAGGAGAGATTGGCCCCTCCCCAACTTGTGTCACACTGCCCACTTCCCTTCAATCTGTGCACCAAGGTTGGCAGGGGGACTGCCTACCCATCCCTGCCTCTACTCAATATATTCCTTTGCCCACACTGAATAAAGTGATCCCTGTTTCCACCAGAAAAGGGTCCCAAGGTCTGTTCTTTCACACCTCATTCAATTCTTGGCACTAAGGATTAGATCTCCACGGTCCTAGAAACTGACCCCTCACTTTGTTTCCCCCTCCCCTCTTCTGTTCCAGCCTGTGCTCTCTGCACCCAGCCAGCACAAAGAGCTGAACCCAGCCGGTGGGCAGGAACTGGGAGAGATGACAGACCACAGGGGAACCCACACTAACACATCCCCGTTCAATTTTATAGAGTAGTAAGTGCCCTTATCCACTAAGCCATCTCTCCAGCCACTCAGTTATATTTTATAAAGTTTTAAAAATAGTTTTAAGTTTTAATTAAATTTTTTTTATGTTTTATTTATGAGACAGAGACTCACTCTGTAGCTCTGCCTCGCCTGGAATTTGATGTAGAGCAGGCTAGCCTCAAACTCACAGAGCTTTGCCTATCTCTGTCTCCCTGGGTACTGGGATTAAAAGCATGGGCCACCATTCCTGGTTCTCAGCATTAGATTTTAAGAAAGGTAGCTGTCCTCAGGAAACTTTAATTCACATATTGTTTCATAGGAACATGGTTCCCTCCTTTCTGTTCTCTTCTATTTAGTTAAGAACTTTACTGTAGGCCAGGCATACCTTTAGTCTCAGCCTTAGAAGTAAAATAAGTTTTAACACTTCCTATGGGTAAAGTCTTCAGTTTATGCTTACCATAATCTGCTGGTGTGTAATTCAGCAACTCAAATTTCCAGTCTTTGTAGCATGAATAATTCTGGTACATATCAAATATTTCTCGGGTAAATTGTTGGCAGATATCACCTAAGAGAAAATACACAAAATATTCAGTAAGCACAAATATTAAAGAACGCCATCCTTAAGTATGAGCACCCAGGAAATGAGTATTTCCCAAACTAAACACATGAAACGGGCTTTTCAAGGTATGGCGATGTCAAATCAGCATAAAATTCAGTTCTTTAAAACTCATTCACAATAAATGATTTTTCTGACCTCCAGTAGTCCTTCCAGATGTCACCTCTAAAATAACATCACTTCTGTCATACTTCTCCTTTGGCACTAGACGCTCCAAAAGCTGGAAAAGAAGGAAAATGCCATCACTGATGTGTTTATTTTCTTGGTATATTATTACTTGAGGTTAAATCAAAGCCCTCAAAACAATTTTTAGAAGTCGGTAATTAACAAAACCATGTAATATCCCAGGAGGTAAGTCCTAAAACCATATCTGAAGTAATCTGATTAGGTAATTAGTTCACATAACAATGAAGTTACTTGTTAACAGATTATCTTAATTTTCTAAAATGAAGTTAATTATGATCAAAGTCCAGAGTGTTCCATTCAGCTTTGTTCAGATTTTGCCTCTTAAAATTAGCTCTAAACAGTGGCATCTTTCATCTAATGAATGAAGCAAGGCTTTGGAAATCTTCATTTACTCCAAATGAAGACTTTTGACACATAATTACATACTCTCTCCTGCCATAATGATGGTCCACACTATGCCGTACCTTGTATTCTTGGTGAGGTCATTCTGTTTAAAGACTATGCTAAGGGGACTCAAGATATAATTCAAATAGCTTCTCACATGTGACAAGAAAAAAAGAGAGGGTGAGGTTGGGAGGGTGTGTTCCTAGGTCCCTAATAAAGTAAGGAGTGTTCCTCTTAGGAAGAATAGGAAAACAACCTCCTGATTATTAAAAAAAGTCTTTCAAATCAAACTAAAAGTACCTACGTTTTATGACTCTCCTCCCTACTGCCAATTTCTGAAACACTCCATCTCTGTTAGAAATGACAGTCTGTGGGAAAGAATGTTAGACTAAGTGTCAGATAAGTTTTGCTTTTGGCTCACTAGGTGATATCTCTATTCATCCTTCTAAGTCCTCAAAAACTCCTCCCTGGATCCCACAGTAAGAAGCGGATGACAACTCCAACCAAGGGAAGCATGGCACACAACACTATGGTCTTCTTCGTTGTCTTTAAAAAGAAACCAACTATTGAACTAAAAGAAAAAAGACCTCTGTTGTAGAATTTGCCCTTCATATCTAGATTATCAGCTGCAGCTGACCAAGTATCATGAGCCCTGAGAGACCCCAGCATGCCAAAGCCTTACTAGTTCTAAGTACAGACCCTTGCAAACCAGCTGGCTCTACAGTTAGATTAATTCCATCATATTCAGCATGCAAGCTTTCAATCTAACACAATCACCATGACTATTCCCTTCTAACATTTAAAATTGTCTCCATGGTGATTGCATTTCCTTTTAAAATTTTACTCATTTATTATTTGTGTCTGTGTCCCCACTGCACACGCATACCATGAGGAAAGGTCAGAGGACAACTCAAGGGAGTTAACTCTCTCCTGTTACCTTGTGTGATGCATGCAAGCTCAGGTTGTCAGGTCAGGGGTGTACAAAAGCACCTCTATCTGCTGAGCCATCTCAGTGGTCCCCTAAATTTCCTTACTAGAGTATTATACTTTCTTCCCTAACAAGTCAATAGATTCAGCGACTATTCTTCTCTTCCTCTGAGAGTCTCATTCATTGACATCTCAATTTATCTTCCAATTATCCTTCAACAAATTATACTAAGTATAGCCTAATTACTCATTATGTTAAAAGAACACTATTAAGAGAAGTTATTCTGAGCATCCAATACATAATCTAGGATATCACCACTACTTAGGGTAGTCTATTGCCTGAAACCTACCTCGCTATACAGTGTGCTGATCTTTTGATCAATGTTTTGCCTTTCTTCTGATACAAGTTCTTGCAACTGCTTTTCATCTTGTTTATTTAGACCTAAAACCAGCAACAGGGATAACAGTAAATTCTTTAAAAATTCTTACAGGGAAAGTATTAATTAACTACCTCATTTATGTCTACAAAATTTTTTGTTTGTCTTTAGACAACTATACAGTCTAGGGTGGCCTTGAACTCCTTGTTTTCCTGTTCAGCCTCCTAAGACCCTGTCTGTGGAGTCCCTGCAAACTTGATGGCTAGAAGAGAAATGCACCAAGAGAGGCAAGAATGAAACCAGGTTCAGTGTGACTTAGTTATCCAGTCTGGTTCAAACTTCTGGAGTCTAACACCGGACAGTTTATTTTAGACATATTGAATTACAGTATAATTCTGGAAAAAAATCTCTTGGTAATAATTATCCCAATGCCATATGCAAAATAAAGCTTATGGCATGACAAGTAGACATGATCTCTACCATGAAGGTGGGTTCTGTAGCTTAAGGGCCTAGGATCTGATGCGGTTTCTGACAAAGATAGTGTTGAGGTCAGCAGACTATAAAGTACATGTGACATCTCCCCTAAGAATTGGCTCTACTCACTGAGAAACAAAGCTAAACCTAAAGGTCTAGAGAGCAAGAGTCTGGGATAAACATTCTGGAGGATTTGGGTGAAGCCAGGTCCTCACCCAATACAGCAAAGGTCATCATGTTATTAACAACACCTTCTCCTAGCCTCCTGGGTGGAAAACAGGAGTATATTTCCTCCACTGAGGAGACAGCACTGTGTGATTAACATTCCTGGTTTTCTCTGAGCACTCGTGCCCTCTACACCTGTCTCAAAAACAAAACAAAACCAATAACACTGAGTGAATATATAGTCCTTCTCTTACCAAGTACTAAGCTTATTATCTATAGGCTTTTTAAAAGGCAGAGTTCAAAGTTCAATCAATTATATACTTATACATGCATACATATTGTTTACCTACTTTTACACAATGACTCTAATTCTTCAATGGCTTGTTTGGCCTCCTGAATTTCTTGGTAAACAGATGCAAGTGGTGCCAACTCAGCATGCCTTCTGTATAAGGCCCTTCGGTCCCCTTCATTCTCAGAGATATCCTGCAAACACTGGTCAAGAGTTTGGTACTCTTTACTCAGGTCTTCCATGTACTTCTGTAGGGCTTTATGTTTCCAAAGCATCCTTGTATCTTGATGACAGTAGCTCCTGGACCAATTCCTACTTAACAGCTGATGGAGAACATGACTACTGTTTTGTCTAAAATTCCACAGCCTTGTATTGAGACTTATCTGTCGAAACTGCCGACAATAGAGGAAGACATGTCCCTGGGGGTAAGCATTAAGAGGTGGATTCCGAAAAAGCCAAATACGCAGGTGACGACTCATCTCAGCAGCTGTAACGTAAGATACACAATCTGAAGAGGCCACTCTAAAGACATATGGTATAATAAAACCAGGAGTTCCAGAGACACCCTTAGTGCATGGCCTCATTTAGCTCCAAGACAGTCAATAACTGGGATATATGTATTTATGTTTTAGTCTTTATTTTATTTATTTATTATTTTGAGACAGACTCCCCTAGAACTCACTCTGTAGGCCAGGATGACCTTGAACCCAGAGATCCATCTGCCTCCGCCTCCCAAATAGTGAGATTAAAGGGAAGTGCCACCAGCCTAAGCCCACAAAAAAAAAAAAAATTCTTGAAACCTTTAAATAATAGAGTATTAAAACAAGTGAGGAGGCCAGTGAAGTAGCTCAGAGAATAAAGGTACCTACAGCTAAGTCTGACAACCTCCGGGTTCAATCCCTGGGACACACATGATGCTCTCTTTAAAGCTGTTGACCTGCACAGCTGTGCTGTGGCATGCACAAAATATTTTTTTTAAAAAGCAACCATATATATATATATATATATATATATATATATATATATATATATAGTTAGCTAAGACAAGTGAGTAGGAGTATAAATAACAAATAAATCACCAGAATGGGTTAAGGCAGTTTTAACTTTAAATGAGTGTATTAAGTAAACACTTAAAAGTGATAAAATAATGATGCAATTTTCAGGAGGCTCATAGTTGTAGATTTCTGAAGTTTAAGGAAAATAACATCTCATCTATCATCTAGTCTAATTGATTACTTACAAAAGGGTCTTGCCATATAGCTCAGGCTGGCTTCAAACTGGGGGCCTCCTGCCTCAGCCTCCCAAAAGCTGGATCACAAAAGTATGTCAATATGTCTGGATGAACTCAAGTGAGCAATTTTATTGTATTTATTAATCTGGTTTTTTAAATACTATTATCATTAGAGAGAGTGTGTGTATGAAAGAGAAATAGATAAACAGATAGATGATAGGTAGAGAGATGATAGATTGATGGATAGATGATTGATAGATAGATAGATAGATAGATAAATGATAAATAGGTGATAGACAGATGATAGACAAGAGATTAACCCCAAGGCCTTGCACATGCAAGCCATTTGTTCTACTTGTTTAATTTCAGGGCATTTAGATGCCAAAGAAAGTCAAGTAACTTAATCACAACTATTCACTCACTGGATAGAGGCAGAACTTATAACATAGGTTGTCAGTGTTTTTCATTCTCAAACCTGAGATTGCTTCTTTTTAGGATGCTTCTCTTTTAGCTGAGAACCTGAAGGAAGAGATCCTCAAATATTAAAACATGAAGTTAACAGACACTAGAAGGATCTGGTGGGGGAAAAAAAAAAAGAGAAGAAAAAAAGATGCTTTTATTTTGTCAATTGAAAAAAAAAAACAGGTTACAAAATAGCATTATCTTTGTTATTTTTTAAATCATATGGAAAAAAGCAGTTAAAGCATATTGCCTTAGTTACTGTTCTATTGCTGTGAGGAGACTCTATGACCAAAGCAACTTATAAAAATAAGCATTTAATTGGGCTTGTTCAGTTTTAGAAGGTTAGTCCATGAACATTATGGTGAGGAGTGTGGTGTCCTGGTGTTGGAGCAGTAGCTAAGAGCTCACATCTGATCTGCACGTTGCAGGCAGAGAGACTGGGCCTTTATGGGATTTTAAAACCTCAAAGCCCAGAGGCACACCTCCTCCAACAAGGGCACACCTCCTAATCCTTCCTAAACAGTTCTACTAACCAAACACTCAAATATATGAGCCTATGGGAGTCATTCTCATTCAAACCACCACACATATCTTAAAACAAAAGAAATACATCAAAATGATATAACTAAGTAAGTCACTCCTTACTTAATTGTGGGATTACAGATACCTTTTAAGTTTTCCTACTTTTCCAAATCTTTTACACAGCACGAATTATTTTCATAATTTTAATAGAGTCACCTAATATTACCAAGCTGGAGAGATTTTGACAGTGGAGAGCACTTGCTGCTTTGTAGTGGACCAAGACCAGCACCTGCACAGTGGCTCACAGTTCCTGGAGTCTGATCTGACACCCTCTTCTTGCCTCTCTTCCTGGATACCAAGCATGCATGTGGTACACACACATACATGCAGACACACACTTTCACCCTCTCTCTTTTTCTCTCTCTCACATACATACACACACAAATATTAATGTGTCTATTAATGACACATTAGGTTAAATTGGCCATGTACAATAATTATCTATTCCTCTCTCAGATAATCAAGAGCTAAAAGAAGAATACTATGATTTTATTGAGCAAGAGAGGGAAGACAAGGTTTTCTAAAATGTTTTTCCTCCTAAATTAAAACTGGAAATAAGGGTCAAAATTTAACAGAATGGCCTGGGAAGTAGCTCAGCAACAGACCACTTATCTTACATGCTAAGGCCTACTGTTTGATCCCCAGAATGACAAGTTCCCAGAAGCCAGTCTTTACTACAAGGGTTTCTGCTGTGCTGGACAACGAATTCATTTATAAGCTCCTTTGATCTCACTACATCTAAATTTAAATTTAAAATTTTAAATATTCAGGATATTCAGCTCTCACTGGGTTCTACTAATAAATTTAACATGACAAATGATAGCTGGAGTTGGACTGTGGAAGATGCACCAATGCCCAGACACCACACATTTAACACGTCTCCAGCAGAAGTTTCTGTGCATCTTTATATCTAGCACATCAGAAGGAGTGTCCATTTGACGGTGGAAAGAAGAGAAGGATGGCAGATTTTTGTAATAACAGTTTTGGCTAAAATTTCCATTTTAGGAGCAGCCATGGATTGAGTAATTATCAAGGTCAGAAACCTTAATATTACTTTCTAAGATTACCTAAACCTAGAAAAAACAAGGCTTCGCAATCAACCCCATAGCACAGTATGACTCGATATTTTAAGAGTAATTTCCAGTTTCTGGCATGTTAAAAGTGACACTAAACCGGCGCCAGGGTCAGAATGTGAAAACAGTATTGTATAATTCAGTTTGTGGAGAGATTCTATAAGGAAGTAACACAGGTAGAAAGTGGGAAAATTAAAAAAAAAGTCCTCCTGAGGCCCAGAAAGAATTATGAATACCTAAATAAAAGAAGAAAAACGACGTTCTCGATTCTTACTGACAACCGGACCTTCGGTACCTGCAACATTTCAGCTCAAGGTGCTGCAAGCACGCTCACTTCCAGGATACTGCTTCCGGGTTAACTTTTGGACCTGGCTCCTCCTCCATTTGACACTTCTCGTAAAGTAGTCGTCCTTAGAAGTCCGCAACAATAAACAAGAATGAAATGATAAAGCGGGAGGGAGATTCTTTTGGAAAGATCACGAGTCGAACTTATTTGGCTAGACCGAAAGCAGCGGATAACCTTCTCCCGGTGCCCTACCCAAGGAATCCTGGGAGTTGTAGTTTTTCCGTCTCGGGCCTCCTTGCTCCCACCGCAAGCCCCTTGCACCATCTTCCACTCTAATTAGTGTTTTTCAGTTACTTATAAACCTAGAAGCGAGACTTTTCCAGTTCTAATTTAAACACTAAAGTTTAGAATGTGTTGCAGATGAAATCTCAAGAATTTCTTCATATATATATATATATATATATATATATATATATATATATATATTTCTTTAACTCGAAACAGTAGTTTCTGAGTTGTTTTTTGAGTGCAAGAGGTTGAATCTAGGTATTCAGGCATGCGGGGCAAGAGCGCCACCTTTGAACTATATTCAAAGATTTGAGGGTTTGTTTTCTAAATGGGACTTTTTTATCATTAAAATTTTAGGATATTCTGCATTTAATTGTCACACTTTTAGCCAATATTGTTCAAAATAACAACTAAAAACACCATAAACTTATATTTTCAAAAATCATTAACAGGACTCAAAAGATAGGTGACTATATATACAAGTTAGAGATTCTTATTTTTATTTTTTAGGTAGTGTTGCATGCACATATGTTTAGGCACTCTAGACTAGCTTGGACTACATGAGAACCTGTCTCAAAAAAAAATCAACTGTAAAAACATGCTAATACAGTAGGATATAGCTGTCGAACTTACAATAAGATCTCTCTATGATTCAATCCCCACACACACCAAAAAAAAAAAAAAAAAAAAAAGGAAAGGAAAGCATATCCTCTATCTCCGGTTTTCGTAGATACTGTCTTAAGTTGTAACTACATACACACACACACACACAAAGGAAATTAGAAATGTGATTACACCGTAATTCCAAGGCAGAGGCAGGAGTAGGAGGTGGAGGCAGAAGTTTACATGAATTTGAGGCATCCTGACCTACATAGTGAGTTACAAAGCTAGCCAGGATTACATAGCAAAACCTTGTACAAAAAAGAAAGAAGAAAGAAAGAAAAAAAGAAGAGAAAGAATGAAAAAACAAAAGAGAAAGGAAGGAAGGAAGGAAGAGAGAAAGACAGAAAAAAAGAAAGGAAGGATGGAAGGAAGGAAGGAAAGAGAAAGAAAGAGAAAATCAATCAAGGCGGAAGGAGAGAAAATAAAAGAAAAGGAAATTGACCTACAACAAAATCATGTTTAACATTTACTAGTATATTCAAGGTACTTACTTCTACCTATTGCATACAAGTCACTATTCTCAACAGTTTAAACCTATATGTATTCATGTATTCCTATAACAACCTTAGAAACCCATTCATCCATTTGCAGAAGAGAAAACTAAGGTACAATGCATTTGAGGAGGCAAGCATGATGTTTCACACCTGAAATCCTACTGACGGGCTGAGGTAGGAAGTTAGAGGCTATCCCATCCTGGGCTACATAATGTCAGATTGACCTGGGCAACAGGTCAACCCTACCTCAAAAAACACAAGCCCAGCACTACATAAACCAGGAGTTGTAGAGCAGGCCAGAAATGATATTTGGAGGCTAGATTCAGGAAGATCAGAAGTTCAGAGTCATCCTTAGCTAGGGAGTTCAAGGCCACCATGGGATATGTGGAAGGGGGTACAGACACGATTCCAAGGTTAAGAGCACTTATTGCTCTTGAGTTCAGTTCCCAGGACCCGCATTAGGTGGTTTGCAACTGTCTCTAAGTCCAGCTCCAGAGGATCCAATGTCTTGGCCTCCACAAGATTCTCCACTCACATGCACACACACACACACACACACACACACACACACACACCCAACACATAATTTAAAAATAATAAAAGTATTTATTTTAGTGTGTGTGTACACTCATGTGGAGGTCGGAGGACAACCTGTGGGAGTTGGTTCTCTCCTTCCACCATGTTGTTCCCTGGGATAGAATTCAAGTCATCAGGTTTGGCAGCAGGCACCCTTACCTGCTGAGCCATCTCACTGTCCTTCAAAATTCATACATTAAATCCCTAAACCTCCTCATATGAAGATAGGGCCTTAAAGGAGATGAGTAAGGCTAAATAAAGTATAAGGGTGAGCCCCAACCCAGCAGGAGAAGTGCTGTTGTTCTAAACAGCAGTAATGGAAAACCGCTCATACAAAACAGTCTTTGGAGTGCAGAGGGCTTGTGGCCACCCACAAGCCCTCAGAAGAAACCAGCCTTGCTAGTATTTTAATCTTGGACTTTCCTCTCCAAACTGTGAGGAATTTGAATCACCAGTCTATGGTATTTTGTTACGGCAGTTTGACTAGACTGAAAAATATGTCGAACATTTTCTGAGATATAAATTAAATTTTCATGTACTTTCATGTACTTTTTATTTGCCAACTTTTAAGCAAATAACGTGGTATGTACATGCTTATTAATGCATAAAGAGACCTACAATATGTAATTGAAAGGGCGTATTTATTTTGTCAGTACTTTTTGAGACAGGGTCTCACATAGCGCAGGCTGAACTTGCTATTATAGCCAAGGATAAACTTGAACTTCTGTTCCTCTTGTGTCTACCTCTCAAAGTGCTGGGTTTACAAACATGCATCCCTACACCCAGCTTGAAAGGGTATATTTAAAGCCTAGAAAACTATTCCCTTTAAAATGCATGTTAGGGCTAGAGAGATGGATCAGTAGTTAAGAACATGTGATGGTCTTGTAGAGAACTGGCTTCAGTCTCAGCATCTTTATGGTGGCTCACAACCCATCTATAACCCCAGTTCCAGGGAATATGATGCCTACGTCTGGCCTCCATGGACACTACACATACTTGGCAAACATGCGTGCCCAAAAAACACTCGTACACACAAAACTTTAAAAATGTGTGTTACAAGCTGGGTGTGGGTGGCATACACCTTTAATCCCAGCACCTGGAATTAGCCAGAGGCAGGTGGATCTCTGAGTTTGAGGACAGCCTGGACTACATAGAGAATTCCAGGACAGCCAAAGGTATACAGGGAAACCTTGTATTGGGGGGGAAAGAAAGAGAAGAAAGAAAAAGAAAAAAACAAAACTAAACTAAATAGAGGAAATACTTGTTTTATGGTTTCCAACGTTTCAGTTCATGGTCAACTTACTTTTGGACATGTGGCAAGGCAGAACATTTTAGCAGGAAGTATGTGGTTAAGAAGATCTGTTCACCTCATAATAACTGGGAAGCAAAAGAAAGAGAAGAGGGATCAGAACTCTAGTATCTTCTTCTAGAATATACCCCTAGTAATCTAATTTCCTCCAAAAGTTTCCATCATTCCCAAGAATCTCAGGTGGAATGTAAAACACCATCTCATTACTTTTCTATTGCTGTGAAGAGACACCATGACCAAGACAACCTTTAAAAGAAAACATTTAATCGGGGGCTTGCTTATAGATTCAGAGGGTGAGTCCATGACCAACATGGTGGGGAGCATGGCAGCAAGTAGGCAGGCAGGCATGGCACTGGAGCAGAAGCAGAGAGCATACATGTTGAGACAACAACCACAAGGCAGCGTGAGAACTAGCTGGTAATGGTGTGGGCTCACACCTCAAAGCCCATTGGTGTGAAACCTCAAAGCCCATTCCCTAGGAACAGTAACACACTTCCTCCAACAAGACCACACCTCCTAACCCTTCCCAGACAGTTCTGCCAACTGGGGACCAAACATTCAAACACATGAATCTATGGGAGTATTTCATTCTTATTCCTTCGATTCACCCAAGCCTCCCTTGTGGCCCTTTTTATCTACTTCCTCTTTAATCACTGGTTATGCCTATTTTCCGTAAAGGATACATAAGCCCATCTGCCCCTCCATCCCCCTTTTTTCCAATTATACTTACAATTATTTTAATTAATTTACATGTGTCTTCCCACCAGCCTTTAATGGCACGGTTAAATTGGTTGTGGGGCTAGTAACAAACTCCTAGATTTTGCTGTGCCAGCTTGTTATATAAAGTATGTACATGGTGTAGAGAAAAATATCCCTTTTCAATTATTTTGTCTTTTTTGGCTCTACCATTTTTGTCATGGTCCATATGGTGCATGTAAAAAATGAAGTGGCAGCTTTGAGGCCCTCAGAGTTGCTATTGCCATTATTTCACTTAATGCATGATTCTAAAGTCTGAAGTGCGAGGAAGAACCATTCAACTGGAAATCCCAGATGCTCACAATCAGGATTTGGCTTTCTTCCTGAGGAACATTGAATTCTGATTTACATGGCATTTTTCTTTTAATTGTGGGCTTTGAAATGACTAAGCAGTAAATTCATATAACCTTGTTATGTAACAGATTACAATGTTATAACTCTATTTCCTTTTCAAAGGTAGAAATAAGATTTGTTCTAGATAAAACAGGAAGCCAGTAATAAAATTACAGCTACTGGTTAATTTAGGCTTTCTGATTGTGCAGACATTATTATCTTTTGTGTATTTTCAGATTTGGGCTTAGAACTGTCAGTAGAACAAACTAGTGAAGGTTTTCATTTTATTTGGTTTTTAATCCCTGCCCCGTTGCCTTACCCCACCAAAACCTAAACAACTAAGGTATGCATGGGAGAGAGATGAAGAACACAATTAATTTCCTGTTTACTTTGCAGGCCGTCCTGGGAGATGCTGGGATGGAGTCACCACAGGAAGTGGCATTGGTGAGTGGTGGCAAAAGGCAATGATGAACCAGCATGAGCTGCCTGGTAGAGAGGTAGGAGAATACCATGATTCATGAAGGCGAAGGTTTGGCAGCTACCATACAGAGTTGAAATGGTTAAGGATCTATAGGAGTAGGCTTGATGAGGCCATGGGACATTTTCCATAACAAAAAATTCTCCAAATTATTTTGTTAGTACTATGCTTTTCATGTAATTTAACTTTTTGTGTGTGTGCTTGTGTGTTCATGTGGGTGTACCTGTGTGTGCATGTGTGTGGAGGCCAGAGGACAGTACTGCTACTCAGGAGATGTCCTCCTTGGTTTTTGAGACTGGATCTTTCAGTGGACCAGAGCTCACCGGATAAATTAGGCTAGCCCAGAGGAATTTGTTCCCAATGTCCTAGCACTGGGATTACAAGTGTGTACCACCATGCATTTTTTTTTCTTTTTAAAGATTGTGTGTGTGTGTGCATGTGTGTGTGCACACTTACATGTGTTCAGGTACCTGAAGAGGCTGGAAGGGAGTGTTGGGTCTTCTGGAGCTGGAGTTAGAGGTGGTTGCTGAGTGCTGGGGACCAAACTCTGGTTCACTGGAAGAGCTAGGTACAAGTGACTGTGGAGTTATCTCTCCAGCTCTGTCTAAGCTTCTTCTTATTTTATTTTATTTTATTTTTTTTAGATATGGGTTCTGGAAAATGAACTCAGGTCTTCATGCTTACAAGATGAGTTATTTCCTATTTCTTGCAGCCTCCTCCCTGTCCCCTTTTTAAAAAAAGAAAGAAAGAAAGACAAGCTCTCACTACAAAGCCTAGGTTGACCTTAAACTTGTATTCTTCTTGCTCTTGATTTTTCGGTGCTGTTATTAGAGGCATGTGTTATCGGTCCATGCTGCTCTTAAAAAATGTTATGGGCTGGAGAGATGGCTCAGCAGTTAAGAGCACTGACAGCACTTCCAGAAGTCCTGAGTTCAAGTCCCAGTAACCACATGGTGGCTCACAGATGCCCTCTTCTGGCATGCAGGTGTACAAGCAGATAGAGTGCGCCTATTAAAAAGTGTGAAATATTAAAAAATAAAAAGTCATAGTCATTTTAAATCAGGCCTTTGAAGAGAAACCAAATGTCTTGACTTAGCTCAGCTACATTCCAGAAGAATGCTGTCTGAGAGTCAAGGGATGACCCAACCTTCTCACTGGAGCTTTGGCCCTTCCCAAGATGAACCCTTTACTGTGGAGGATGTTGATATATTGGGAGTTGAATATTTTCAGGATGTAGTTATGTCATAGTGAGCAGTCACAGGGACTGTGGAAGATGTTGGCTACAAGGGCACTGTGGGCCATAAGTTATTGTTTAAGGCTACCATGAGGACCAGCACCCCCTTGTGGTGGGCGGCCCTGACCTTAGCCACACACAGCCCCATCATCCCCACCCCCATCCCCACCCCAGCCGCCCCCGCGTCCCCAAGATCCTCATCTCCTGGTAAGATATAAGACAATCCAGTGTTCAGATCCTGACCAATTAGAGAGATCCCCCTAGCCATTGCCTGTTCGTTTAAAAAGTCCATGAGACTGCATCTCGGAGTTGCCATTTTTTTAAATTGGTTGACCCTGGCATGCCAGAATGTGCTCCGTGGAAATAAAGTGCTTCATCTGGCCATACAAATATCTCAGTGTCTACTTGAGCTACCTTTTAGGGGTCTAGGAGGAGGACTTGATTGCTAAGAGTTGGGTATGAGTTACTCTGTTTTGATCGACAAGCTTAGATTCCGTAAGCTTTTCTTTACTATGCATGTCCAGTCCCATAATGTCTCTAATTTTAATTATAGGTACTCTCAACCATGCATAGGAATAAGATAGTGAATAGGATTTTCCCCCTAGAAATTTACTCAGTGTATACCTTTGTACCTGAGTACACAGTGCTGTTCATACATCCAAAACCAGTTGAGAGTGGTCTCTTGTTCTCAGATATATTCTGAGACATATTTGAAAAATGGGTCATTGCCATAGAACTGTGAAGGAGGAGCACATTACTTCATTGTTCAGTGAGGTTGCCCAATACATTGCTAGGAAAGGGGTGTACATGTGAACTCAAGCCAAGTGGTGTCACAGGTTGTTAAGCTCTCCCTATGCTTGCCTGCCTCAAATGCAATTTTAATTTATAGTTTCTTGATATCTACGGAGGTGGGATAGTTTTCCATATACCTATCAGTCATTTTCTTCCTATGACAATTGCCTATTCGTTGTCTACATGTACTTAGCAAAGCTTTCTCTCCAATTCTGTAGGTTTTTGCCACTACTGATTGATTTATTTGCTCTGTAGAAGGTTTTTAATTACATGCAATGCTGTGCTTGCAATTATTTCCTAAATTACTGGTGAACTCCATCGCTAGGTTCCCTTTCTATTTCATTTCTATTTCAAAAAAATTTTGCGATTATTATTACTACTTTGAGACAGATTCTTACTACGTAGCCCTAGCTACCCTGGAACTAGCTATGTAGAAGAGGGTAGCCTCAAATTCAGAGATCAGCCTGCCCCTGCCCTTGAAGTGCTGGAATTAAATATGTGTACTGTCATGCTGGGATATGTATTTATTTATTTACTTATTTATTTATTTTTGGTTTTTCGAGAAAGGGTTTCTCTGTTGTAACCCTGGCTGTCCTGGAACTCACTCTATAGTCCAGGCTAGCTTCAAACTCACAGAGATTCACCTACTTCTGCCTCCTAAGTGCTGGGATGGAAGGTATGCGCCACCACTGCCCGGCTTATTTTTATTTTTTTAAGTGTGTGTGTGTGTGCAGGCGACCAAGGAGGCCAGAAGAGGCCATGACTCTTTGGAGCTGGTGTTACAGGAGGCTGTGAACTGCCAGATGCAGTTCTTAGGAATGAAACTCAGGGTATTTGCAAGAGCAGTACATTTCTTAACCACTGAGCTATCTCTCCAGACCTTGTATTACTTTAAAAATATGTCTTTATTTATTTTGAATTTTAATTTAATTAAATTTTAATTTTAATTATATATGTATATAATGAATTTTGATCATATCTACGCACTTCCCCCTCTAGCACATCTCCACCCCAGCTTCACATCATCTTCAACCTTTACAAAATAGATATAACCCACCAAGTCCAATTAGTGCTGCTCAAATGTACCTCACTTCCTATTTTATTTTTTATTGAAAATTTTTTCATGCAATATATCCTGATCATGCTTTCCTCTCCCAACTCCGGCCAGATCAACCACCTCCTCACCCACCCAACCCCATGCCTTTCCTTTAGAAAACAGGCAAACAAAAAACAGACCAGAATTAAAGAAACAAAAGAAAATCCACAAGCAACACATAAATAAAACCAATAAAAACACAAAATCTAAAGACCAAAACTCTAAAAAAATATTTTGAGTTAGTTTTGTTTTCATTAATTTGTGTTGATCTAAAGCTGGGCATGGGACCTACCCCTAATTGTGGTTAATAAACCCGGTGAGGCTCCCTTCTAGAAAACTAGGTTTTCTTTTGCAAGCAGATGTCAATTGCAGATATTTTAAAAGTCTTCTATGATATTTTCTTCCTTCCAAGTCAGAGAATGAAAACAGGGAAAATACCATCCCTGTTCTCCTTACAGCCCACTAAACAAAATTATCAATTACCTCATAGTCTTGTAAATATGCAGAAATCAGGATTCAGAATTGTATATAAGTTGTTATACATACATGTATCTAGTCATATGTTATTAGCGTGTTGTCTCCTCTTTTCTGTAGAAATCGTCTCTGGAACATTCTAGGGTTGTATCCTGCTTCTCCCATTATGGGTGGCTTATACGGAGAAAGAAGCAGCAGACTGGAGTTTCACTGGACCCACGAAAACACCGTAATTCTTCTTGAAAATGTTGGGGGCCCTACATGGCTGAGATTATTTTCTTTCTCCTTCCTGTCCTTTCCCTGGCCTGGAATTTACTAAGTACACCAAGCTGGCCTCTAAGTTAGGATCATCCTCCTGCCTCTGCCTCTGCCTCCCAGGTTAGCGCCAAAGTACACCCCCTTTTTTTTTTTTTAAATTGACTTTTGTTTTTTAAAGGGACGTTCACATCAGTTCCATCATTTCAAAGCCTGTCCATGCCTCCGCATAGGTCGTGATTAGTACTTTGATATGCACTGATATGCACTCCTTTTAAGAGTCTTTTTAAGGAAGGAGAGAAAAGGAAAAAACTGATTCTAAAGAGTCTACCTTGTGTCGAGCAGGGTTTCAACGGCACAAAAGAATAAAAGTTAACTCGGAAAAAAAAGTACATTATCTAGGTCAGAAGCCTAACAGCCGGCAGGCGACGAACAGTTAGGTGAGTGAGTAGCTTGGCACTGCGCTGGTGACAGGGGCCACAGCCCAGCCCAGACGGACAGGGCACGGGGGGGGGGGGGGGGGACGACGGGGGACACGGACTCCAGTACGTAAGACCGCCTCGAGTCTGCGCATGCGCAGCACGGGGGCGGGGCCTGGCCGCCATATCGGCGCGCGCGCCGGACCGGCCCTCCCCTCCCTCCCACTCCGGGGCCGCCCACTGGAGTGCGCTGTGTTCCGCTTCCCGTGGCATCCCACTGAGGTAACCCGCGGCCCGGGTAGCGGCTGGTCTCGGGGTCCAACCTGCAGGCCTCCCCGCCGCCGCGATGCCCATCGTGCAGCTGCCGCCCAAGGAGAGCGCCCTCTTCAAGCGCGTGCTGGTGAGCGGCGTGCGGCGGCCCACCCGACCTCGGCGCGCTTTGTTTACCTCTGCGGCCGCCCCCGGCAGCTCCCTCCCCGCCTCCGCGGCGGGCTGGGCTCTCCCCGCTGCGGGCGCTTTCCAGAAACTTCCCCGGTAGAGCCTCCGAGGCTGCGGGGGCTCGGTGCCCTCTGCGGCGCTAGGCTTGGCGCGTCCCTCTAGTCGCCCCCTCGGGATAGCCAAAGCCGCCTCGGGTCCCTGACCTAGTCAGGCGGGAGCGACCGCCGTTTGGGGGTGCGGGGAAATTGAGCCCGCGGTGCTGGGGAGCCGATGTGCGGGAGAGTTTGCTTGTTTGTGGTGGCCCCGTTTGGAAGTGAGTTGCTAGAAACTCTTCTAACTCGCCCAAGTGATGAAAGCCCAGGGACCGTTTAACTTTAAAACAAGCCGAAGTAATGCCTTGGCCATGTCAGATCAATGCCAAGCCCGGAGAGGGTCGGTTATATTTTATTTTATTTTACTTTATTTTTTTGTTTTTTCGAGACAGGGTTCCTCTGTGGTAACTTTGGCTGTCCTGGAACTCACTCTGTAGACCAGGCTGGCTTCAAACTCACAGAGATCCGTGCCTCTGTCTCCTGAGTGCTGATTAAAGGCTTGTGCCACCACTGCCTGGGTGGTTTTATTTTTATTTTTAAATTTTACTTAAGGCAGGCTCACTATGTATCTCTGGCTGGCCAGGATCTCTCTATGTAGACTAAGCTAGCCTAGAATTTAGAGAGATCCGCCTGTTTCTGCCTCCCGATTGCTGGGATAAAAGGCATTTGCCACTATGCCAGGACAAGACGTTTTCTTTGGGTTGTATGCCAGCATATCTGCCACCTTGTCACCTTCACCGTTTTCCAGGTTGTGTCCTTTCAGGGAGGAGAGACGTGATTTGCCTTTGTATTTCTCAGTATGCCCTGGGGATCGAAGATTTATGAAGGAATAGGAGTTAATAGCTGTCTTTTCAATCTGACTTTTAAATTTGAAAATGTGATTCTTGCAGAACAAGGTTTTAGACTTAAGGGTGGATTTATATTGAGAGCACGTGGCTGCATAGCGGCTAGCTGTTGGTTTCAGCATTACCATAAAAAGATACTAATCGTAGTTTATTGCCATCACCTGATAAAAATTTACAGTAGCAGTTCAAGCTTATAGAACTTCATGTTTAATATTGAGAATGCTAAGAATGATACATAGATAGGATTTTTTTTTTTTTAAAAGACAGGGCCTTATATAGCTCAGGTTGGCCCTGAACTCTAGCCAGAGATGACCTTGAACTTATTTTCTGCATTTGCCTAGAGAGTAGCTGGGACTTTAGTTTTGGATACCACATCTAGCCTTGGGATGAATTTTTCAAATCTCAGTTTATTAGGTAGTTTAAAGGTTAATGAGAAGCATGCTTATCAAATAAACGATAAATAAAAGTGTTCACTCCTTTTGTTACTGTAGCAGAATCAATTTTTTTATTTAAAGAACACTTGGTACTCTTCCTCAGTACTTCTGCTTCTATGTATTACCACTGTCTTTCCTTGTCCTTTAACAAGTGAACCGCTATAATCAAAGTAGGGTCTTTTAAAATTTTTTATCACATGTAGTTGTGTGCATGTGTGCATGCCATGGTGTTTGTGGGGAGATCAGGACAATTTGAGAGTCAGTTTTCTCCTTCCATGTGGGTCCCCAGGATCAAACTCTGGTTGTCAGGCTTGGTGACAAGCATCTTTACTTACTGAACCATCATTTGCCCTATTTTATCTTTTATTTCATTTACTTTGAGACCAGGTTTCAGAGTTTCACTCTAGCCCATAGGAGTTCACTGTGTAATACAGGCTAGTTTTGAACTCATGGCATTTCTTTTGTCCCAGTTTCTTAAGGGCTAGGATTGAGTATAGGAATGAGCCACCAGGCCTGGCCACATGACTAGGAAGATGGTTTTATTGAAATCTCTTATTTGCTGAACAGCATAAAGATGCCTTCTATGGCTCACAAGATGATGGCAAAGATGGATAGGAAATAAGTAATTGAAAGAGTCAGAATGATAGCAATGTGTAGCAGATCAAATAGTCATAGATAGTATGGGTAGGCAGAGGGGAGGAGGCTGGCAGAGTTAGACAGCACCGTCACGTAGCTGATGCGTGACTTAGATTATAAGGAACACAAGGGAAGGGTAGAGGAAGAACATTTTAGTAGAAAGAAATGCAGTATAGAGGTCCTAAAGAGGGGGAAGCTTGAATATATTAGTGTTAGATGAGTGATAGTCTTTGTAGCTGGACCACCGTTTGCAGCAAAGGTAAATGTGTGTTTGGAGGTTCACTTTCCACATTAGTAAAGTGAGATAATAACAGTACTTTAAAGGAATTCTTGTAGAACCAAGATTAAAAAGACAGAAGTGCTGGCAAGGTTATAAAATGGAACCCTGCTCATTGTTTTTGGTAATGGAAGTTAGTAATACCCAGACAGAAAACAGTATGGTAATGGAATTAGTAATACCCAAACAGAAAACAGTATGGCAGGGCAATGAGATGGCCCAGCAGGTAAAGTGGTTGCCATGCAAGCCTAACGACCAGAGTTCAATCCATAGAGCCTATGTAAAGGTGAAAGGAGAGGACCAACTCCATAGTTGCCTTCTGATCTGTACACACACGTCTCACACACTTAAAAAAAAAACAAGCAGTATGGAGTTTTCTAAAACAAAAGTCAAACTAAAAACACCCATAGAACTACCACTGCTGGGTATATAGCCAAACTGAAATCAGTATGTTGAAGAGACATCTGTAGGATGTTTATGGCAGCACTATTCAGCACCATTCATGATAGCCAACAAAGGGAAACAATCTAAATGTCCTTCAACTGATAAATGGATAAAACAGTGTGGTACATACAGTGGAATCATAATCAGCCATAAAAAGAATAAAAATACATTTTTAGTGATATGGATGAAATTAAACTTCATGGTAAGTGGAATAAGCCAGGCATAGAATAACAAATACTCCAAGGATTTGAAGACTCAGGTGTACCCACAGAAAGTTGATACCAGGAAAGTTGAATAGAGGTTACCAGAGGTGGATGAGAATGATTGGAGGAAGGGATCAGTGGATAGTAAGTCACAGGCAGCTTTGAATTCTTCATTAAATTCTGTGTCAGTGTTGGTTGATGATTCTGCATTTATGGAGCTTATTCATTTATGTCTTTATCTCCAGTAGTGGAAATGCTCAGTTTGCCAAGGCATATATAACAGTGCATTTAGTGCTGTAATTAATATAAATAGAAGAGCATGTCATCTCATTTTAGACTTTGGATCTTGAATTTAGAATTTATATGACAATGAAAAGTGCTTCTTTATCCATTTTATAAAAGAACTTTTGCTCCTATTACTTTTTAGAAATGTTACGAGCAGAAGCAGTACAAGAATGGACTCAAGTTTTGCAAGATGATTCTTTCAAATCCGAAATTCGCTGAACATGGAGGTACTCTCTCATCTGTTGTGATGGTGCTTTGGGGGAAATATCATTCTAAAATCAGGCAGGACTTTTGAAAGTGATGGAATGAATGCTTCTCAGATTCTAAGGCTGTGACTATTGAGTGCCTAAGTGTTGAACATTTTTTGTTATGTTTCAGGTGAATCTTTTGCTGAGCTAGTTTCATGCTTTAGTATATGTAGTGTCTTTACCTTTAGATGAGAAAGTCAATGCTGAGGGACGGTTGCATGAGGTAATGTGTATGTCAATGATGAGGTGGTATGCATGTTAATATCCCTCTTCTGAAGCTGCTTCCGAAAGCAGAGATTTTCAGGTTTCGGATGAATTGCTTAGATTTCCAGTTGAACATCCCACTTCAGAAATCCTGAAATCCTAAGATCTTGGAGCATTTAGGATTTGGGACTTTTAGGTTCTGGTTGGTCAGTTTTAAAGGTTAGATTTCATTTGTCACTTTGACTAGACTATAGTTTCTCACATATAAAATTAGGCAGTTATTTATTTGCAGTATAGAGTAATGTGAAGGTAAAGCCACGTGCATTTTATTCTTTGATGTTGTTTTTATGTATTTCATTATTTTTTAGAGTGCATGTGCTGGTTGCATGCATTCCACAGTGCATGTGGGGAGTCAAAGGACAACTTCTGAGAATTGGTTCACTTCTACCATGTAGGTCCCATGGATTGAACTTAGGTTGTTAGGCTTGGTGGCAAGTGGTTACTCACTTGTAGCTGGCCCTTATTGCCTATTCTTTATATAAATATGTTACCACCTATCTATCATTTGGTTGTTGAGGGCTTTTTTGTCATTTTCACCCTTTTTATTGGTAGGTATTATTTGTTGAAAGGATCAGATTAGACTTGAAAATTATGGTCTGTAACATAAATAGCTACAGTTTCTCAGAACACTAGACTTGGACAACTTCTAAGACCATTTAGTTAGGAAAATAGGCTGGTACTGCTAACCTCTTCAAAAATATTAGAAGATATTTTGAAAGAAATGTAAGTAAGTTTTCCTTTTATGACGTTTTAGAAAATGAAAGATACTTGCTTATGGGAGTGGGCAGTTGGATCACTGTGTTCTGAACACTATAGTCTACTGAGATCATTTTGAAAATCATTGTTACTAATTCCTTTGTGGATTTTTCAGAGAAATATTTTATTATATCTCATCTTCACTTTTCATTAACTTCCTAACATTTTATTGGGTTGCTCATCTGTAGTCCAATGTTGCACTCTCCAAATGCAAACTGATGCTAATTAGCCTAAGTAGAATTATTGAAATAAATTTGTTGACTAAAAGAGAATCTCTTCAATATTGAATATGATGATAATGATCACAACATATATTTTTAATTATATAGAAACACTCTTTTTGTGAGGTATAGACTATGATTGGTTAGAATTGGTCTGTGGGGGAACAAGATACTTAGTGGGCAAGGTGCTTGCTGAGCAAGTGTGAAGACCTGCATTCACATATCCAGAACCCATTTAAAATCCAGACACCAAAATGGGGGGCTGTAATCCCAGTGCCCTGTGAAGTGGGAGGTGGAGATAGGAGAATCTCTGGAAGCTCATGGTCCAGCGAGCCTGGTGAAAAGCAAAGAGATCCTGCCTTAAAGAAGGTGACCACTGAGGACCAACATCTGAGGTTGGCCTCTGACCTCCACTTGAGTGCCTGACGTGCACTCACCTGTACTCACACACATAAACAGACACACACCAAAAAACCAAATTGGCCTCGAGAGAATGTGGAAGTACTATAGTAAATTTAATTTAAGAGGGCTCAAATGCCCACTTTAATTTTTTCAGGAGGGTAATATAAATCACTTTATATAGAGTCCTCTAAAGAGTAGAAAGCTCTTTAACAACTCCTTTCCAGGCTAAGGCATTTAGAATAGGACATAGGTTAAAGACAATCCATTCAGTACTGAATATGATGATGATTACAGTGTATATCTTAATTTAGGTAGTTACTCTTTTTGTGAGGTGTTTGTTAGATTATGACTTGTTAAAGTTGGTGTCAGTGGGGTGGGGAGCTGCTTCAAGCAAATATGTAAGCTTGGCTTTACTTTTTGTGCTTTTGTGATGAAGGTAAGAGCACTGGGCAGTAGCAGCACTTACCTCAGTATAGCAGTGCTAAGAGAATAACTCCAGCCTCCCTTGGTAAACAGAGGTTAAAATTATTTTTCAGAGACTTTGGCTATGAAAGGATTAACGCTGAACTGTTTAGGAAAAAGAGAAGAAGCATATGAATTTGTTCGTAAAGGACTTCGCAGTGATGTCAGGAGTCATGTCTGTATCCTTTTGCAGTAGTTTTCATTTACTTGTCTTTTCTCATTCAAATTTTACTATTTTTTCTGTGAAACCTTGAAATTTAATGAAATTTAATGAAGTCTATGTATCTACCAATTACTCATTGTCAATAATTAGCAACATTTTGTTCCTTAATCTTTTTTGGAGTATTTTAAAGAAAATTTTTGTGGGGAGAGAGAGAGAGAGAGAGAGAGAGAGAGAGAGAGAGAGAGAGAGAGAGAGAGGGAGAGAGACTGATTCTTTCCTTAAATATCCATGAATTGATTGATGCATCCCTATTTTAGATAATGATTTTTAGTTATTTAATCTATATAAATATTTGTGTTTCTGGAGTTTCCTTTTAGAAGTTTTAGAGGAAATTTTAAATGTGAAAGAAACTTATTTTAAAACAAGGTTGGCTGGATCTGTAGCTCAGTGGTAGAGTGCTTGCCCAGTGTGTGCAAGGCACCCTGGGTGTGATCCCTGTTGCTACAAAACTGACAAATGAAAACCAGGTTTTATTTTGTGTCAGGAAAAACTGGTTCTTCGCTTGATTTTTGTAAACAGAGACTTATCTATTGCTTCACTGAATCTTCACAATTATCTTTTTCATTGGCTAGTATTTCAATATGTAAGCACGTTTAAAAAAATTTTAAAGAAGGATTGTTGAAAAATTTGCATTTCTTTTCTAATGCTTGTGTTCAGTCTTTTGACATAATGCCCTTAGGTATCTGACATTCAATTCATTTAGCATCTAGCTAGTATTCAACACGCAGAGTCTGTATTTTTACATATTTAACTTAGGGGTCTCTCAAAATACTAAATGCTTATTTTCTTATCCCAGTGCTTACCCCAGAGTGAAGAGAGGCTGTGTAAGTATGGTAGTTTTGGTTTTTTGGCATTTTTTTCCTAAGATAAGCTAAGAGAATAAAACTTAAATTTGTGTGTTTCAATATCACTAGTGAATTATATGGTGGATATATTACTTAGAATTGGATGAATGTAAATTTATTTTAGAAGATAATCACAATTTTCACATAGGTGAATTTTGAGATTGGTTAAAAAAAAGCAAAAGTATAGAGTGTAGAAAAATACGAAAAATTTCCAAGAATTTTCTAAAATTACTTACAGATTTTATGGAAATTTTCAAGCATGTACAAAATGGGAGAAATTGAATATTGAACCACTATGTCCCTTCACCCAGCTGGAACATCAAGGTTTGGCTGGCTTCGTAGTTACCTGTTTCTCACTGTCCCTTTCTTCTGACCCAGATCATTCTGAAACAAATTCCAGATACAGTACTATTGAGGTTGTTGCGTAATATATTGTGGTGTCTGTGAATGTGTGTATTTCCTTAACTTAATAGGTTGGCATGTATATGGCCTCCTGCAACGTTCTGATAAGAAGTATGATGAAGCTATTAAGTGTTACCGAAATGCCCTCAAATTAGATAAAGATAATTTGCAAATCTTGAGGGATCTCTCTCTATTGCAGATTCAGATGAGAGATCTTGAAGGTTATCGAGTAAGTAGTCTTAAATGTACTTTTTTAATACAAAGGTTTAATTTTTTTTGAGTGATGGGATTAAAGGTGTGTGCCATCACACGGGGCATAAAGACTAAAATTTTAGAAGCACGTGAAGTCAGAATGAAGTAAATCTAAGGCAAGGTGGTGTACATTTGGTTGATTAGAATCTGAAGAGGAAAAGCCACATAGAAGAGGAAAGCCACGTGGACCTTCCTACAATAATAGCTACAGAATTTCATATTTGAGCATTAAATAAGGGTAAGTTGAGGTCACTCAGTGCCACCAAGCTTGATGACCTGAGTTCTATCCCTGGGACCTACATTGTAGAAAGAGGGAACAGACTTCTGAAAGTTGTCTTCTGACTTCCACATGTGTGCTATGGCACATACACACTTGCTCATGCACACATACACACATGCACACACACAGAATTTTGAAAAGCTGAGTATTTTTGGTGTGCAAATGTTATACTAATATCTTTCTGGTTTTAATATTTTTTCTGAACCGAATATAGATTTGACATTCAGCTTTTATTGAAATCTAAAGAATAGTTAGCTTTTTTTATAGGTAAGTATAAAATAATGTGGAAAGAATTGCCATGGAAAAATTTTGTGGTTTTATTTTATTTTTTTTAAGATGCATTTTTCTTTTTAGTTATGTGTATGGTATTGTCTCTGTGTTTGTGCATATGTGTGAAGGTACCTATGGAGGTCAGAAGACTGGGTTCCCTGCAGCTAGGGTTATAGGTGGTTGTGAGGTCCTGGGAACTGAACTTGGGTCTTCTACAAGAGCAGTGTGTGCCCGTAGCCACTGAGCTATCGCTCCAGCCCAATAAAGAAATCTTCATACAGTTCAGACTTCCTCAGACTTGCACCTGCAGTTCTCTACTGGGCATCTCCACATGTCTCTTCTCTTCAGAATCTTAAAACCAGTCAGTCTGGAAGAGAGTCCCTCAGCTTCTTTTTTGTTTTGTTTTGTCTCACTGTGACACCTTGGCTGTCCTGGAACTCATGCAGACCAGGCTGGCCTCACACTCGTAGAGACGTGTCTGCTGTCTTCTGGGTGCTGGAATTAAAACATTAAAGGGTGTACCACCATGCCGGGCTCCCTCAGTTTCTCATGTGAAGGAACTAACAACTGTGAGCTGTTAGCTTTAAATTCATTTACTTCTTTTTTTTTGCTTTCCTCCTGCCATTTACATGCCTATACCTAAGCCTGTATTTCAACCATGTTTAAGAGCTTTGCTGGACTTCATAATGATACCACTTTTCAAAGTATGTATTTATACACACTTGAGTGTGATGAAAATAGTTTTCTTGGAACTGGACAGTTGGCTCAGTGATTAAGAACACTTGTTTTTGCAAAGGACCCTTGGTTTGGTTGCCAGCACTCACGTGATGTTTCACAACTGGCTGAAACTGTAGTGCTAGGGCATTTAGTACCCACTTCTGACCTCTGCAGGCATGCATGTGGTAGATATACATACATACAGGCAAGACTGATTTATTAAAAAAAATTGTTATGTTTAGGAGTAAGGCATAGAAATTAAGAATATTGTCAGGACAATGACTGTTAAACTAGATAATGAAATAAAGTTAAACGAGCAGGTCGTGAAAGCACTGTGGAACTGGAGATACTGGTTGTTTTAGGGTTACTATTGCTGTGATGAAATACCGTGACCAAAACAGCTTGGGAAGGAAAGGGTTTATTTGGCTTATACTTCCACAACACTCTTTATCATCAGGATAGGAACTCAAACAGGGCAGGAGCCTGGAGGCAGGAGCTGATGTAGATGTCATGGAGAGGTGCTGCTTCCCATGGCTTGCTCAGCCTGCTTTCTTATAGAACCCAGGACACTATCCCAGGGATGGCACCACCTACCATGAGCTGGGCCCTCACCCATCAATCACTAATTAAAAAATTGCCTTATAGGCTTGCCTACACCCTGAATTTATGGAGGCAGTTTTAAATTTGAGGTTCCCTCCTTTCAGATGTCTTTGGCTTGTGTCAAGTGACTTAAAACTATCCATTACACTGGTGATGTCAAAGCACAAAGATAGAGATGTCATGTTACAGGCTGGAATGTTGGCAGCGAAGGAGCAGTGGCTAGAGGATGAGATACCTGAATTTGATTTCTGAGTTAAAGGTTCAGAGGGGTGTGGGTATGCAGATGAGTCCCTAAAATGGGTAGAAATCATTTAAGATAGGAAATTCTGCTCCTAAGAAGATAGACTATTAGATAGGTAACTAGCCCATATCAGTGTTGAATTTGCCAGAGGGGGGGAAAAAACTGACCCATACTTTAATGAAGGAGAGAGAAGCAAGAGTGAAAGTAAGATAAAGTGATATAACCTAATGTTCTATGAGAAAGGACCAGACACAAGACTAATGGCATCTCTTGCAGCCATGGAACAGAGTCAACAAAGTTAAATAAACATTCTCTAGGCATCTTATAGTTAACATTTTCCATGATACTGTTTCTCCAAGCAGTGGCATTTGCTGAAAGCATGGAGAAAGAAATGGGGTCTCTGTGGAGGAGTTGGATTTTTGCTACACAAGATAACCTAGATTTTCCTAGGGCATCCATGGAAGAATTTCTGGTATTTTGTCCCTAATAGTATAGAAATTCAGCTGTTATATATTGGCAGTGGGCATTCCACTGGAAGGGACCTATAATATGTGGATTTTCCCGTGTCCATCCTGTATTTGAGGCCACGTGCAGCAGTGTAAATAAGCTAATTTCATGTAATATTTGTAAAACCCTAGTATAATAAAAATCTATCTTAACTTTGTAAAACATTTTTTCAGAAGGCATTTTTATTATATAGAGATAATTTTTACAAGGTACTCACAGTCAAGTTCTTAGTGACAGCCTTACAGCGAGTACTGCAGGGTACTAATGTTACTAATAGGGACTTAGTTAGATGAGAAAGTAAGAAGCCTTTGCCATATTTTGGAATTGATACTTGTTGATTGAATTAATTACAGTGTTATTAAAATTCAGGTGAAATATAAACGTTTTAGATAAATAATTTAAAGAGACATGTTTTCCCCCCAAAGGAGACAAGATACCAATTGCTTCAGTTGCGCCCAACACAGCGTGCTTCCTGGATTGGATATGCCATTGCGTACCATTTGCTGAAAGATTATGATATGGCACTAAAACTATTAGAAGAATTTAGACAAACGCAGCAAGTAAGAATCCCACTTTAACGTTTTCTTATTCTATTGCACACTAAAATAGTTGACATTTAGCTTTAAATTTTTCTTAGAAGGCTATGAAAAAACTTGAAAATTTCAAAATAATTAGAAAAAGTTAAAATGTAGAATTCTCAGTATAAAATAAACTAATATTTAAATTATATGGACAGGAATCTCAACAGTGTTCAGATGGATAAAGAAAGACAAGACGATGACTGGTGATGCAGCACAAGGCTGAGTGCTTGTCTAGTATGTTGTGTTGCAGGTGCACAGCCCCGGGTCGATTCTCAGGACTAGAAAAACTAAAAATGAAAAGAATTTGGAAGTTGGGAAAATGCTTCTATGATATATATTACATATTACATATAACACAGATAGAATATATTATATATATTCTATGATATATATTACATATATAGTTGGGGATATGCAAATAATATGTTAATTTTAGTAATCTTATGTGTAAATATTAAAATACAAAGCATATTAGAGCATTAAGTATATTAACATTTTCTATAATTGGTAAAGGTTTTACTTAAAAAATAAAGTATATAGAAGTAGCTTAAGTTCTCCCCTGTACCTTTCCAGACATAGCTACTATTCTGAAATTGGAATACTTTTCGTACTCATGCCATGCATAAATCTATAAAAGATACAGGCCTGTTCATATATTTAAAAATTTACATGAGAGTTTTTGTTTTCTTGTTTGTTTTTCAGACAGGGTCTCCTAGTGTAGCCCAGGCTGGCCTTGAATTCAGCATCCTCCTTGCATAGCTTTCTGGGTGCTGGGGTTATAGGCATGTATCATCATTCCTAGCTCGATAGTTTTTATTTTTTAATTTGTGTGTGTATAAGTGTGTGTTGTGACCACTCACATGTGTGTACATGTGTGTGTTCAGTCAGAAGAAAACCTTCAGAAATTATTTCTTGCCTTTCACTTTGCTGTGAGGCAGGGTCTTTTTGTTTCTGCTGTTCTGTGTATTTCAGACTAGGTAACTTGCACGCCATTGAACAGTTCTGTCTGTACCACACATCTTCTTGTAATTGTGCACATGTGGAGGTTAGACAGCTTGGTCTCTCTTTGTACCATGAGGTTCCTGGGAACTGAGCTCAGTTGTTAAAGCACTCTCTACCCACTTAACTATCTCCCTGTCCCAGGTGTTTTCCTAGTTATTAATGAGGCTAAAGATACTAGATGTCTTCTTTTCCTTTCCTGTTGCTGTAATAAAACACCGTGACAAAAGTAACTTAGGGGAGAAAAGGTTTATTTTAGCTCACAATTCCAGGTTACAGTCTTACCATATCAGGAAGTCAAGGGAGAAAGAACTCGAGCAGCTTGTCACATCCATGGTCAAGAGCCGAGAGAGAGTGAATGTATGCATTTATGCCTTTAGCTTGCCTTCTTCACTCTTATACAGTGTAGGATCCCAAACCCAGGGAAGGGTGATTCTCGTATCAATTGAGATCATTTACAGACATGCCTACCGACTAATCTGATAGACACTCCCACATTGAGACTCTGCCCAGATGATTCTGGATTGTGTCAAATTGACAAATAAAAAGCATGTCAGGGTATAGTGGCATATGCCTTTAAATCCAGCAAGGCAGAGGCAGGATGATCTCTGTGCATTACAGACTAGCCTCGTCTACATAGTGAGACCCTGTCTCAAAACAAAACCACCATCAACACCCCTCACCACAACCCCCACCACCCCCCGAATCAACCCTGGGCAAAGGGATATTGGTCTGTCTGTAGTTTTCTTTCGATATCAGGGTAATATTGACTTCATGGCACAAGTTTCAAAGTGTTTCCTTCTTGTTCTGTTTTGAAAGACTCTGATGGTTTGGCACTAATTCTGTAAATATTTGGTAGAATACACTTGGGCTTCCATCTGGTCCTGGTCTTTGTGGGAAATTTATTGTTAATTTATTCTCTTGCTAATTTTGTATCTTCTATCTCTATCTATCTATCTATTTCTGTTTTTTGTATCTTCAGTCAGTTTTTATGAAAGCTTTTGGTTTTGTAGGAATTAGTTCATTTTATCTTGTTTTTTTTTTCCACATTTAATTTCTGTAGTTTTCTCTTTTAATCTTTTTTATATCTCAGGCCTGTGGTAATGTTCCATTAACTTCTGGTGATTCTTTGTTAAGTTAGTGATTTTGTTGATCTGGTCAAAAACCAACTTATAGTTATGGATGTGTTGGACCATGTATAACACTCAACAAGAGTTTTTACAACACTGCCTTAAACTATTCCATTCCTCTTGGTGCAGTCTAAAGTTGAGGAAGAGAGTGACCCCTTTGGGTCTTCTTATTTGCATAATTTAGGAAGAGATGTCCAAGGGAACTTTTTCTCCTTCCCTCCCTCCCTCCTTCCCTCTCTCTCTCCAAGGCTGGTCTTAAACTTTCAATTCCCTTGCCTCTGCCTCTCTGAGTGTGGGAATTACAGTTGTATGTGTCACCATGTCTGTTGTGTTTGAGACAGTGTATTGCTGTATAGCCCTAGCTGACCTGGTACTTTCTGTAGCCCAGCCAGCCTGACTTTGAATTCATGGTAATCCACTCATCTTAGGCTTCTGAGCACTGAGATAACAGATACACTGAGCTTGGCAGTATTGTCTTCTGTTCTTTTTTGAGACAGGGTCTCATGTAGCCCACGCTAGTCTTGAAATTGCTCTGTAGCTGAGGTTGATCTTCTTGCTTCCACTTCCCAAGTGCTGGCATTAAAGGTATACTCACTATGCCCTGCTTTGTAGTATTTTCTTGAAGAAACTTTGTATGATACTTCGCTAAATGTCTTTAGTGGTTCTGTTTTTCTTTTAAATTTTTTTTGGCAGATTCCTTAGGATGTCACCCTTTTTTATGTTGGGTGTATTATCTGTTCACCTCTTCACTTGGCCATGTGTACCTATTTTATTTTAAAGATGGAACTAGTCATTTGTTAACTTTTTTTTTTTGCTAGTTTGTTTGTTTTTTACGACAGGGTTTCTCTGTGTAGCCCTGGCCATCCTGGAACTTTCTGTAGACCAGGCTGGCCTTGAACTCAGAGATTCACCTGCCTCTGCCTCCCGAGTGCTGGGATTAATGGTGTGTGCCACTACACCTGGCTTGCCAACCTATTTTTAACTGCTTCTGGATTAAGTCTGTGCAAATGGATCCTGAATAAAAAATTTAAAGATCTGTAACTTATTTATATAATTACACAAATAAGATGATCTGATTGTCTCCTTCCAGGTTCCTCCCAACAAAATGGATTATGAATATAGCGAATTGATACTGTATCAGAATCAAGTGATGAGAGAGGCAGACTTATTTCAGGAATCTTTGCAACATATAGAAACATATGAGAAGCAGATATGTGATAAACTTTTGGTGGAAGAAATTAAAGGTAAGTTGACTTGATTTTTTTTTTTTTAAATGGTCATTTAAATTTTAACTATTAAGTAACACTGTGTATTTGGTGGCCATCTAAGCACTTGGCAGCTAAACCATTATTAATTTAATCCCCCATGATATCCTTTTGATGACATAGGGGAACTGAAGAAGCGCTGTCCTCTTGCTAATAAACAGCACTTACTGATTTGGGTTTTTATTTTATATTATGTGTATAAATGTTTTGCCTGCATGTATGTACGTGTGTGTATACTGTGTGTATGCCTTCAGAAGCCAGAAGAAGGTATTTGATCCCCTGGAATTGGAGTAAGCTGCCATGTGAGTACTGGAAATTGAACCCTGGTCCAAGAGTAGCCTGTGCTCTTATCCACTGAGCCCTTCTCTCTAGCCTCTAGTTGTTTGTTTAGACTTTGTTTTGATTATTTTTAACTATATATAGGATGTTTCTGTATGTGGCTATCTGTAGGTGAAAGAAGCTGTCAGGGATGCCAGAGGGGTTGGATCCCCTGGAGCTGGAGTTATAGGTGGTTGTAAGCTGCTCAGTGTAGGTGCTGGGCACTAAACTTGGATTCTCTGCAAGAGCAATCGATACATGCTCTTAAGCACCTAGCCAGTTTTCTAGTACTGACTTAGTATTTTATTGTAATTATATTATGACTATTAATGATAATACTATTTTTCAAATTATCATAAAATAGAATTAAATAGTCTGTTTCTTTTCTTGGTCCACTGCCTGTAACTGATGGAAGCAAAGAAAAAGGCAATTATGTTTTCTTCCTGATGTGATATTGCTATTTTTGTGATTAAATCTTAAAACTCTCAGGTAGCTGTTTCTCTCTGGCTTTCTTTGTCTAATAGCATTAAGAGAATGCAGCTATTACAAGGTAAGCATGATATGGTGACATCAGTTTCATTTAAAAAAATCTTGTAAGTAGTGCATTACCACATTCATTCATGTGTTGGTAGCAAGGGTTTGGGGTGCACTAATCTTGAATAAATAGGTAGTTTTCAATATGGCTTATAGGGATGGGTTCTGGTATTATTTTTCAGTGAACTTTGTAGGCCCATTTGATATTCAAACATTTATGTCATTTGTAATCATTTCAAAATGATTACAAAAAGATTACACTAAGATCTTTTCAAAAATTGTAAAAGTTACAGATTTTTACTTAATTGGTATGCATGTGCATTTATTTACTTTGTGCATTCTTACAATATTTGCTTCATAGTAGTAACAGATAACATGTTTATGGGATTGAAAATATGCTGTTGGCAGTTATATCTAGGATAAGCAGGGCAGTGACTAGATTGGCCAAAATGTAGTTGTGCGGGCATGTTTATTGTTCCTCCATTACCCAACAGTTATGTTTGCTTATTTTGTATCAGGTCTAACTATCGCTCAAGTTCACAAAGTTGGTATATGTGATATAATCATACCTAGTTTAATTTAAATTTTGGAATCTGATTATATGAAATGGAACAAGAATATTAATAAATTATATACTGCCTACCCCAGTATGATGAATATTAAATAATACTACAGAGATGCTAAAGATTTATTTGTTTGAAATTGGTTCTTTGGGGAATAGGAAATAGCGGAAATAGAAATGTGTGCTGTATGTGATATATTCATTTTTTAAAAGCTTCTTTTACCTTAGTTTAAGTATGCTTCCCATTGTATCTGAGGGCTTATTTTCCAGACTCATTTGGAATTTTTGTGACTTAGTAAAAAGATTTGAACCTTATAGATGACTCGTATGTGAACATGACTTATATAGTTTCTTGCTGTGAAATAATGTTTGATTATATAATTGTGCTGAGTTAACATCATATAATTTTAATGATCTAGAAAAGAAACCAAGAAAACGGACAGTTACTTAACACAGGAACTGGTTAGGAAAGACACATCTTACAGTAAGAAGGTTGTCATATTCTGTTAGGATAATTGCCAGTTGGATTTTACTGTGTAGGCTTTAGTTATCTCTAGGTGACTATAGAAATACGTGTAATGAAAAGATACATTTTTTACTAAGAAGTTAGTATCTATATGCACATTTAGGAAATAAGAGGAAGCCAGAAATAAATATGGTCCATTTCTGAAGACAAACTGTAAATTAATATATGTTTAAGTATATAAACTATAATTTGCCCTAAGGGAAGCATGTAGAATTGAGGTTTTCATAAAAATATCTGTTTACTAATAATGCTTAGAAAATTTTCTTGGACAGAAAAGTAATATTTAAGCAAAATGATTATCACTTTAAACTTAATTTTAGGGGAAATGCTGTTGAAGTTGGGAAGATTAAAAGAAGCCAGTGAAGTATTCAAAAACTTGATTGATCGGAATGCAGAAAATTGGTATTATTATGAAGGCTTGGAAAAGGCTTTGCAACTCCGTATGTAATGATTTTCCTTCTCTTCCTTATTAGTTTTTGAAGTATGGTAAAATAAGTTGCGGTATTGTTGAGAATAATTTTAGCATTAACAGTTAAATGTGGGCATGAAAATTAACTAAAATATTTAGATTTAAATAATAATGTTAATAGATGATTCCTTCATCCATTTAAAACCTTTTATTCATATTAGGGTCTGTATTAATCAGACATCTGTAGAGAATGAATTTGTGATACAACTTATTTGTGTTTACGTATAAAGGGGTTTTATTAGTGTGGCTTACTGGCTGTGGTCCAGCTAGTTCAACAATGGCTGCCTCCCAATGGGAAGTCCAGGAATCCAATAGTTAGTTGTTCAGTCCATGAAACTGGATGTCTCAGCTGGTCTTCACTATACATCAGAGTCTTGAAGAAGTAGGCTCTAATACCAGTGAAGGAATGAACTTGCCAGAGAAAGTGAGGGTCATTTAAAATCTTAACAAACAAAGCTAACTAGAGTCAGGCATAGTGATATATGCCTTCAACCCCAGGAAGCTAAGGTAGAAGATTTATGAGTTCAAGGCCAGCCTGATCTACATATTAAGATCCTGTTTCAAAAACAAATACAGACCTGGGCAAGGCCTCAGTATGTGAAGAGCTTGTTGAGGAAGCATGAGGAACCTGGGTTCAGATATCCAGAAGTCATGTAAATCCAGACTTCGTAGTGTGCGTTTGTTATCTCTGAAAGCTTGTGGGCCAGGAGCCTGGTGTGTGCAGCAGTGAAGTACAGACCTTGTCTTAAGCAAGATAGAAGGTGAGGAGTGATACCAGAGATTGTTCTCTGGCCTCTACACACATGCCATGCACATGCCTGCACTTACACATATGAATATGCAGAAGCAAACATACACACACACCCACACACATCGTATGAGCTAACTAAAGACATGAGGCAGCAAAAGAGTATTTCCTTTCTGGAAAATGACATAGTTATTTAATATTATTAAATCATTACAGATCTGTTATCCTCAACCTTTAAATATAAGAATTAAGTGAAGGAATTGAGGTTATATAATGTAGAGCAGCAGTATAAAAATCATTCTCTTAATTTGAAGCCAAGTCAGTTTGTGTAGAGTGAAAATATGCATCTTGATTAGATAGCCATGACAATTTCCAGAACTGTGGAGAGTATTATTCCAAATTTTCTCTAATAGTTTCAAAATTAAATGTTGACAGGAGCAGTTATTATTCCTAAAATTGTGTGTGTGTGTGTACATATATATATAATGTGTGTGTGTATGTATATGATGTATATATATGTTTTTTTTTTTTTAAAGACAAGATCTTGTAGATTAGGCTGGCTTTGAACTTGGTATATATCCGAGATTGAGCCTGAACTCTCAATTCTCCACCTTGGCACATACCATATTTACTTATGAAATAATTACAACATTTTTAAAATTTTTAATACTTGTTTTTAGGAAAATAATTAAAATTAAAATGTTGACTAAAGGTTTATTTTGGCTCACAGTAGGCATTGGGATGGGGTAGTGTCAGGAAGCAGGGGTAATTTATAGGGCTGCTCAGCTTGCTTTCTCCTTTTCCCTCCCTACTCTTGGATTCCAACCTATGGGATGGTGCTACCCATATTTTCTATGAATCTTCCCTCCTCTGTTTAACCTCTTTGGACATTCCCTCAAAGTTATACTCAGAGGTTTATTTTAAGTGATTCCAAATTCATTCAGGTTGACAAAAAAAAAAAAAAAGGTCAATCACCACACTGACCTAGCAATTAATAAAAAAGTCCTTAAATGTTTTAGTAAAATAAGTGTGATATATTTCACATTTTCAGATGTTTGATAGTATAAAATGTTGATTTTTAAGACTACATATACCACCCTTCTTTTTAGATTCTTTGAGATGTTTTTTCCCTCCATGAGAATTTCTAGAGTTCCAACTTGTGACTTCAAGTAGGATATTAAAATAATATTGCCTTGTCTTAATACTAATTTAACTACATATGTAGACTTGTTTTATCTGGAACACAAGGTAGAGATACCTTTTTAATTTTATAAATACAGTTTATTATTCTAAGATTAGAAAAGAGAATTATTTTTAATATACTCAGTAGCCTTCATTATATATTTTAAATGAAAGTCCTTAGTATTTTATGACGTCTCCAAATTGTTAACAGAGTATGAAAAAAAAATACTTTTCAGATATCCCTATTTTAAAAATCCAACCACATTGGCACTCCAAAGCATAGTACAGGAGGAAAGAATAAGTCTACTCAAAAAGTCCAGCATTGCCTCTTGAACTACTGTCTTTTATAATCTTGATACAAAACGTTCATTTCTGTGAAGATACCTTGTTTGCATTTTTAAGGGTTATTTATTTTTTGTTTTGAAACAATGTGACTTTTTGTAGCCTTGGAAGTACTAGAACTTCTGTGTAGACCAAGACTAGCCTTGAAATCAGAGAGATCCATCTACCTCTGCCTCCCTAGAACTGGGATTAAAGGAGTTCATCACCATGCCTGGCACTAAGGATTATTCTTAAAATTACATTTTTGTGATCTGAATTAGAATCCACTTAAAACCTATAATTTAAATAGTTGTGTTAACTTTCTCCTTAAAATGTTACTATAAATACCCTGATTGCTAATGTGTATAAATTATGCAGGAATTACACTGATACTATTCTGGATATTGTTACTGCAGAAAAGTATGCCATTCTCATGTGGATTTTCTTTACGGTACTAAAAAGTTAAATGATTGTTGAATGGGAGTTAGTACTTCTGTTATTTTATTTGGGAGAAATAATTGCCACTTTACAGAGTCTTTTTTTTTTTTTTTTTTTAAGATTGACCTGTATTTTATATGTATGAATGTTTGCCTGGATATATGTGTGTGTCATGTTGTGCCTGGTGCTCACAGAGGCCAGAAGAGGATGTTAGATCCTCTGGATTGGTATTACAGACAGTTACAAGTTCCCATGTGGGTACATGGGTGTTGAGAACTGAACCCAGGTCCTTTGCAATAGTAGCAAGTACTCTAAATGGCTGAGCCATCTCTCCAGCCCTTAAAGAATCTTTTCCAATGAGTTGTGGTTTTTTTGTTTTGTTTTTTGTGGAGTTTCATTGAAGATTTCAGTGATTGTCAAAGCAATCAAGAAATATAGTTTGTTTTTAAACTAACATTTATAACCACAATCCTAAAGCTGTTATTTAAGTTTAATAGGTATTGTAGACTTTTAGGGAGAGGCTCCATTTGTTTAGAGTATTTATATAAGATATATTATAAGCAATATATTATAAAATATCTTCTTTTCATGGCTTGAGAGCTAAATACAGCATCTTTGTGTGACTTGATGTAAGTGATTTGAACTGTATGTAGAATCTGTACTGAAGAAAGAAAGGACTGTTGGTTTCTCCTGGTGATATGCTTTAAAAAAAAAAGAATGATCTTAAGATATGACACATGTATTTAATACACCTGCAGAGACAGGTGGATCTCTGAGTTTAAGGGCTGAACTGATCTAAGTAGGGAGCTCTAGGTCAGCCAGAGCTAACTTAGTGAAACACTGTCTTATAAAACAAACAAACAAACAAACAAAAAAACAGACCAACAAACAGCGCCACTCACACAATGCTCACAACACCACACAAAGGATGGTTTCCTGATTATAGTATTTTTACCATCACCACAGGGTTTTTTTTTTCTTTTTTTTTTTTTTTTTTTTTTGGTGGGGGTTTTGTATTTTTGTTCTCTTTCAGTTTTTTGGAGACAAGGTTAAATGTCTCCAAGGTTTGGCTGTCCTGCAACTTACATTGTAGACCAGGTTGTCCTTGAACTAAGAGATCTACTGCCTCTGCCTCCTGAATACCAGGATAACAGCATGTACCACTATCACCCGCCTACCACAACAGTTTTAAATGTAATTTTTTGGTAAAATTGAGAGCAGCATTTATATTGACAATGCAATTTTTGTTTTAAAGTTTGTTGCTGTTTTATATAAAAGTTCTGATACTGTAATCTCACACATTTTTACTGATGCTAGGCTCTTTAGAAGAGAGACTTCAGATTTATGAAGAAATTAGTAAGCAGCACCCCAGAGCAGTCTCACCAAGAAGATTACCTTTGAATCTTGTCCCAGGTAATATGAATATATCTTTTGTAATACTAATAATTCTTTGGCAATTAATGTTTTGCAAATTTCTTTCTGTTCTATAGAGTTTATATATATATATATATATATTTATATATATATAAATCTTATGAGTAAGAGTGATCAGTTATGAATTTTATTATATAAATAAGAATGTCATGCTTCAAAGTATAGTTTAATGTTGGTTTTAAATATTGTAAGCTATGTACAAAACTTTTTCTTACATAACTTACAAAAGACAACTGTATTTAGAAGATAAAATTTCATAGAATTGACAAATTACAGATAAACTTTGTGATTTATGTGATAATATTTTTCAAGTTTTTGTCTTTTTAGGATATATATTCAAGGGTAGTTGTGAGCTCTTTGTGCCCTTCATGGTGTTTGAGAAAAGAACAAATACAATTTCTTTGAAATCCTCACTATCACTTTTTTTTCATATGTCAAAAATACCTGAGATGGACAGCCAAAAGTGGGAAGAGGTCTGTTTTTCTCATAGTTTCTTCGGTTTGGTTTAGTCCATGGTTCCATCGTTTCTGAACTTGTGCTGAGGCAGAGCACCAGGACAGAGGATGCAGGAGAGCAGAGGTCGGGCCCAGGGCTGGGATTACACCTCCACACACACGTTTCTAGTGATTGGCTTCCTGCCTTCCTACAGGTAGCCTGTTTAGCTGTGCACTCAGCAGTGGGCCTGTGGAGCCTTTTGAGACACTGGACACCCACAGCCTGGCCCTTCCTCTGCAAAGTTAGACCTGTCCTGAGTGCTTGTTATGCCATTGCTTTATTTAAGAACACCAGGGAGTCTGTCTGCTGAGAAGCAGTCTGTCTGTACTTTATCAGGTGCGTTCTGTGATTAGCCTTGAACCAAGCTCTTGCATGCCGCAGGACTTGCACTTCAGGGCTGTGTGAGAGAGGCATATTAGCACTTCATGTAACCAAGATATCTGGTGAAAAAATTGGGTTTTTTTTTTTAAGTTGTGCTATAGATTGTGAGTTATTTTTTGACATATCTTTGGTAAGAGCTAATAATAAATTTCAGTTTTGTTTTGTTTTTTTTTTATTCTGGGTATTAGGAGTCAGGGAAAATAAAGTTTAGGAATTCTCATTTGCAGTAGAAATAGTGATTGGGTTATAATCTTGTCTTTATCAGAATTCATGAACTTAAAGGGTAGAGGTCAGGGGTCAACTTTTGGGAGTCTTTTTTTTTTTCTCTTTTCACTTCAGTGTAGATTCCCAGGATTGAACTCAGGTCATCAAGCTGATATGGCAGTCTCTTTTATTTGGTGAGCCTTCTCATTGACCTAACTTTAAAATTTTTAGTTGAAAGGGTTGGGCAATTAATGGTTCATTTGGTGAAAGTCTTGTGAATGTGAGGATTCATAAAAGGCAGATGGATGTATAGTAAGCTTTCATGGCTGTCTGTAGTCCCAGTGCTCCCATGGGGAAATGGTAGAATCAGGAGAATCCCCAGTTGCTCACAGGCCAGCTAGCAGGAAACAAGAAAGGAGACCCTGTCTCAAAACAAGGTGGAAGGTGAAGACCAACACTCAGGGTTGTCTTCTTACATCCACATGTGTATGTAGCACACATAGGACCACATTTACATGTATGAATGTTTGTGCACACACATATACACATAAAAAATGTTAAAAGACTTAATTGGAAAAAACAAAAATATTCCTTAAAAATGTATTAGATTAGATAGTAGCTAGGAGCTTTAGAATACTAGCATTTAGAACATTTCCAAGGCTGATGAAATGCCTCAAAAGGCACCTGCCTCCAAGCCTGCCAACTTGAGTCCGATCTCTGGGACCCATATGTGGAAGAAGAGAGCTGACTTCCAAGTTGTCTTCTGACCTCTACATATGTGCTGCAGTGTTCACACTGACAACCCCTCAGACATACACAGTGAGTAAATTAATAAAAAATTAGAATACATTTCCAATGACCCAGAATCAGCTTATGCTAGCTACGAATGCTAATTATCAAGTGGTGGTTTGGGACTGTCACCTTTTTTCATGTGATTCTGTGCTGTTCATCTACAGATGAATTAAGCTCAGTGCCTGTAGTCGGTTAGCCTGTTTTGTAAGCTGTCAGGAAAAGCAGATGTGTAGTGAATAATCTGTTTTTGTCCTAAAGTAATTATTATGAAACAACTAGGGAGAAGGGAGATAACTCTAAAATGGATAAATAGTAAATAAGTTGGGGACATAGTATGTGATTAGCCAGTTAAATTTGTTTAAGTAGTCTGTATAGTTAAAAGATTATATGGTCTTTTTTCTGTCTTTGTTATTGACTACCAAGTTAACTTTCATCCAGACAGTCATAGTTACCAGCCGATACAGTGTGTTCTGCTAGAACTGCATCATGCACAGACAAGGAAAGGGGTGTGTGTGTGTGGTGGAGGGTGCCAGTGTGTGTGTGCGTGTGTGCATGCGTGTGTGTGGTGCACGGTGCCAGTGTGTGTACAGCTTTCATTCAGTTACCTAAAACTAAACTTCGCTTTATTCTGAGTGGAGATCAGTTCTCCCGCCAGCACATAGTTTCTTCATTCTTTCTCATATAGGCCCAGCCTCAATAGAAAATGCCTTCAATATTGTAGCTAAAAAGACTTGAGTTTTCTCTCTCTCTCTTTTGTTTTTTTTGAGACAGGGTTTCTCTGTTGTAACTCTGGCTGTCCTGGAACTCCCTCTGTAGACCTGTCTGGCCTCAAACTCACAGAGATCTGCCTGCCTCTGCCTCCTGAATGCTGGGATTAAAGGCGTGCAACACTACCACCCGACTAGTACAGTCAGCTCAACCAAATAACCAGTCTGGTTTGTTGGTTTGGGATTGCTGGGTTTTGTTGTGCAATGCTGTTATTCATAAAGAAACCTAGAAGAACATTTAAATAATTTATTAGCATATAACATCTTGGAAAAAAATTTAAAAATTCACTCTGTGTGTGTGTGTGTGTTTTTGTGTGCGCACGCACCTGGGTGTTGAATGGGGGTGATGATAGGGTTTGTTGTCTGTGTGCATATGCCACAGTATGCATGTGGCAGTCAGAGGACAACTTGATGGGGTTGGTTCTCTCCTTCTACTATGTAGGGTCTAGAGATTAAACTTGGGTCCTCAGGTTTGGCAGCACGTACCTTTTCCTACCCAGCTTCTTGCTGACCCCATGTTTTTATTTAGTGAATAGTAAGTTCAAGCCTTACTGTCATTATGTTTGTATATCTTCATTTAAAATAGATTTCTTTCAATATTTTCTCACTCCTGTCTTCCATTTTCTTTCTTTCATATTATCCTTCTTCTTTTCTGTTTTCCTTTTCCCTCCCCCAATTCCATCTCTTTTTTTTCTTGCTGAATCTCACATATCTCAGTCTGGTTTCCAACTGGTTATATAGCTAAGGATGACTTTGAATATCTGATTCTTCGTCCTCCACCTCCCTAGTGCTAGGATTGGAGGCATTCACCACCATACCTTGTTTACTATGGTGCTGGGGTTAAGAACTCAGGGCTTTTGTGCATGCCAGGGAAGCGCTTAACAATTGAGCTACATCTCTATCCCTTCTTTTAATGTTTCTGCTTACAAAATGTGACACCAACTACTTCTGGAATTGATGGGGTACACTTCATGATCACAGCACCCAGGAGCCAGAGATAGAAGGATGTCAAGGTTGATTGGAGCTGACCTGAGATACATAGCAAGAGTTTGTCTCAAAAAACAATGGAAGAAACTAGAAATTTTTGTTACAGATACCAATAATAGGATAATTACTTGCTCAATGTTGCATATGGGGTGTTTATTTTTACTTTATAGCTAAATTCCTTAGCTCAGTCTAATGTGTAACATTCTTTTAGTGTTAGTCTCATTCTCTAGAAGATGTTATCTGTTAGTAATTATTTTTGAATTTGTTATAATCACTGCTATATAACCAGTACCTGAAAATAATGCCGGGGGAGTAGTAGGTTACTCGATACATGATTGAAATGAACAAATGAACAAGTGTTGAAATAGAAAACCAAATGGTTGATACCACTTTAGTGTCTAAGAAGATAATTTGGCTACTTCTTGAATATAGTGCCTGTCCTAGTATATGTGGAAATGCGTTAGCAGTTGTCTGCAGGAGTTTGGAACAAGTCTGTATTAGGGAGCGATTAGGAGGAATACTTGGTCTCATGATCATATTCAGGGTAGATAGTAAATTATGCTATTAAAACTGCATAATCAGCTGGGCAGTGGTGTTACATGTTTTTAATTCCAACACTTGGGAGGCAGAGGCAGGTGGATCTCTGTAAGTTCAAGGCCAGCCTGATCTACAGAGTGAGTTCCCAGACAGCCAGGGTTACAACAAAAAAATCCCTGTCTTGAAAAACCAAAACCAGACAAACAAACTGCATAATCATTTCAATTTGAATTGCTTGTCTCTGAAGTATTCCTTGAAGATACTGTGAATGGAAATTAGGGGAAATGGCAACTGAAACGTTGTTACGCTTCATATATGACAAGATAGGGCTGACTTTGGGGGGTCTAAAATCTGGTTGTGGAATAATTGTTCTGAAGGAGCTTTATTTGTTCAGTTATTTAAGAATTGATTCCATCAAAGTTTGCTTTTGTCTGTAGGTAAAAAATTTAGAGAACTCATGGATAAGTTTCTGAGACCAAACTTCAGCAAAGGATGTCCACCCTTGTTCACTACTCTGAAATCTTTGTATTGTAATACAGAAAAGGTAAGTTTGGTTTTTATTCAGTTTTACTGTCATTACAGGAAGATATCCATACACTATGCTATAATTTAACTATTTTCTCTATTGTACTAATATTTGCCTTTTAACCTAATAATAGATATACCCAAAGTATATGCATGTGATATAAATGACAACAAAGGAATTTCCATTCTATTAAGTTTATACCAAAGAAAAGCATTTTAAAAATACTGAGATATACAGCTGGATGTGATGTAATCCCAGCAATTGAGAGGCTGAGGCAGGAGAATTGTCTTGAGTGTGAAGCCAGCTTGAGTTTCACAGTGAATTCCAGATCTGTCTGGGCTACATAGTGAGATCCACTCTCAAAAAAGCAAACCAAACATATCAGTAGAATTTTATATTTAGATATTCATGAATCATCACGTGTTTGTTTGTAATCATATTTTAAAGTTAGCATGGATAGTTGAATTTGTGCAACAGTAAAATGCCATTAGGTCAGTGGAGTATGAGTGACTAGTTTTAATTAAATTAAATTAAATTAAATTAAATCTTAATAGGTATAGTTTTAGAAGTTGGGAAGAGACCTCAGTGGGTATAGAATTTGCTGCACAAGCATCCTTGTAAAAAGTGGGCATGTACTTGTAATCCAGTGCTGGGGACATGGAGATCCCCAGGGCTTGCTGGCCAGCTAGTCTTGCTTAAGTGGCCAGTCCTAGGTTTCAGTGAAAGAGCCTGTCTCAGATAACAGTGTGCACTGCTTTTGAGGCATGACATCCAAGGTTGACCTCTGGCCTACACATGCACACGCACAAACACATGCTGCATGGCCCCCCCGACGCGCCCCCCCCCCCACACACACACATACGAGACACACATGACACACACCCTCCTTCCCTTCATGGGCATCTTATACCTTTACAAGAAGGTATGATTTTAGTTCTTGAATAAAGAAACTGTCTTTGCACTTAAGCCTTGGTTGTAAATTTGAAAGATAAAAAGATGATTAGAGCTTGATAGGAAAGCCAGGTGCTGTAGTACACACTGCAGTTCTTGCTGCTTAGGAGACAAGAAGGAGGATCGCTTCAGCTCAGGATCTGAGACTTAACTTGTGCAACACAGAGAGCCCTCTCCCCACCAAAAAAGGAGGCAGGCCTAACAGGACGAAAGTTATACTGTTATTCTCAAGCATTGTTTCTTATTTATTAAGGTCTGAAATCTTGTGGTCAGTTTTTTCTATAGTCAGAATTTTTGAAAGGCACTGTTGGATATTAAGATTTTTCATCAAACCTCTTAATCAGTTTATTTAGTTTTGACCCTTTAAAAGTAATACTTGTGGATAATAAGATGAGTGATTAGGACATCTGATTGGTTCATGAAGCATTGAGGGTTTCACTCAAACTATTTTTAAACCATAGCGATTGGTGAGTTACTGATAGTCATCTTATGTTCCGCTTGTGGGCAGGGTTCGGTATGGTGGAATTACAGCTTGTTGGGGATCCTGACTCTGTCATTTAAGACCGTATAGGTCAAAGGCCACACTTTTGATTATTAAAATTGGCTCAGAAAGTATGTTTTACTCCAGAGCTGCATAGTAAACCCGATTTAAAACCTGTGTTTGGGGGCTGGCAGGATGGCTTAACATAGTGGTTCTCAGCCTTCCCAATGCTGCAATCTTTAGTACAGGTCCTCATGCTGTGGTGACCCCCAACCATAAAATTATTTTCATTGCTCCTTCATAACTGTAATTTTGCTACTGTTAAGAATCATAATGTAAATATCTAATATGCAGATGGTCTTAGGTGACCCCTAATGGTGCTTGCCACCAAGCCTGATGATCTGAGCAGATTCCTTAGACACACATGATGGAAGAACAGGAGACTCTTGCAGGCTTCTCTAATACCTGTATGTGTGCTGTGACATTTGTAGTTGGGGAAGGGAGTGTGTACACACACACCACACACACACACACACACACACACACACACACACACACACACACACACACACGAAAAAAAAAAAAACTATGCTAACTGCAGTGCTTACAAACTTTCGGTAGATGGCAGTGTAAGTTAATGGAAAACAAAAATAATTGCCACATAAAACAATTTGAATGCTAATTTCCTTTCCAGAACCCTTCATGGTAGCTTACAACTATTTGTAACTCCAGTACTTCTGGTCTCTGTGGGCACCAGACGAGCATGTGGTACACATAGATACATGCAGATACACTCCCACCCTCCCACCCCCGCTTTTGAGACAGTCTGTGTAGCCTTGACTGTCTTGGAACTAACTAGCCCTATAGATAAGGTTGGTCTCCAATTTAGAGATCCACCTGCCTCTTGATTTCTAAGTACTGGAATGAAAGGCATGTGCCAGCATGCCTGACTCAGGCAAAATACCTTTATATAAAATAAATAAGTATCTTTAAAAATGTACATCCTAGGGTTTCTGGTCAATCTTGATGATGTTAGTGACCTGTGAATCCCACCTTCAGAACTGTTTCTTTGACAAACAAAATAATTCCATTAAATTTTAGATCATAAGCTAGTTTGCCTGCCTGCCTACCTACCTACGATAGGGTCTCACTAAGTAGCCTTAGCCCTGACTAGTCTAGATCTCACTATGTTAACCAGGCTATCCTGAAAAGCACAGAAATGTACCTGCCTCTGCTTCTTCAGTGCTAGGATTAAAGGCATATGCCACCACAAGCAGCCTCATGAGTCTATTAGTTCGTCAACATTTTTTTTTTCCGAAAAATAAATGGTGATAAAATTGAGGCTAGATTTTATTTATATTATTTGTGTATTTATTTTATTATGTGTATTTAGTAAATACACATAATTATGGAGTACATTGTGCCAGTTCTGTACATATATACAATATCTAGTGGCTGGATAGGGTAACTAACATCTCTAGCTCCTTAAATCATTTGTGTGAGGAAATTTGGAATACCTGCCTTGAAATAGAACTGTTGTTACCCTACTGTACTGTAGATTTCTCCCCCTCCTGCTCCTCCTCTTTTTCCTTCTTCTTTCTTCCTCCTCCTCCTCCTTTCTTTTCATTTTTCAAGGCAGGGTTTTTTTAGCCCTGGTTTTCCTGGAACTAGCTCTGTGGGCCAGGCTGCCTCAAACTCAGAGACCCACCTGCCTTTGCCTGCTGGGATTAAAGGCGTGTGTGCCACCACTTGGTTAGAGCAGGGCTTCTTAAACTTTTACACTTGTGTTTCTTTTTTGCCTGAGAAGGTTTTTATTGACCCCTGGGTCTATAAAGTAAGTATGTAGATCAAATTACTGATAATAAACCGTGAAGAAATTTATTTTAAAACACTTCTTTGGTCTACATTTAGTTATTTATTATGAGAGCACATTTGCATGCTAATGGTGGATGTGCTTGTCTGTTTTACCTAAAGGATTAAATCTTGGCTATACATTTGATTCTGCAGGACACAGATCACATGTAGTTCTTTTAAACTTAATTTTTATGTTTGTGATATGTGTGAGTATGCACATGCCATGGCATGCAAATGTTGGGCAGCTTTAGGTGTTGGTCCTTGCCTTCTGCCTTGTTTGAGAAGGTATGTTATCTTTGCTATGGCTTGCATATTCCATACTGCTGACCCATGAGATTCTGCAGATACTCTTGTCTCTGCCTCCCATCTCCATTATAGGGACACTGAGATTACAGGCACATGCTACTCTGCCGAGCTTTTATGTGAGTTCTGGGGATTAAAACTCAGGTCCTTGTGCTTGAGTGGCAAGAGCTTTACTCACTGAGCTATCTCCCTAGTTTACCTTCCACCATTTTTCAGAGTTGATTGATATTTTGATTTTAAATTTGTCAATGCTGAGAATACTGCGTCACATGAATATTTGGAGCAAAATGATCAAAGCATATTTATGACTTTTCAGAAATCATTGGAAATTCTATCCTAATCTCAAGCCAAAATTCATTTGAATTATCTTTTTAAGATTTATTTATATGTATTTGTATGTTTTGCCTGAATATATGTCTGTGAACCACATGCATGTATCGTACACACAGAGGCCAGATGAGAACACTGGATTCCCTAGAACTGGAGTTAGAGAAGGTTGTGAGCTGCCTGACACTGGTGCTAATAACTGAACCCAGGTCTTCTGGAAGAGCAGGCAGTACTCTTAACTCCCCAGACATTTCTCCCAACACCATTGACTGATTTTTTTTTTTAAAATGAAACCCATGTCAGTAACTTATGCAGAAATTTTAAAAAATTCTAATAATAGAATCCACGGATATACTAATTGATACTTGGAGGCTAAAGAATGATAGTAGGAAAATATTAAATGACTTTTTGTAATTAAACCATAAAGTTACTGTAAGAGCAGAAACTGTGTTATAAGAATACTGTATCATAACATCATCTTGACTGAGCCAAGGTGTTTAGGTAGTGCTCATTGCTGTTACGTAGTTTGATGATATGCATAGTGTAAAGTATGTTTGTTACATGCTACCAGAAGCATCTAGGATTAACTGTTTGTCTGCTTTTGAATTATTTTCTGGTTTTCACATCCAGCAACCTTTAAATATTGTCAAACATTTTGAATCTTTTACATTTGTGACCCCCGAGGCTGTCCCATACAGTTTAAAAAGTGCTAGAGCACTACACTATACTCTTCTTGTCTGTTTCAGCAGCTGCTACATCTTCCTGTCTGTTTTGGTACTTGTAACACCAACCTATCTTCTCTCACTGTCTAATGACAATTCTACTCCTATGGAGTCAACTTTTTAGCTTCCACATGAGAGAAACCCACCTTTTGTTTTTTGAGACATAGACTTACTATGTAGCCCATGCTGGTCTCAAACTTACCACTCTCCTGAGTGCCTAAATTAGGTCTGTGCAACCCCTCCTAGCCTCAGAGTCTCTTTTTAAAATACTGGTTCAGTAGGACACAGTGCCACTTGCTTGTAATCTCAGCAGGTGGAAGGATGGGAAGGGAAGATTGCCTTGACTTTGAGGCCAGTATGAGTTCCAGGCTGGCCAGCCCTGTGTACCTAGACTTTGTCTTTAATGAACCATTTTAGGCAGTTTCTACCAATAGCAATTTTCAGTGGATATGTTTGACTGTAGTTTCTGTTTTTTTCATTTTATTTTATTGTTTTTGCATGTGGGTGTTTTGCTTGATGCACATGTGAGTTCTTGGGATTAAAACTCAGGTCCTCATGACACATGCACAATATCTCCTCATGCACAATACAATACACATGTATGTGTATTACATGTGTGTAGTGCTCTCAGAGGCCAGGAAAGGGGAGCCAGATTCCCTGGAACTATAGTCACAGACAGTTGTGAACTACCATTTGTGTGCTGGGAATTGAACCCAAGTAGAGCTATCTCTCTAGCCCTAAACATGTATTTCTTTATGTTTGTTTGTTTTTCAAGATGGGGTTTCTCTGTTGTAACTATAGCTGGCCTTGAACTCACAGAGGTCCTCCTTCCTCTGCCTCCAGAGTGCTGGGATCAAAGGTGTGCGCCACCACTACCCAGCTTCTGAACATGTGTTTTAATGAAGTCATTGTGTGTAATTTCCCCATTGCGTTCCCCCTTTCTTAATTTTTCTTTTTAATTAATTAAAAGAAAAAATTTTATTAAAATTAATAAAAATTTAATTTTTATGAGTGTTCTGTCTGTATGTGCACCTACATGCCAGAAGAGGTCATCAGATCCCATCATAGATGGTTGCGAGCCACCATGTAGTTGTTGGGAATTGAACTCAGGATCGCTATAAGAGCAGCTCTTAACCTCTGAGTCGTATCTCCAGCTCCCCCTTCTTTTAAAGATTTATTTTTAATTATATGCATTTTCACATGTGTATGTGCATGTGAATGCAGATGTCCTAGGAGGCCAGAAGCATCAGATCGCCTAGAATTGGTGCTAGAATTACAGACAATTGTGATATGGGTGCTGGGAACCAAACTTGGGTCCCCTGGAAGAGTAGCAAGTGCTCACTGAGTCTTCTCTTCAGCCCCTATCTGTCTGTTTTAAGTCTGCTAATGAATTGTGCTGTGGAACGCAGCAACATATCAAAAAGGTGTATTTTGTATAAGCCTGAGAAGTGTTTACTTTGGCTTCCTTCTCACTCCTTTTTAGTAAAGGGCTGGACATTGGGCTTTTGAACCAGTGGTATTACTCATGGCTTCACGGATGCTATTCTGTGACTTTGTAGGGTACAGATTAATTTGTCTTCAAAATGAAGACAAATTATTCTGTCTTCCTCCTATTAAGCAGGTGCATGTAGAGGTTTCTTTCACATCCATGTCTACTAAAATCTGCTCAGAACTTTTTATGTATGGTCTGTTTTTCACTCTCAGGAAATGTGTAAATAGCACATTTTGATTAGTTAATAAAAGAGGCCTGGGGAAAGAATATAAATTTAATTGTTTTTTTAAAAAATAAAAATATCTAATTGTTCATGAATTCATTAAGTGTCAGGATTCTGGGACTGGGGATTTAGCTCACTGATAGAGTGCATTGAACACCCTAGCTTCAATTTGAAGGACCAAAGTGAGTTTGGTCCTCTGCTCTGGTGTTGGAGGATGGGGGAATGACACCAAAACTAAACAAATAAACTAGACCCTCAGGCTTCTTGAGATGGGAATTTATTGAGCTGTTTCTGTTGTTTGTTTGTGTCCTAAAATGATGAATAAAGATGGTAGTGCATTTTCTTACTCTCAGTCCTCTGAAATGTTCATACTGGGAGACGGGAGAGAAGTCTATTTTGATACCTGTAGTCTAGTTAGTTTGTGGTTTTGAAACGTATGCTTTAGGGCTAAAGAGATGGCTTAGTGGTCGAGAGCACTTGCTGTTCTCCTAAGGACCAGAGTTTAGTTCCTAGCACGCACACCGGGGAGCTCTAACTCCAGTTTCAGCGGATTGGTCTCCCTCTTCAGCCTTCACAAGCACCTGCACACAAATTGCATACACAGAACTGACACATACACATCAATAAAAATAAAAAGTAAATTGTTGTTTAAATCAAATTAGTCCTCAAATAAAAACACCTTCAGTAAAGAGGTTTTAAATTTTAAAAAATATGTTTCTTTAACAGGTTTCAATAATCCAGGAACTTGTTACTAATTATGAAGCTTCTCTTAAAATGAATGGCTTTTTTAGCCCTTATGGTAAGTTTAAAATAGACTAAATTAGAATTTTATTGCTCACTTCAATCTAATTTTAATTACAGAAATACTATTTACAGTTACTATATGTGTGCTACATAAATGGCTACTTAATAGTTTTTGAATTAGTAAATGAAATGGGAGTATTTTCAGTGTAATTTAGTTTAAAATTTCCATAGTTGTCTTGACTGGGAGTTAGCCTTATTTAACAAGGAAAAACAGACTTAAGAGGTTGAATGGCTTGCCCAAGATCAAATATTTATTTAAATTAGAACCTTTTTTCCTGAATCCCTAAATTCTGTACTTTTAAATTCTTGAATTAATTTTAATCATGTCTGATATGGCCCTTTGATTCTCTATTGGAATATATATAAATGAAGACAATTTAGAAAATCCTATAGAATGTTTCAGATATGCAACAGTTTCTTTAGGCTCTTCATGTGTCTTTTCCATGTCACTGCACTTGGAGGTTTCTTTTCTTTTTACTTAATTAAAAAAAAAATTATATGTATGGATGTTTTACAAGTGCGTCTTTGCACTACTTGCATGCCTGGTGCCCCTTGTATGCCAGAAGAGGGGGTCTGGAAATACTGACAATTGTGAGTTGCCATATGGATGCTGGGACTTGAACCCCGATCCTCTGGAAGAGCAGCAAGTACTCTAAACTGCTGAGCTATTGCTCTAGCCTCCAGTCTACCCCCTTACAGTATTTCAAAACAAATTCCAAACATTTTACCTATAAAGACCTTAATATATGTCTTTGTTTAAAACATACAGAATTAACCTCATACCATAATATCTAATACCTGTCCACATTTATATTTTTCTGTCCACTGTCCAAAATTTATGTTTAATTGGTTTATTTTAATCTAGATCTAGTTAAGTCCTATGCTTTACATTTGAAGGGTTTTGTGGCTTTTTAGTAGATTGCAGTGATCTCTCCTTCCTTTAAGAAATGCCTTTTGCTGAAGGCGCATTTGTTTTGCAGACTTCCCATTCTTTAGATTTGGTGGTTGCTTTCTCTTGGTACCACTCTGTCTTCCACTGTCATTTCTCTCATGTAACATTGCTGTAGGATTAGTAGATTTGAGTTTTATTTGAATACTTAACAGGTGGTGCATTGTGCTTGAGGTTGTATCATATTAGGAGGCATGAGGGGTTCTGGTTATCTCTGATGCTGTCATTAATCAGGCCTACCAGGCTGATGTGCCTGTTAAAAGGTTCCACCTGGACCTCCGACCTAAGGATTCCAGCAGTCATTGAGGAGTGTTTCCTGGGTCTCTTATTTCTCTTATTCTTACTCCCCATCTATTAGCTGGGCAGGGCAGGCTATAAGTTGAACCCAGGGCTTCATGCTAGACAAATGATATGCCACTGACTTATAACCTCAGCCCTGAAATTATTTTAAAGAACCCTTCTTCCTGTACTTTGGTCTGCCGAATTAGATAGCATATGTGAAAGATAAATGTTTTGATTCTTGGCTCTCATTTGCATTTGTCTTAGTTATTTTCCTATTGCCATGACAAAGCACCCAGGAGCAAGGCAACTTACAAAGAAACAAGAACAGCCAAACATTTAATATGGGTTCATGGTTCCAGAGGGTTAGAATCCATGACCATCATGGCAGAGAGCTTGGCAGCAGGCAGGCAGGCAGACTGACAGGCATGATGCTGGGGTAGTAGCTGAAAACTTATGTCTTGATCCGTAAGCACTAGGCAGAGAGAGCTAACTGGGAATGGCATGGGCTTTGGAACCTTAAAGCCAGATTCCAGTGACACACCTCCTCTAACAAGGGTACACCTCCTAATTCTTCAAATAGTTGCAGCAATTGGGGACCAAGCATTCAAATATATGAGTCTATTGGGGACCATTTTCATTCAAACAACCATAGCATTCTAATTTATGTTTTAGTGTGTTTGCATTATTGTCTTGTCATTTGTTTAGTTGACTATACTAGGAGGTCTTCTGTTGATGTAATACAGGTAAATATACTCTGGTCCACTATAGACAAGTCTGCTGTTCTGCAATCTATTTTGAGAGCTTCTTTAGTACAGGATGGGAAGCAGAAAAGAACTCAGATAATGTATGTATATGGCTGCTTTTGTTAGCTCACTTTGGGCTTCTTAGATTTGTGGTATATCAGGGAATTTTTTTTTTTTTAATCTCATCAGGGTATATTCTTTGAGTCATATTCTTTACTTTGAAGATGCTCTTTGGGTTGTCGAAGCCTAGAATATGCTAACTGAGATAATTACACACTCGTGTGGTAACCCTTCTGAACTTGGAGCACATTTCATTGCTTCTGTTGTAATATTTGCTAGGAGTATGTATTTTGCAAATATGGGTAATGTGTAATGTGGCAGTTCTTGCTGAAGTCGCACAATGGTAGGTAGGTAGTCTCTTCTCCAAACTACCTTCTTTGATTACTTTCTTTTTGGTTCACTGCATTTTGCTTTCAGCTTGAAAACTTGGAGAATTTAGATAGATTGTCCTTTCTCTAGCACGATTTACTTGCAGATAATTTGGAGTAAGAAGGCTATTAAATTTGATTTTTATTTCTCTGCCTAGGTGTTAACCTTTTGAATGTTATGTCATAGAGTCATACCTCTTTCTGTTGAGATTGATCATTTTTGCAGAGTTACTGCTTTTTATAATAACAATTGATTTCATTCTGAATTAGGGAGATAAAGAGTAGAGGTTTGCTTTGCTTATTTTAGCAGTCTTCCTGTAAGAATTTAATATTTGTTTGATTGCAGAGAATGGGGAAAAGGAACCCCCAACAACTCTACTCTGGGTCCAGTATTTCTTGGCACAGCACTTTGATAAACTTGGACAGTATTCGCTGGCTTTGGAGTATATTAATGCTGTGATTGCTGGTACTCCAACTCTAATAGAATTATTCTACACAAAAGCAAAAATTTACAAGGTAAAATCTTAATCTTGGTTTTTTAATAGTTGAAATTAAGTCATTTTAAAAAGACTTGATGGAGCAGTAACTCCTAGGACTCTGAGATATATATATAATTCTTAATTGTGTAATCAATGTTAGTTATTTAGTTCAGTTCTTAGTTAGTGGAATCATAATTATCTAGTTTTCTAGGTAAACTGCCAAAATCATGTCCAATTTATGTTTTGTTTTTTAAGATTTATTTTATTTGAGTGCTCTATCTGCATATACACTTGCATGCCAGAAGAGGGCATCGGACCCCACTGCACATGGTTGTAAACCACCATATGGTTGCTGGGAATTGAACTCAGGACCTCTGGAAGAGTAGTCACTGCTCGTAACCACTGAACCATCTCTCCAGTCCCTCTAATCTGTTTTTATACATTTTTCCCATTTCCATGACAACCATTTTCTCTTGCTCATAAATGGATTTCCCTAATACCCCCCTCTCCTACAGCATATGGGTAATCTCAAAGAAGCTGCAAAATGGATGGATGAAGCACAGTCTTTGGACACAGCTGATAGATTCATCAATTCCAAATGTGCAAAGTATATGCTTCGAGCAAATATGATAAAAGAAGCAGAGGAGATGTGCTCCAAGTTCACAAGGGTAGGAAATACCATATGAAAATATGTAACTGTCTGAATTTGTTAAGTTTGCCCATTAAAGTTCATAAGAATTTCTTTTTAAAAAATTCCATTTAGTCAATGGAATATGATTTCTTATTGTGATGTTGCGTGTGTGTGTGTGTGTGTGTGTGTGTGTGTGTGTGTGTATGTGTGTGTGTGTATGTGTATGTATGTATACATGCATACCTGCCATGTGAGTACAAGCACCCAAGGAGGCTAGAAGAGGATGTCAGATCTCCTGAAGCTAGAGTTAGAAGTGGTTGTGAAACTGAAAACTGAAGATATTATTAAGAGATATGATAACAGTATTGGATCTTTGTAATAGTGACCTTGAGTTACCAAGGAAATGTTAAGTAGCAGAAAGAAAAGAGGGCCAAAAGAAAGTAGGCAATATTCATAGGATTATTATTTAAATAGTCAAGAGCTTCCGTGCTTAAAAATAGCATTAGTAGTCTAGAGTTTGTACTGTGTAAAGTGGGGAGCACTCTAATGGAGCTGAACAAGTAAGACTTTGTAGTTTAAAACCACTGAGGAGTCTACAGAGATGGCTCAATGAGAAAAGTGCTTGCTGCCAGGATCTACATGAGCTCCTTCCACAAGTGGACCTCCGACCTCCATGCGTGCTGTACCATCTGTGCATACACATACACAGACGTACAAAATGAATTAATAAAATAGTTAAAAAACGTCACAAGCTTTAATGTATTTGCTGATTGCTAGTTACTGTCATCATAATATGCGGGGGGTCAAGTCCGGCTCTAGGCCACACGAGGGTTCCTCAGTCTCCATGAAGGAGGATAAACAATGAAAGTTATGGCAAGTGAACACAGTAGTTCACTCTTCCGTGGGACCCAGTTTGACACACTTCTCGTGCTTTAATGACACGCATAGAACATGCTTTAGAAATGAAATGCAGAAGTGTTTTAAATAGAATAATTAACACTATACATATTAAGAAGAGAAAAAGTAAGAGAGAGAGAGAGACTGACAATGCACATTGCCAAGGGAAAGTCACGCCAAAGGGGACTACCACAGAAAAAACCTTTCTTGTAGCTTAAAAAGCCAACTGCTGTTTTTGGTGCTCAGATGTCGGTCAGGTCTTGGAAGGAGCCAATTTGATATGCATATGTTAGTCACAAGCAGAAGTCAGTCAAGCCTAGGGAGGAGCCAGTGTCTTTCCTCCTGCTGCTTGAAAGCTTCAAGGTTATTTTGTTCACTATCAAAGAACATTTGACACAATAACCCATTAATGGCTGGGTATACTGTTGGCTGAATAATAGCTCTATCTGCCTCAGACAGGGCAAGGTGCCATGCAGGCACCAAAAAAGGACTTTTTTTGTTTTTTTGCTCTCTGTTTATCTATGCTTTTATCTGTTAAAGGCTTGTCTCTCTCTGGGAGAACCAACACCCATTCTAGGAATGCATAGGTAATTCCTACACATGCCAGGACTTAAAGGCCTGAAAAGTCATTTCAATTACAATTACTTTTGAGTAATATGGCTGGGTTCCTTTCTCAGCCAACAATAGCCAGCTCAGAACTAGGCCAGGCAGACGAAAGGATTTTTTGTCACCATTACAGCAAAGAGGAGAAGGGGGCAAAATGACTGGTGAGCTGAAATTCTCTGGCCAGACACTCCAGAACTTTGTCATGCAGACTTCATCCATGTTACCAGGGTATTAGGACTCCCAGCAATAATACTTGTGGGCATAGTTGGAAAAGAAAAGGTGACTTTTTCCTGTTGTAATTGTACCCAAGGATGTGATTTGGGGGAGCTGTTTTATTGCTTACTGTCTTATATTTATGCAGATTTCCATTTCAGGAAGGAACCTCTGCCATGGAAAATCTAAACGAAATGCAATGTATGTGGTTTGAGACAGAGTGCATTTCAGTGTATCAGCGCTTGGGGAGATACGGGGATGCCTTGAAAAAGTGCCATGAAGTAGAAAGGGTGAGTTGTTAGGACATGGGCTCTAGTTCCTCTGTAAGTGACAAGAACAGCAGGTACATGTCTACACTGGATCATCTGCCTCCTCTGACTGACTTTGACAGCTTCATTTAAAAACAATTCTTGATATCTAGTATTGTGAGCAATGTGGAGTAAACGATTACTTTCCAATACTCTTGACATGTTTGTGTATTTTTTTCTGAAGAGAAAAAACGGTTTATTTAGTAAAAGTAGTTTGTGCTATAACTGACATACATTCACAATTTCTCTTCCCGGATCCGGCCATTACTTAATTTTCGTCAGCAGCCTAGGAGGACGCACAGCCGGTGGCAACCTCTTTACCCCTTAAATGTCAGGATCTGGTCCACAGTCAGCCTCTCTCCAGTTCGTCTTCCCAGGATGTGTGTTCTCACATTCAGTACCCTGTACAGCAAATAGCGAGTTTGCAGGCTTATTTTATTAATTGCATTTAGAATTATGTGTGTGATATGCCTTAGTGAGGGCACTTTTCTTTTCCTTTGTGTGAATTTTTGTTTTCCTGTTCTTTGTCATCTCTGAAGCACTCTCCTTCTACATGGACCACAGGAGGAAAGGAGCCGCAAATGCACCCCTGAGGCAGTCCTCAGCAGCCCTCAGTTGTGGGGCACTCGGCACCACTCTTCCCCTGCTGACGCAGTATAAAACCACAGGCGTCGTAGTCAGGTGAGCCTGATGTCTGCACCATGGCAGTCACTTTGGCCTTCTTCCCATGCGAAACCTCTGAGGTTACCCAAAGGAAGGCTCTGTCTTAGGGGGTGGCTTTCAGTGGAGACTGGAACTAGGATACCAGAACCTTTATAAAATCACAGAAGTTTGCTTTGTTTTGTTTTTGCTTCTCCTGTCCTTTAAACCTGTATTTCTAGGAGACAGACTTTTCATTTTTCTCTTTGAGAATTCTAAGCCTCTCGGATGATATGTTAAATATCCAAACATTGTAGTTTAAATCAGGCTCCTGTTTCTATGGTAAAATTGTAGAAGAGAATTGGGACTGGTGGTGCAAGCTGTAATCCCAGAACTCCAGAGGATTGTGAGTTTGAGGCTAGCCAGAGCTGCAAGGTCATCCGAAGCAACATAGTGAGACCCTGTCACAACAAAAAAGGGCCAGGAGATGGATTGGTGTAGAAATGTGCCTGTTGTACAAGCCTGGCGACCTGAATACAGATCCCTGGAAGCCATAACACCTGGATGTGGTGGTGCTTGTCTGCAGTTCAAGAATTTCTATCGTGAGTTGGGAGGTGGAAATGAGGCAGAGACAGGAGAATCCCCTGGAACTTGGGAACCACCTAGCCTGGAGATACAAACAGCAAGAGAGACCCTTGTAAAGCAAGGTGAAGAGGTGGAACAAAGGTGGCTCAGCAGTTGAGAGCACTTCTTGCTCTAGCAGAAGACTGGAATTTGAGTCCCTGTGCCCATATGGTTGTTTACAATCATCCCTAACTCTAATCCCAGGGTATCTGATGGCACCTTCTAACTTTCACGAACACCAAACATGCGCATGGTGCAGAGGCATACATGCAGGCAAAACATGCACTTGGTGCATAGACACCACACATGCACATGGTACGCAGGATATACATGCAGGCAAACATTGAAACACATAAAATAAATAAATGGAAAAGAATGAGCAAAACAAAGTAGAAAATGAGAACTAACACTCAAGTTTGTCCTCTGAGTTCCACATGCATCATGATACACACATGCTGTCACATACAAATGTGAACATAAACCATATACAAAAATAAAAAAGAACAAAAGCTAGTAGCACAAAGTAGTGAATATCAGTAGTTGCATTACTGCTTCCTAGTTAGTGCTCCTTAAAAAGCCTCCTGCTTGTTAAGGAAAGGCATTTTCGTGTACCCTATTGTTAGTGAGATATAGACTCTTTTCTAAGCATTTCATCAAGGAGACAACTAAAAACTCACTTTTCTGTTGAAGTGTAATTTGGCTTAAGTCCCATTCTTCTTAATGTTAATGTCTATATTGCTCTGTGATTTACAGTATTTTCCTAGATTTCCAGATTGTGATAAATACATCTTCTGTTACTGTTTATCATTAAGTTTATAGGGACTTTGGCTGAGTAGCAAGAATGGAATCTGAATGTCAGGTAAACTACTTACAGTTTAATTGGAAGAAAATACTTTTGAAGGAAAGAGTTACCTTGATACCAGAGATTAAAATGTAGAAATCATCCCCTCTGGTCCTATGGCATAATTAGTTTTATTAAAAAATTTAACAGTCTTTATTCAGAGTTTGTTATTGGCATTTCACTCTATGAAGAACCTGAAACAAAAAAGAAAAGAGCCACTTCTCATGCCACGTGTAATGATTATGTTTATACTAAAAATAAGCCTAACTTTTATGAATAATATGCATATTTTGCGTATATATAGAAATGCGTTTAGTATAAATAGGTACATTAAATACTTAATAGCCAATTTCTAATAAAGTTAATACATTCAAAGAAAATCCTTAATGTCATTGGAAAGATTTAAGAGTATAAATTTCAGGTTTGGGAACTGGGGAGATGGCTCAGTGGTTAAAGTACTTGCTTACATTCTTGTGAGTCTGAGTACAGATCCCCAGCACAGATACTTTAAAAAAAAAAAAAAGGTGTAGAGGCACAGATCTGTAACACCAGCACTGAGATCCCAGGGGTTTTCTGACTAAGCAGTATAGCTATAATAGTGAGACACACACACACGAACGCTCACACTCACTTTGGACTAGGGAGGTGGCACATTCAGTAAAAGCACTTGCCTTGCAATCATAAGGACCTGGGTTTGACCCATGTAAAAAGCAAGGTGGAAGGTGTGCTTTGTAATCCCAGCAGTGACAAAATGGGGTGTGGAGATGGGCGGATGCCTGGAAGCTGCTGGGCCAGCTAGCCTGGCAAACATGGCAAGTTCCTGGCTGGTGAGAAACTGTGTCAGTCAAAGGCACCTGAGAATGGACATCTGAAGTTGTCCTCTGACCTACACACACATACACCCACTCCATATTCTCTCTCACCTACAAGAATGCCCATATGCACACATGTACACACACAAAAAGTATACAATTCACAGGTGATTTTTCATTTTTATTTGAGACAGACTTATGTATTCCTGGTTTTTCAGGAACTCTGTGTGGACCAAGTTGGCCCCAAACTCATAGAAATCTATTTCCTTTGCCTCTTGAATGCTGGGATTAAAGGAATGTGCCACCATAACCAGCTTTCAAAGATGATTTATAACTATTTACACAAGTTACTTTATACCTGACTTCTTATATTTTATAAGGAATTAAATACCTATTACAAAGCTTTTCATTTTATCTTTTAAATAGCAATAAAGCTAAGAAACAAGTTTAAATAAGGAGCAGATCTTTCTGCTTTTAGGATTTCAATCAAGAACTTTTCATTGAAAGCAGTTTAAGTTTTCACGTGGTGCTGTGGTTTCTGAAAAATTGCATTTGAAATGTTAGCATTTGGAAATGGTTCATATATCTTTTCTGTCTTCATTTTGGCCCTCTAAGTGACCTTTTAAGATTGTCTGTAAAGGTCTTGTAGCCAATCCAATCTGATGTTTAAGTGTTATTAAACAAAACAGCTGTCCTCAAAGTACTAGCCATGAGCTTGTGTTCATAGTAGCATTCTAAATTATTTATGTTTTAAGAATTGAGTTTTCTTTATTTTTAAATACAGACTGAGATCTCTTTAGTGTGCTAGTTTATATTTGGGTCAGGACAACATGTATTGCATATGATATAATATTATAGGTATTTCTAACTCTTTATACAGTCTAGGACTTCTGGCAGGCTAGAACTTGTTGCATCCTTTTTAAGCTGTCACATGCTTTATAGTGGCAAATCATGTAGAGAGAAGGTTCCTTACTTCCTGAGTTTATCTAGTCACCATTTCCAAGTACAGGCATTTTGTTGTTTTCTCTGTAAGTTTTTAATTGTCCCAGCTAAGAGTTCAGAGATATGACAGACAGGAGAGTAGCCAGAAGAGAGGGTCTCACACAGAATTCCTGGAGAAAGTCATATTCTAATGCTTGGTTGGCTTTCAAAATTCTTTGCCAACTTGTCTTAATTCAAGCCCAATTTTTTTGTTTGGTTTTGTTTGGTTGAGAGGGGTTCTTGCTATATAGTCAATGTTAGCTTAAAAGTTTATGATCCTGCCTAATTTTGCTGACCATCAGCCAACAGTGGCTGTTAGGCATGGGGAGAAAGAGGTTAAGATTATTTCTTTAGTTGCTTATGTAGAATTCTGCAATGTCTTTATTTATTCCAGCAAAAAGAATGATAAGCTGTAGCTGTGTAGTTTACTTTCTCTGATTTCATCTAGCCATTTTGTTTTTACTACTGAGAGCTGAATGGAGTAAGTAAACACCGAGGCTTGCCTGTGGTTGAGTGGTTCCAAGACACAGTGCATTTTCACTGGAAAAACTAGGAAGACTTCTAGTAAACTGGGCTAAGTTAGTCACCCAGTTTATGAAAGACATCAACTGGAGAGAGGCAGCCTGTGGGCTGTTACTGATAAAGAGGTGGATTAAGTGTTTGTGGTTCCAGATGACTTCTGCAAATATGACTTAAAATCCATGTCTGCTGATATTTCTGGGAATATCTTTTGAAGCTTGTCATCTGCTTTTCATGTGTTTTTCAACCTAAATAATGTCTTGCAGTCTTTTAGATGTTTTCATCTTATCGTGTGTTCCATGACTTAGCATTACTGTTTCCCTTAGCCAACTGTGTTGAATTTTATTGTATTACCCTAAAGTAAGCTTGGTTTCCATTATGGAAAAGCACTAACAATTTCATAACAATATGAAATATGTTAGCCTTTGATTTTTAAATAAAATCAAATTAATGTCATTACTAATTTATTTATATTATTGGGAAAATTCAGTTTTCAAATATATCATTAAAACATGATTTTCTATTAAGTGTGAATTTATATGAAATGTTCATTTTTTTCTCTTTATTGTCTTCTGTTATACTTTTATTCTTTTTTAGAATTTTTTTCTTAAGCTCTTAGGTATTTAGTGTGATTCTGTATAGATATCATGTTTCTAATTACCAAGACAACTAAAAATGTCAGGTGGTTAGGAACAACTGCTAATGTGTCCTCTGCACAGTGAGTTCCTAGACCACCCTCAGTACTCACTCCGATCCCTGAGGGAATATGGAGTACAAGAAAAGCTTGGTGTACATTAGTGTACTGAATAATTCATTTTCTCTGTGAGTCTGGAAAAGCCAAAGTAGAGTGGGAAGCAGAGGTATAAATATATGCAGGGGAGAAAACTAAATTATAAAATTCTTTCCTTAGATCGGAGGTGAATTTTCTACTGTTTAACCTTTTTGGGGGTGGGGGTATAAGTCCTTTGGAAATTAGTTGAAAGCATTGAGCTCTCTTGTTAGGAAGAAGTTACTATCCTTGTTTTTACATTAAGAACTTATGGAATATTGGTATGTTAATGGGAGCTTTTTTGGAAAAATCATAATCCTGTCTTTGTATAGCAGTTTACTAATAAGAATAAACTTTAAAATGTGTCATTTGGTCACTTACCTTAAGAAATTGGCTATATGGATTTATTCCTAACTTAATTAAGGCACTAAAAAATAAAAACCTTATTCATATGCCTGAAGTGCTCCTTGCCTCTAGTTGGTAGATTTTGTGCTGTGTGTTGCCTTCCAAGAGCTCAGGGAGGAGGAGATGAGTCAGATTTGTAACATTTAGTGTGAACCTGCATGTAGTTTCAGAGTTTTGTTTATCTCTGCCTTGTTGGTTTTTATTGGAGTACAGAGGGAAACTATATGAACATACACTAATTTCTAGGTTTAAAAGATGACCTGATACGTGTTTTATCAGCATAGAGTGTGATCATAAAATATGCTATGAGGAAATGGGAGGGATGATAGAGAGCCCTGTAAGTCAAGATCTGGTATGTCAGAGTGTTGAAGCTGTCAAAAAGCACTTCAAATTGAATGCAGAGATCTTGATGCCTGTATTGTTAATGTGGGAAAGGCAACCAAGTAGAGTGTATTGTTTTGGGACTTACAATGTTCTTTTAAAAGGTAGAGGTTATTGACATAAATGTGTAAGGGATAATTTTGTGGTTTTGTTTTTAAGCATTTTTTTGAGATAACCGATGATCAATTTGACTTCCATACATACTGCATGAGAAAGATGACCCTCCGTGCTTATGTTGACCTTTTGAGATTAGAAGACACTCTCAGAAGACATACCTTTTATTTCAAGGCTGCTAGATCAGCAATTGAAATATATTTGAAATTACATGATAACCCTTTAACCAATGAAAGCAAACAACAAGACGTAAATTCAGGTAATGAAAAGATTTAAAAAGAATACTAAATTTCAGACTATTATTATCAGGTGTTAATGTATGGCATAGGAAAATGTATCAAACGTTTAAGGAGTAAAAATGTTGAATACCTTGATTAAGTCATACACTGTGTACTAAATCAAATTGTCTTGCCTTGCCCATATAACAATAAAAGAGTATGTTGCCAAAAGGATGCGAAGACAGTTTGGCTAATTGATACATTAGGAAAAAGTCAGGGGGCTGATATTCTTTAGCTAATGTATCTTGGTCAACCTAATGAGATGACTTGCACGTCTCCTCCAACCCCCGAGTCTCCCTGCCCAATTGCCCTCAAATTCTTGATGATTCTGTCTCAGCCTAAGTGGAGTTACAGGTATATGCCAGAGCATCAAGCACAGTCTTTCTTGGTTTTGTTTTCAATAACATCAGTTAAGAAAGAATATAAATGTCTATAGTATGCTTATTTTTTGGTTTTTTGAGACAGGGTTTCTTTGTTGTAACTCTGGCTGTCCTGAAACTCACCATAGACCAGGCTGGTCTCGAACTCTCAGAGATCCACCGGCCTCTGCCTGTGCCAAGAGGATACTTTCTTTTTAAAATGGTAATTGAAGGAAAGCTTTTGAGGGCTGGTAAGATGGCTCAGCAGATAAAACTCTGACCATACAAGCCTCATGATATGAGTTTGATCTCTGGAACCCATGTAAAGGTGGAAGGAGAGAACCAATTTCATAAGTTTGTCCTCTGACCTTCATACATGCACTGTGGCACTCACCCGTCCCCAATTCAACATCTTCCTACTCCCCGCCCCCCCCCATACGTTTTTTTTTTTTAAATTAAAGATAAGCTGTGAGTACTTCAGGAAAATGTGTATTCTTACAACTTGTGGTATCTGCTTTACTCAAAGTAAGAACGCCTCTATTGTGTTTCAGTTACTGGAGTGCCAGTGTCCAAGAATGTCTGAGGAATCACAGCTTAGAGGCCCAGTATATGGTAGCTAGGAGTTACAGGTTTCATTAATACATTCTCTCACCCTTGAAACATCCCAAAAGCCTAGTTAATACATATTGCAACCTGAAACTGAGGCGAATAAAGTGATTTTCCTGTTATTTATTGTGTGGTAGACTGTATTAATTTGTTTCCTGTTGTGATAAACTACCCTGGCAAGACAGCTTAGGGAGAAATGGCTTATTTTAACTCACAATTCCAGGTTAGGATCCATCAGAGCAGGGAAGTCAAGGCAGCAGGAACTTGAAACCACAGTCAAAAGCAGAGAGAGAATGGACGCACACCTACCTACAGTGCTCAGCTCTTCTTTTTAATACAGTTTGGGACCCAAACCCAGGAAATGGTGCTGCTAACTCCTTTGGTGGGCTCTTCCCACATCAGTTAACTCATCAAGACAATCCCTCCACAGACATGCCCAAAGGCTAGCTTAATTTAGACAGTCCCTCATTGAGACTCTCCCCAGCCGACTCCAGATTGTATCAAGTTGACAGAAGTATCACAGAGGAAGGGCTGAGTTAGAATTAGTTTTAGTTATTAATGTAACCAGCATTTTTTGGCTGCCTTTTTGTGCCATGTTTTGGCTAGTCAGTCACAGGAATGTACTTTCTAAAAACCTTTCACATAATTACCTCTTCCCAAAAGAAAGTTATATTAATTATTAATTAATCATATGAATTATATAATTTATGTAATATTATAAAATATATAATTGATAGTTAATTATGTTAATAGTGATTATTATAGGAAAGACAATGCAAAATGACAGTGGCATATTTGCACATTTGAATGTTTTTATAGAAAACCTATCAGCCAAAGAACTGAAGAAAATGCTTAGCAAGCAAAGAAGAGCTCAGAAAAAGGCTAAGTTAGAAGAGGAGAGAAAACATCCAGAAAGGGAACGTCAACAGAAAAATCAAAAGAAAAAAAGAGAAGAAGAAGAAGAAGCCATCAGTGGTCACAAGGAAGAGCTTATACCTGAGAAACTAGAAAGGGTGAGTTGTGTTTATAATTACTGTTTTATCATAAAATTTATACTACTTGATTCTGTTCTGGCCATAATTTATTTAAATGTTTAAACAAGAAACCACTTGGAACATTTCAGGTTGTTATGAGAGCTATCAGTTATTACTTGAATGGCAATATGCAAATTTTGGCTAATATAAATATACGTAGTATTATTATAGACAAGAGTAGTGATCCTTTAAAGGTGTATTCTAATTCCCAGAATCTACGAATGTGTGTACACAGCAAAGAAAAATTAAGGTAGCAAATGGAATTTAAGGTTGTAATTAGCTGACCTAAAGAAGAGATTATTAGCCTGAGACTCAGATTGGAGCGGGTCCTTTGTGCATGTATTATGGCTTCCTGAGTATGTGAATAAATGGGTCATTGATTTTGTGCCTCTTATCCTCTTTTCCTTCTGTTTGTTTTTCTGATTACAATATGATTACAATTGTTTCATCTTATTGCATTTTATTTTATTATTATCCCTTAGAAACCTATTTATTTCTAATGAGAGACAGAAAAGGGGGTGGGTCTAGATAGGAGGGGAGATGGGGAGGAACTGGGAGGAGTAGAGGGAGGGGAGTCTGTATCAGGATATATTATGTAAAGGGGAAAATCCATTTTCAATAAAAAGGAGAGGGGGTAAGATTAGCCTGAAATTTCCATGTGGCCCAGCATGATCAGACAGGGTCACAGTTGGGGAAAGCAGAAGAGGATAAGGTGGTGTGCTGCAAGAAGGACTTAGTGTTGTTGCTGGCTTTCAAGGTGCGAGGGAGGGCCATAGTCAAGGAATGTGGGCAGCCTTTTGAAGTAGAAAAAGGCACCGGACAGTGGTGACCCATGCCTTTAATCCAGCACTCAGGAGGCAGAGGCAGGTAGATCTCTGAGTTCGAGGCCAGCCCGGTCTACAGAGTGAGTTTTAGGACAATCAGTTACAACAGAAAAACCCTGTCTCGACCAGGCCTGTGTGAGACTTACAATCTGCAGAACTGAAAGGAGCTTTTAAAAAGACACCCAGCTTTTGGAATTTGTTGTAGTAGCAGTATACTTATCTGTGAAGTGTGGAATCATTCATTTGATGTGTCTCACTACATTAATGGTTTAGCTATAAAGGCAGGACCTCATCCCCAAGATCTTGTCAAAATGTTGATAGTTATTTTGGGACCAGATTTAGGGAAATACTTAACTTTCTGATACACTCACTATAAATCTAATAAGTACTTAAAATTTGTCATTACATTTTTCCCAGTTATGTTTGCCTCCTTCCTTTTGACATTTGTAATATATAAGACATTATCAGTACTTAGTGTATACTTTCACAAATTCTGTGGAGTAAGTTAATTTTTGATTTGTATAAATCAAAATTTATGATTAAAAATGGTTAAAAATAATGTAGCTATTTCTATTTTGAAAACTATTGGCCATGTACTCTCTTTTTTTAAAGATTTATTTTATTATTTATGTGTATGAGTATGTATAGTGGGGGGTGGCTTACGGAGGCTGGTAGAGGGCATCAGATCTCCTGGAGCTGGAGTTACAGGTGGTTGTGAAGTACCTGAGCTGGGAACTGGGCCTTCTTGAATAATACGAAGTGCTCAGAACAGCTGAACTATCTCTCCATCCCCTGACCATGTACTTTTTATTTACAAGTGATCATTTTTAAATGTCTTCTTGCTCATTTGGCTGTATAAGAAAGTATGCAAATTATTATATATGCGTATGTACTTATGTAAAGCTTGAGGGAAATTTGGCTTATATGCTTGTTTTTTAAATACCAAAATTTTTCTTTCTGCTTCAAAATAGGTCGACAACCCATTAGAAGAAGCCATCAAGTTCCTCACTCCTCTAAAGACCTTTGCTGCTGATAATATTTACACCCACCTGCTAGCATTTGAAATATATTTTAGAAAAGGTAAATTGTTTTAAGTTGAGGCTGTGTATGCTTGTTATTGTTGTTTATTTTCCATAGTGCAGGGTGTTAAACCCTGGGCCTCACAGTCACCAGACATGTGCTTTTTCACTGAACTATACACTCCTAGCCTTGAGTTCAGCTTCTAACCTTTATATTGTTGACTGTATTAGATATAATTTTTGTCATTTAGATCCATTTTTCCTTTTTAGAGTTTTTTTCAATCTTCCACAGAGGTTCAATTCCTTTTGATTTTCCTATTCAAAAATTTGCTGGACAACATACTAAAATATTATAATAAAATCCAGTGTGAGAATAGTTTGAACAATTATACAAATTGATTACATGTGCTGGGTAGTTTTATGTCAACACAAACTAGAGTTATTTGGGAAAAAGGAACCTCACTTGAGAAAATGCCCCCACCATATTGGCCAGATTGGCATTTTCTTGATTGATGTGGGAAGGTCTAGCTCACTGTGTGCAGTGTCACCCATGGGCTGATGGTCCTTTGTGGTATAAGAAAGCAAGCTGAGCAAACCATAAAGAACAATCCAGTAAGTAAGTTCCTCCATGGCCTCTGCATCAGCTCCTGCCTTGAGGTTCCTGTCTTGAGGTCCTGCCCTGACTTTCCTAGATAATGGACTACCAGCTATAAGGTGAAATAAACCTTTTCTTCCCCAAGTTGCTTTTGGTTATGTGTTCTATTACAGTAACAGAAACCTAACTAAGACATCCACATGAAACAGTTTTTTAAACTTTTCTTTGGACAGCAAAAATTATCTTGGTTAATGCAAATTAACTTTGAATTTTTCACATAAGTTGAATTTAAATGAGACTAAAGTAAAGTGAAGAAGAAAATACATAAATACTGATGCTGGGTTTTTGATTTATTTTGTTTTTCTGTCACAGGGAAGTTTCTGCTAATGTTGCAGTCTGTTAAACGGGCCTTTGCCATCGACAGTAATAATCCATGGTTACATGAATGCTTGATTAAATTTTCTAAATCTGGTGAGTATAAAAAGGAGATGTTAACATACATGCAACTATATGAAGCAAATATAAGTCTTCCTTTTAGCTGGACAGGGAGGAGACTGCAGAGATATAATCAAACCAAACTATTGCTGCCTCAGATTCAAATGATGGTATACTTGTAATTAAACAGTTTGCTAGAAATTAGTGCATTTAGACTAGACTATGTTCAAAGGAGTGATAGAATAATTTTACTGTGTATATATACATCAAGCTTAACTAAATAACAAAAAAATTTTCAGTTGATTTTCCTTCCCCAAAAGGACAGATGAAAAATAAATCCAAATGTTTTTGTTTTTGTAGTATCTAATCACAGTAATCTTCCAGAGATTGTGAGCAAAGTTCTAGCTCAAGAAATGAGGAAAATATTTCTCGGCAAGGATTTACACAGCTTTAATGAGGATTTTCTCAAGCACAATGCTACCTCTCTTCAGCATCTACTTTCAGGTTTGTATGTAGAAAAGTGTTCAGCCTAACTGTCAGAGAAAAAGAGAAGAACACAGGACCATTTGTATCTTTGAATTGGTTAAAACGTTCTTATTAAAAAGAATAGAGTATATAGTAAGTGGCAGTCTTGGATTTAGTCCACACAGCCACTTAGGAAAGCAGTTTGTCAGTTTTATTAAGAGTTGCACATTAGGGGCTGCAGAAATGGCGGAGTAGTTAAGAGTACAGCTGTTCTTGCAGAGGACCCAGGTTTGGTTTCCAGAACCTCACACAGTGGCTCACAACCATCCTTAACTCCAGTTCCAGGGGATTCAGTGCTCTCTTCCTACTTCCGTGTGCACCAGGCATGCATGTAGTAGACAGACAGACAGTCAGACAGACAGACAGACACACACACACAGCATGTACCATAAAATACAAATAAAAACATTTTTTAAAAAGTTACACATTGCCTATACCTTGTGGTTTTGTAGTCATACTTGTGTAATAATTTAATCCAGCTATCACTGGAGGCAGGGGGTAGTAATTCTCACCTGTAATCCCAGAATTCTGGATGCTGATATAGGAGAATTACAAGTTTGAGGCCAGCTTTAGTTGGCTCCATACAGAGAAACCCTGGCTCAAACAAAATTAATCCAGACAAAGAACAAGCTTCCAATACAAAGGTGTATCTACTGAAATGTTGTACGTAAATTTCTGGGAAAGACAATGAACAAATAACTGTAAGTCCAGTGGCATGGGAAACGATGGTAAATGGTAGAGTGGGATACCAGCTAGTCATTTAAAGCAGTGTTTATTCAAGTGATTCATGATAATGGTGGTTAACAGCTTTTTTTTTTTTGAGATAAGCTCTCATGTAGCCTAGGCTGGCTTTGAACCTGGTACGTAGCTGAGACTGGGCTTAATCTTTCTGTTTTGACCTAAGTGACCTAAGGGATTACATCTACCTACCTGGTTATAAGTAACTTATAATTCATATGCAGAGATGAGCAAACAATACACCTCAATTGTATAAAAATATATTTGGGAAAAAGTCTGAAAGGAAATTTATACCAAAGCTTTAATGTTGTCTTTGGATACTGAGATTATGATAATTTTTTTCTGAAATCTTTATTGCTATTATACTCTTTGGTGGAGGGTTTAATGCTGTTTGGGTTGGTCTCTTATAGCCAAGGATAACCTGGAACTCCTTACTGCTTCCACACGGAATACTGAGGTTATAGGCATGTGCCATTATATCTGGTTTTATGCAGTGCTGGAGATTGAGTTCAGGCCTCCATGCAAGTTAGGCAATCAGTCTATCAACTGGGCTACAACTGGGCCTTGCTTTATGTATTTTCTGTCTTGAAAATTTATTTGTATCTTGTCTTGTCAAGAAAGGATTTTAAGTAGCATAAACAAAATTCCCCAAATGTTAAGGGCAGCATAAATGAAAACTAGAGGAAAGGTGATAGAACAGGAGTTGGAGACAAAATGAAGCACATACCAAAATTTACTGTGCTCCACTTTAAGCCAGAATTGTAGATATTTTATCTAAGCTTTGTTGTTAAAAGTCTCCATTCTAATACATATGGAAAAAAAATACTTATATTAAAAAATTACATTTCTTAATAGAAAGAACAGAGAAGAATTTCTCTTTTAGAACAGAAGACAGGACTGGAGAGATGACTCAGCAGTTAAGAGCATGCGTGTACTGCTTTTCCAGATGATCTGAGTTCGATTTCCTGCACCCTCATCAGGTGGCTCACAACTGTGTGTAACTCCAGCTCCAGAGGGATTCAACACCTCTAGCCTCTGTGGGTACCTGCACTCACGTGCACAAACCCACACACAGACACACACACGTATATCATTAAAAATAATAAAAATTTTAAAAAGTAATAAGTGAAAGTAATTTTTTAGGAAACCAACATAATAGAAACATTTTAATAATTAAAAGAAACACTTTTTCAAATATTAAATGAAATTCTAAGAAAAAGGGAAATTTCTACCAAATAAAAATAAAACATAAAGTTAAAAGACCATTTTGGGAAAAACAGATTTTTAACTGTAAGTTACTATGTGTAGAGTTCTCAACAAATTACTGACAAATGATGTAGGTTAATGAGAACAGTAGGAATGTGAGTCTAGACCATATCATTCACAGAACATATGAACTAAGTTTTGTTTTATTTTAAATAGCTTTAACAATTACTTTTTTTTGTGAATGTAGAAATATCTTTCTTTGATCATATACTTTTGTGACAATTATTTGTTTTTTGATGTTTTAGTTTAGGGTGTTTTTTAAAGTGATTTTGTCTGAAATACTGATTGATGATACAGGATAGTCCTGTACATTTGTATTTTGAATCACACTGTTTCTAAACACAGAAGTTCTCAAATCAGTCTTCTTTCAGTGTTTAGTAACTGTCTTGAAGGCAAAGCTTTGATAAGTGTTTTGTTTTAAAATTTATTTTTTAGTTTTAATGTGCATGAGTGTTCACCTGCTTATATGTTGATGTGTGCAGTGTAGAGACCAGAAGAGGGTGTTGGATCCCCTGGAATTGGAGTCACAGATAGTTGTGAGCTGCTATGTAGGTGCTGGGAACTAAACCCGGGTCCTCTGTGAGAGCAGCCAGTGCTCTTAACTGCTCATCGGATAGTTTTGCCATTGTAAGTCATACTCTCACTGTAGCCCAGAGCTTCAGTGGGATGTCACTGAATAGGAGGAAAGTGGAAATAAGTGTCACAGTTAGCCGCCCAGAGCTGGTACATGCCAGCTCTAGCCCACTGTGACTGATTAAACACTTTAAGCCACATCTGAGTGGTCAGTATAAATCAGGTATTATGGAAGCCTTAGAAGTTACTCATCTTGAAATGTCTTGGAATTTCAGGTGCTAAAATGATGTATTTTCTGGACAAGTCAAAGCAGGAGAAAGCAATTGATACAGCTACTAGGTTGGATGAGACTGTAAAAGATAAAAATGTGAAGGTAAGCTTCTTCACAGGCTGATTTATAGGTCTTGCAAGATCTAACAAAACATTCATCTCTACAGCATCATTCTCAGTGAGTCAAGAGCTCAGCCCAAATCTCAGCTCCACCCATTGTTAACTATGTGACTTCAGGCAAGTTATGTTTCTTTTCTCTTTCAAAGATTGATACACAGATGATACCTGTTGCATAGTTGTGCTTGAGTTAACTGAAATAACAGCATGAAGTGCCTCATCCTGGCTCATACATAGATGTACTTAGTATATGAGTCTTGCTATCAATAAAGGACATTCTTCCTGGATATGGTGGTGTGTGACTGTAATTCCAAATTCTCAAAAAGAAGAGACTGGAGGAATCAAAAGTTTGATGCTAGCCCTGGCTACACACTGAGTTTGATGCTAAGCAGAGTGTTTTCCCTTCTTAATTTTTTTTTTTTTTAACATTTTTTATTGGGAGGCAAGTGCCGTGCTATGAGTGTGGAGGTCAGAAGACAACGTCTGGGATTCAGTTCTCTACGTACCATATGGGTCACAAGGATTGAACTTAGGTTGTCAGGCTTGACATCTGCAGCAAGAGCCTTTACCTATGAGGCCTCTTGCCTCTCCCTTTTCCCTTTCATGAGACAGGGTCTTGCTGTGTTGTTCACGCAGGACTTGAAGTTGGAATCCTACTTTAGCCTTCTGCGTGCTGGAGAGGCCTGTGCCACCTGATCAGCTCAGAGTCGGTGTTATTCAGTGTTCTGTATTTGCGATGATAACTTACTGCAGATAGGAAGAATTAACTGAAGTTATTCTCTGGGATAAGTAATAAGTTGTATCTGTTGATGAAAATCTTTATTAGCTGAGCTGCTTCTTATCTTTATCTTATCTTACTATCTTTATACAATTTTCTCCTTGTCATTAGACTCTAATAAAGGTTTCTGAGGCACTGCTGGATGGAAGCTTTGGGAATTGTAGTTCCCAGTATGAAGAGTACAGGAAGGCCTGCCACAATCTGCTTCCACTTACACCCGCTTTCCTGCCTGCTGTGAACGAAGCCCTCAGTCCCAGTGCTGCGCTGAACCACACAGCTGACCGCAAGGTCTTGATGCATGAAATTTGAAATCTATGGAAAGTTGGCTCCTACAAACTCAAAGCTGAATTCACACCAGGGTTTATTTTCCAGTGTGCATTTTAATACTAGTATGAAATGAAATATTTGGATAGAAGTTTTAAATGCAGTATTGTATAAGCTTATTTTATGCTGTCTCTGGCCTCCAATTTACATAGCCATCTATTACAATTGCTTGTTTAAACTTGTACAGTCTTACACTCCTGACTTATGAGTATTATTGTTTTATTTTGAAGTGTTAACTGTATGTTAAGAAATAGCCATATTTTCCGTTTTGGTAAATAATGTGATCTGCTCCCTTTTTACCTTAACTTGTATGATTATTTTCTTTGTAATAAAGTGATACTTGATGGTTGAATAAGGATACTCAAGTTTTATGTTGATGATTCAAAATGTGAAGACTAGTTTGCCTCTTAATCATGTAAATTTATTGTTAAATTTGTGTATCTGTTCTAGTCTTACTGACCCTGGTAGAGGAATTGTGCTTTCTTGATTGAGTTGCTTAGAGAGTTAGCAAGTAGCTTATCCTGAGAAGATTTCTTCAAGGGAGCATGACTGGGCAGAGTACAATTAAAACAGCACTATCGCTCTCACAGCCATTCATTAACTATCGGTGAATTTTTAGATCCCTCAGATGAGAATTTAAACTGTAATTAGTTAAACTATTAAATCATAGTGTTCATGAACAGTATTTGGGGGAGATCTTTTTGCCATATCTTATATAATGGAATCACTCTATTTCTCAGCTATGTCAATATGTCTATAAATCTACTATCTGTTATAAACTCAGAAGGCAGATCTTAGACCATTCTAATTAAAGTGCTTTTCCTTTATCTCTTCAGATTCATAGCTGCTGAAAGGGAAAAAATTCACTGTAAAATAATGCCAACCTAGACAATGCTGCAATAAATTATTTTGTACAAAGTTGCTTATTTATATCTGTTATTATTATGTGTACATACTTGAAAAATATTTTTTTGGAAATTAGAAACTTAATCATCTCAATCTTTTTGAGTTTATAGAAAACATTATTATCAATAACCACCTCCCAGATATGCTTTGGTACCACAGCAGCTGGGATTCTTTTTGGTGTTTTAAAAATTTAGAAAGAGGCTGAGCATAGCGGTGTACACCTCTACTCCCAGCACTTGGAAGACAGAGGCAAGTGGATCTCTGAATTGCATGCCTGTCTGCTCTACAGCCAGGGCTACGTAGTGAGACTCTGCCTTAAAAAAAAAACAACAAAAAAAAAAACTAATGGATATTTGTCATGAAATATGCTGGCGAATATGCAGTTCTTCATCTTACTACCAGCAGGATGCCATTTTCAGAAAGATGCTGGTGACCACACTGGGAACTGCTTTCAGCAGCAGACTTTCAGAAGAATTACATTGAGGGGCTAGGGACGGGTGTTGGTGCAGACAAGATGGCTCAGTGGTCAAGAGCACGCACACAGGCCCAAGCTTGATTCCTTGCACCCATACTGGGTGGTAGACAGAAGCCAGGTGGCTCACAGCTGCTTGCAACTGCAGTCCCCAAGGGTGTTGTCTGATGTCATCTTCTGCTGACCTCTGTGGGCAATTGCCCTCGTATGCACAAAACTATACACACACTTTTTTTAAAGAATTCCCTTGGGATGATTCAGCGTTTCTGAGAGTTCTGGGTGTGTGCAATTGAGATGTGAGTAGTCAATTGTAGGCCTGAGGTTCTCCTAAACTATTCAGACCTCAGCCAGAGCTGACGTGTGGGTCGGATGAGGGGTGTTTGGCATTGGGATCCCAAGCGCTGTGCCATACCAAGATCATGGTTATCCAGGTATGCCACAGAAGCTCAATCCTGGTCAAAACTGATCAAGTGACCAGTAAAAAAAAAGAAAAAGAAAAAAAAGAACCAATCAATACTGGCTGATCTCTGTTTCTACGCATTTGTCTCTTGGCTTGCCTTCTCCGTTCTGCCTGAATTGGAGTCTCCCTGAATATACATGTTGTCACCGGTTCTGTAGTCTTACGTCACAGCTCTCCAGTCAGGTTTACTTCTTGAATGTCAGTCAGATTCAACTAGATGACTCATACACAGACACCATCAAATGTTAGGTTGTAGTTTGAATCTTTCAAGTTGTTTATTTTGTTTTCAGCAATACAAAAGTTACATAGAAAAGTACCAGAGAAATGGGTATGCTATGACTAAACCTGACTGTGTGGCTCTTAGGCCTTTGTGAAGAAGGAGGAATGGGAAAGAGTTTGGGGATGTGGCTAGGGAAATGCTAAAATGCTGTAAGCAGAGCTTCATGGACCATGCCGGTAAGGGTTTGGAAGTCCAGAATACCAAGAGGAGTGCGGGCTGTGGATGTCCACTTCGTGCGCGTTCAGAGGGGGAAGAGTGACTATTAGGAATGAGGCTAGAGGTCATTGTGTTGTTCTGACAGTGTCTGGCCACATTTTGCCTGTGGCCTGAAAATCTGGGTGAGGCTGAATTCAGAGTAATACTGGACTAATTTAGCAGTGGCAAACTCAAGACAGCATAGTACTTAGGCTGTGCCATGATTGTTCTTTGCTGCTTTTAGCTAGATGTATGAAGAGAATTGAGAGTTTAAAAAAGGAGGAACAAGTCATCAGAATAATGTGCAGTTTGTGCAAGTGCTAACTGGTTGCAGTCATCAGCGCTTAGCATCATTGGAGGGGTACTGCCTACTCTGAATGACTGAGACATTTATCTCGGCAAAGGCTCCCATCATTCCACTGTGCGAGTGGATTCAAAAAACAGAAAGGAGTGCTGAAATAGGGCCCCGCTGAAAGGGCCATCTAGGGAAAAGGTTTTCCCAGGCTCAGCTGTGCAGGCATTTGGCACTGCAACAGCTGTGGTCTGTGGGAGACCCGCGACTTCTGGAGCTGGTAGCCTAGGTTGGCATTGTCTATACATGGTGCTAGTTTTGCCAGCATGCATTGTAAGAGTTACAGGGTCACAGAGGCTTCACCAAAGTTTGAGAAAAGCTGGTGAGGGCAGGCTGGTAACAGGCAGTAGACGATGCCTGAGTTCCAAGTTGAATGGTGACTCCAGGACGTTGGAGATGCCAGCAATGGAGATGTTTGCTGAAACAAGCTTCGGGCTCAGTGAAGCTACTCCAAGGGAGTGGTCACGTGTGCTGTGAATGGTAGGTCTGGATAAGTAGGGCTCCCCAACTCTTCAGAGCTCAGGTTATGCTACCATGTGCCCCTGTTGTCACACACAGAGTGCAGGGTTTCATGTTTGTTAGGGTCCAGTCTTGCTTTGGTTCAGTATTCCCTTGCTGTGTCTCATTCTTTCCTTTTAGAATTCCTTTAGGAATGTTGACTAGGAGTGTATTTGTTAGGAGTACATAACTTGTTTTTTGACTTTACAGAAGTTCCAGCTGAGAGACTGTTTTGAATGTCAGAGATATTTTAGATGATTGAGCAGTGAAACCATTAAGACCATGGGGACTTGAAGTTGGACAGAATATGTCTTACATTATGAAATGAGAACTGTGGATAGGATGCTGTGGTTGAATCTGAAATGTCTCCCACAGGTTTTATGTCTGTGAGTTCTGGTCCCCAGCTGTGCCATTTTAAAAGCCGAGGAGGCTTTTAAAAGTTGAGGAGCTTTTAGGAGTTGGGGCCTGGTTGGCAGAAGTTAAGTCTTTAGGCCCTTTAAGGACTATACCCTGATGCTGACTGGGGTCTCTGCTGTTTATGTGCCATTATGAACTATTCTACACATTTTCTGCTTCTGAGGACTGAGATTCATATGAAATCAGGACCCACAATAAACCTTTCCTCCCATAAGTTGTGTCTGTGGTGTAAAAGGAGCTAACACATCCTATCGGTGAATTTTCTCCCACTCCCAGCATTCCTTAGTTCCTTGTAGTTCTTTGTATAGGCTGTAGGTTTTATCTTTAAAGGAAATCAGTCATTATAAAGATTGAAAAAATTACAAAAATAAGTAGAGGGGAGCAAGTATGATTGTACAAACTGTGGCAACCTAAAAAAAAAAAAAGCTAAGAAGTCAATTCCGTTTATCTAGTCGAAGAATAAAGAGATTCTATAACATTAATTAATAATTCTATAACATTAACTAGTAGTTTACCAGTTAAGACTCATGGTTTAACCAATTAGAAGACTAGGTTGTATTAATTGCTTATAAGAAGTGCAATTGAAGCTAAAGTTTGAATGAGAAGAACAGGAATAGATAAAGTAGGCTAGGATGAACCAGAATAAAGCAGTCTAAATCAAACTTACGCAAAACATGACTAGTTTAGAAAGACAAAACGAAGTGGCCATCATTGACTTAACATGTGCTCACTGATGCAAAGTATATCAAGTTGGCCCAACCATAGAAAGTCAAAGGCAGAGAAGATCTTACATAAACAAAACCTGCATTTCTTATAGAGGGAAAGGATAATAATTAGCACTGCTTTGTTCCAGAAACCCAACAGAGAAACGAGTGGGTGAAACATAATACTTAAAACAATTGAGAGAAAAATCAGCGTAAAATTCTGTATCCAGCAAAACCATCCTTCAGATATGAAGTTGCTCCAGGGCGACTACTAGGAAAGATGAAGCAGAGCTGATAGGCTGATGAAAGACACACAGTGGAATCGTATGAAATGCTGAGCTGAAGCCAGAGAGGGCGAAAAAAATGCTAGAGGGAAAAGAGGGGGAAGCAAGGCAGGCAGGCAGGAAGAAGGAAGGGAAGGAGGGAGAGAAGGGAAGGAGGGAGGGAGGAAGGGACGGAGGGAGAACAATAAATACAGCTGTATGTCAGTCTTACCCTTACTGTGGTGCGGTTTGGGAACTCTGGCCACACAGAGTATTGAAAATGACTTAGTAAGGATGAGGAGCTGGTTTTAAAATTTTACTTAATTTTGAATGTAAAGTTTTGGGTTTTTTTTTTTGTTTGTTTGTTTGTTGCTTTCTTTTTGAGATAGTATGCCTTTATAGCTCTCCTGGAACTCTCTACATAGACCAGGCTAGTCTTGCACTCAGACACCCACCTCCCTCTGCCTCCAAGTGCTGACAAGAAAGACCTTCACTACCAAGCCTGGCATAAAGATCCTTTAACATTTATCTACTTATTTATATGCTTTCCTGCACCTGTGCAGGCACGCGCACACACAACACAGTACTCGTGTGTGGAGGTCTCAGCTTGCAGGAGTCAGTTCTCTCCTTCCACTCTGTGGGTCCTGATGATGGAGCCCGGGTCATCAGGCGTCTTTCCCAGTGGAGCCACCTTGCTGGGCCTTTCGTCTAACACAAATAGCACTAACATTAGACAAATAGACTAATATTAGACAGGTAGTGTCTGTCTAATAGTTCTTCTCAGAAGGGGCAACACTGCAGTCCCACCTTTCCACCTCCACCCACCTTTCTTAAGCCTTACAACAGAGCCGAGTGTTCTAGAAGCTGCCTCCCTTCTTGAGCCTTGTGCTGTTTATCCAGCTTGATGCTAAGCTCCCTAACCGTGTGAAATGTGAAGCGCAGCGCAAGCACTCTTCATACATACGATTGCTGAATGCTGGCAGTCACCTAGGAGCTGGGACTCATTCACCCTTCACCATGGTAGAGGCATGTTTATCATCCTTGAGAGTTTTCCTGGGGCCACGAGATGTCCCAGCTCAGAGTCAGAGTCAGACCTGTTCCTTTCAGCTTTAAACTGCATTTTGTCCGTCATGCTCAGGGTGCCAGCTGGAGAGCTATCTGAAAGGAGGGAACCTTAATTGAGAAAATGCTTCCGTAAGATCTGGTTGTAAGGCATCTTCTTAAATAGTTATTGACAGAGGAGGGTCCAGGGCATTGTGGGTGGTTCCATCACTGAGCTGGTAGTCCCAGGCTGAGCAAGCCATGGGAAGCAAGCAGGTAAGCAGCACCCCTCCATGACCTCTGCATCAGCTCCTGCCTCCAGGTTCCTGCCCTGTTCAAGTTCCTGTCCTGACTTCCTTTGATGATGAACAATGATGTGGAAGTATAAGTCATATAAACTCTTTCCTCCCTAACTTGTTTTATGGTCATGGTGTTAGCATGGTCACGGCAATGGAAACCCTAACTCGGATACTCAGGAACCATATAGCATCAGTCTGGCCTTGTATGAGGTCAAGGTCTTATCTGTCCAACAAGAAAGCCCCTGGGGACAGGTCGCAGCTAAGCCCATAGACAGTGCTCATATTTGTTCCCTATGTTCATATGCATCATCGGTGTTAACAGATTTGCTAACGTGTGGTTCTGGGGCCACAGTTGCTGAAACTTTGCAGTATGTGGCAAGTTCATTATTTCCCCACTGGAGGGCAAACTTTCCAACTCGGAATTATTTACTTTTTTGATTCTTTCTTTCTTTTTTCCTTTAGGTTTTCAAAACAGGGTCTCTCTGTTGTAACTCTGGCTATCCTGGAACTCACTCTGCAGACCAGGCTAGCCTCAGATTCACAAAGATCCATCTGCCTCTGACTCCCGAGTGCTGGGATTAAAGGCATGTGCCACCACTGCCTGGCAGAAGTTTATTTTTAGTTATGTTTAAAATGTTTGTTTTGTGCACTGTTGGGCAAAGGACTGCCTAGGTCTTGGTGTTTGTATGGTCTCAGGTGGTCTCTTGGCTTTCTATGGGGGCATTTGATTGCTCATGATCTGCACGTGCTATCAGTAGAACACCTGAGGAACTTAGGTATCAATAAAAAACCCTGAGATTAGACACTCAGGGCTCCACTGTCCAGGATAGTGTTTGCCATGATAGTGGCTGAGGTCTGGCAGGGTTTACACCTATGACTATTACTCCTTGTCTTCTTGGCTGAGCTGCCACAGTAGGTGTACTGCTACAATTCATGAGCTCATTACAAACGCTGTTCTCTGGGAGCCTTGAGAGGAATTCTGAGTTGTCTCAAGTTGACCTACAAGCATTGGAGGAGGGAGGAGAGGAGAGATGAAGAAAGTTGATCAGTGGACAAACTGGGAACAGAAGACCACTGCCTGTTCTTGAGATCTGAATGTTAAAACCTAAACTCAAATCCCATTGCCACTCTAAGTCCCCTCCCCTCAAAGCTTGCCAGCTTTGTCATACAAAGCTTGCCAAGCATGCCTGCCTTGTCTACAGGCAATGTAGGTCAGCACAAACAACTTGAGCCTTCCCTCTCCAACTCTTCATTAAACCAAGCGCTTAGTTCTGGCTCAGTGGACATTGCCAAACACTCGGAGCCCTGCTGCTGCTTCTGCTGGAAGATGGCAGACATATTTCAGGATGCAACATTTTTCTTGCTAGCATTGACAACGGTTCTTTAAATCCTTTTATTTCAGAGAGGCTGTGGTCCCTAGAGTTTAGGTTTAGCAAGAATATAAGATATTTTTGTACCATTTTTTAAAAAAATATATACTATGAGAACGGCCCCCAGAGGCTCATATATTTGAACGCTTGGTCCCCAGTTGGTGGAACTGTTTGGGAAGGGTTAGGAGGTGTGGCCTTGTTAGTGGAGGTGTGTCACTGGGAGTGAGCCTTGAGATTTTAAAAGTGCACACACACACACACGCACACACAGGCACACACACGGGACATGAATGCAAGAGGAAAGGGAAATGTCCTAAAGTTAAATAACAGTGATGCACACCTAACTCTAAATATACTAAACGACCAAATGAGTGCAATTGTTATGTTATATCCAATACAGTGGCTTAAGAAAGAGGATCCGAGCTGGAGAGATGGCTCGGTAGTTAAGGGCACTAGCTGCCCTTCTAGAGGGCCTGAGTTCAGTTCCCAGCAACCACATGGTGGCTCCCAACCATCTATAATGGGATCTGCTGTCCTCTTCTGGCACATAGGTGTACATGCAGATAGAGCACTCATATACATAAAATACACAAATACAATTTTTTTAAAAAGCAGTAAGGGGATACGCATGCTTCCTGAAGACAGTACAGGATACCCTATGTGCCAAGAAAGGAACTGGAGCCTGGCTCCTCAGCGAGCTTCTAGCTCCTTGGAGACAAACTGCCTGTGCTCGTCTCCATTACATTCTCTACTGTGTTGTTACTCATGGCTACAAATACACCAGTCCAGTTTTGGCCTAGACCAATAGCTGTGTTACTCAATCTGTTTAAAAAAAATATATATATATATACACACACACACACACACACACACACACATATATGCAAAATGTAGCATGTGAAGTAAGAGGCTAAGGTGCTGATGGGTGAAAAAAAAAAAAGCACACTGTACCACTCCTGGAAGGGAAGAGGGGTCTGATGTCACAGGGAACTGTGCACAATACTTCTCTCTCAGAGCTGATCTGCCACATGGAGACACAGTGCAGGCGGGCCACACACCCTCCACCATCAGTCAGGGTCCAGAGCTCTTTGAAGTGTTGAAGCATCTTTCTGGGTGGTCACCGTTCATTCCCTCAAAAACATACCATTTCAAAAGGATGAATTTAGCAAAAGAGTGTATTCGGGTGCTACATAAAAGAAGCAAGCTTGAGGCCAGGAATAGGGTGTGTGTGTAGGTGTGGGGTGCAGCTTAGAGTTAGAGCCCTGGCTTCCCACGTGAGCCCTAGGTTCCAACCCCAGAACTGAAACAAACCACCAAAAACGACAAAAAAAATCAAAAACCGTAAGAATCGGAGTGAGTGACCCAGCTTTCCTGGGTGTTACGGGGGACTCCCCTCCTCTTTTAAGAACTATTGAACGTGTAATCTTCAGCTCCCTAAAATAATTTTAGGGTGCCATCTACAATTTTTCATCGTAAGCCCACAGTCTTGTTTGCACGGGAGAGCTCCTAGGCTTGGTGTCAGGAGCAGAATTCACCGCTAGATGGAGACAGGCCCTTGGTCTCCGTCTTAAGGGTTAATCTGGCGCGGAGGGTCAGACCCTGGACTGCGAGAAGGCGTCCACCTTAGGCAAAGTGCCTTTTCCTTTCCAGAACCCCCCACCTCTCCTCCACCCCGTGCGGTCCCCACCAGCCGCCAACTGCCCCGAGGTTCAGGGATCTGCCATCGTCTGAGGGTTGATGCAGAACACAGAACTTTGTATTCTCTTGTGTCCGTTTCTTCATGATGTTGGCCAGGGTCTAAAGATGCCTTTCAACCCCCTCGCCAAGGCTCTGAGTCTCCTCACAGTTTTCCTAACAACCCCCTCACCCCCACCCCCACCCCTCACCCCACCCCCACCCCACACCCCACCCACACCCGGTGAGTGTGGCTGCCTTCCTCAGGTGGCTGACCTCCCAGACTGCTTTATCTCCAGCCGCTTGTCTCCTTCATTCTCCTTCCTTAGAGGCAGCTGGGAGATTCCCAGCTTGTCTGCCCTGGGGTTTCTCCTTCTAGATTCTAAGAACTGTCCTCTGGCTTCTGGATGTGCGGGCACTTCTGTTTGCATTCCTGCTTCTATTAATTAAACTAAAACCCAGAGAGGGGAGCAATCCCAGGTATTGTAGGCTAACTGTGCTGGACACCCCCCCAAAACAAACAAACAAACAAACAAACAAAAAAACTGGCCACACTTTATCCTGCTTTGAATTCTTTAATTGGCAAAACACCCATGCACAAAAAAATAAAATAAATATATCTCAAAAAATAAAGTAATTAGAAAAAAGAAGTTTGAGGTCAATCTGAGCTATATGATGAGACCCTGCCTGTCAGTTAAGAGCCAGAGAGAAAGAGAGAGAAGAGAGAGATTACCTTTTATTTCCTTACCTAGTAGAATCTAAATTCATGTACCATATCCACCTATCACCCATTTAAAAACAAAGCAAGCACTTTGCTAGCTGCAGGACATAATTATCCTTTAAATGTATATTTCCATACCAAATTCTCCATTTTGTTATTGATCAAGGTTTCATAATTCTCCAGAACCCAAATCCCTATATAAATTAAAGTTAGAAAAAAATTTGAACATTCAAAGACTATTACTAGGCTCTAATCAGGTTAAAGAAAGTTATGTATGTTAAATGCTTTTATAAATGACCAACATAAAAAGGCATTTTTGTTAGCCTTTAGAACTCTTAGTCTATGAACCCTATGATAAATAAATACTACATATTAATGGATATCATGTTTTTTTCTTTATTCCATTTTTATACATACATAATATATAGCGATTAACTTTGTTTAAATATACAAAAAGGGTTGGGAAGTGGTGAGACATGCCATTAATCCCAGCACTGGGGAGGCAGAGGCAGGCAGATCTCTGTGAGTTCAAGGCCAGCCTGGTCTACAGAGAGAGAGAGAGAGAGAGTTCCAGGACAGCCAGAGTTACAACAGAGAAACCCTGTCTCAAAAAAAACAAAATGAAATAAAAAAACAAAACAAACAAAAAGCACAAAATAATATAAACCAAAACACAAATATATATTCGAAAAGGCGCATGAGCAGTGGTTTGTGTTCATTTGTTAGATTGTAGCTACTTCACTGCTCAAAACACTGTTATATTGGGCATTAAGCACTTATAAAAGTCTCTGGCATTTGTTCTATATTGTAAAGACAGAAGGCAGAGGAATCAGTGCCATCAGTTCTTTGAAGTTCTCAGTGGTTTTTGTTTCTTTGTTTTGCTAAAAACCTTGTTGACCTTTCATGCTAGTAACTCCTTCAGTATGGGGAAAACAATATGAGTTGCCCTGTGCTGACAGTTCATTGCCCTGACCCCAGGACAAAATGTGGGAGAGGCTAGCTGAGCCCCCATTGGGAGACCCCGTCCTGGCCTCTCATGCACTGGGATATGGGCTGCACCAGCTTCCCGGATTCCCCCTTCTTATGTCTTCAGTTAATGTTTGCCTATTACTAAAAGCCACCCATATTGCAGTCATTCATACTCTCTGCGGTACATTATTTCACAGTGTGAAAACATCATTGTTTACTATTCTGGTCTCCTGCATGATAGAGTTTAGATGTTCACATTTCACATAGTGGATTTTTTTTTTTTTTTGTGGTTCTTTTCTGCCACACACACTTGGAGTCAGCCCATTTGTGCCTTGGTGGAGCCAAGTTCAGGAGGTAGAGGCAGGAGGAGCTCTGTGAATGGGAGGCTGAGACAGGTGGAGACAGGTGGATCTCTGTGAGTTCGGAGATCAGCCTGATCTACATACTGAGAACCTGTCTGCAAAAACAAAAACAAAAATAACAAAAAAGTGCATGTTCGGAAAAGCAGGATACTTTAAAAACGTAATTTTCAATCCTTTCCTCCCCCTCAGCCCTTTCTCCTCTCGCTGTTTTTATAGTTTAAGATGAAGCAGGCTCCTAGAAAAGCACACTACAAACTAAACATCCACCCAGCTCAAGTCAAGTACTAGCTCTAAAGGGAAGTAGAATCTTTGCCAGTGTTTTGATCTCGGTTTTGTGGCTCCTGGGGTCTAACCAAGGGTTTCACGAGTGTAAACAAGTGCTCCGCAGTGGGCTGGCCCCCAACCCTGTCAATCTATTCAAGTGTTTCCTCGTTTATTCCGCCATCGTCCACATCACTGGCACCCAGCACTAGTTAACAAGTTGATTAACCCACTGAACTGGATTTTTTTGTATGCCTGATTTCTTTCTGGTTGAGAACAGATGGACACATAGATGCTTTTAAGACATTAATAAACATTACAGAAGATAGTTTTCTGCCTCTGGGTTCTGCGTCCTGTTGGCTATAAGGATAAAGCAGCCGCTTGCAGGAAAAGATGGGGATATATTAATGTGAAAGTCATGGCATAGCTATGCAGAGCCCAGAGGCTTGTGGCTGGAAGCACACCATGCAAGGAGAGAACGGACTCACAAAGTTGCCTCCTGACATCTACATCTACACACACACACACACACACACACACACACACACACACACACACTCGTAAAATAATTTGAAAAGGAAAGTCATGAATGAGCTTAGATATGTAAGTCTTAGAATATTAGTCGAAGTCTAATTTTTAATAGTAAACGTGGAGAAAATATAAGTGTTTAAAAATAGGGAATTTTTACCCATTTTAATTTAGTCATTTTTTAATTTGGTGCCCTTTCTTTACCCACTTTACCCAGACATCTATTAAATAGAAGAGAAACACTGCTTAATGGTGTGGAAGTTGATCGTATGAGTATGTGTTGTCAGGATACTCAGGGTAACCAAAGAATGACTGGCCGTAAACAAGCCTAAGAGCTGGACCCCAACAAGAGAGGAGGGGGTGGCTGCACAGAGAGGGTCTCGGAAGGGTCTCGGGGGGAGGATGTCAGTTGTGTGCAGGAACAATGCGCACAGCACTAGAAAATGAAAGAAAGAAAAGAGGGGAAATATAAGCATGTGCTGACCCTAAGGAAGCAAGGCATGAAGAGTGTCAGAAGCAGATTATGAAAAACATTCAGCCCAAAGCAGGAAACCTGCTGCTATTACAACCCAAACTGGAAGCGTTGGTGCCCTCGGGAGCAGGTCTGATGAGAGTCAATGTTCAGAAAAATATGTTACATTTAAGCGCCTACAATGTGCCAGGCATTGTAGACATATTCGATGTATTCTTCTCTTTAAGGAGCTTGGAAAGGTCAGAGGTCAAGGTCACCTGTCTCTGTAACATGGAACTATGCTTCAGAGCTGGATTGGGACAAAGCTGGTATGGCACAGCAAGGAAGAAATGGTTGGTAACAATAATCTCCAGTAATTCTGAACTGGATTCCAGAACTGGAATGGGAAAAGCCCAGCGAAATACGGAAGTATGGTGTACTGTGAATGCCTTCTCAATGTCTAAAAAAAAGGCACTGTGTGGGCCATCTCTAAAGGCCAGATTGTATACATTGGCTATAACTCAGTGTGAATGACAGAATCCAAGGCGGTCTGTGCCCTCGGATTGCAGCTCTGTTTATGCGCCCTCACGGGGAGCCCCAGAGGTGACTGGTGAACACCTGTTCTCTCACAATGAACCTGTAACAAGCTCTTGCGCAAAGAAGAGCCATTCCCTCTGTTGTGACTCACTTAATAAAACAACATTTTCTTGTATTTTGAGCAGTTAGTAGTCCTTTAGCCATTAAAACTTAAAATCACTGGGCTGGGATGTGACTCCCTGGCAGAGCATTTACCTCGCATACACGAAACCCTAGAGTGGTTCCCAGAACTGCACACAAATTATATTTCCTCGCAGTTATATACGATGTTCTTAACTAATTAAATTTAGATTTTTGAATTTTATTACAGTTTTTTTACATTTATTTGTGTGTGTGTGTATGTGCATGCTTTTATGTCTAGCTCCTTCGACTTACACTACTTTTGAGATTCATTTATACTGTGGTATGTATCAATAATTCATTCTCTTTAGTGTTGGAATTTGCCTATTTGTCCCTGCTCATAGGCTTTGGGTTGGTTTCCAGTCTGGGGCTCTTATGAATCAACCATTATTGACTAGCCAGGCTGTGCTAGATCTTATTTATTTATTTATTCGTTCATTTATTTATTTATTTTGTTTTTTGAGACACGGTTTCTCTGTTGTAACTCTGGCTGTCCTGGAACTCCCTCTGTAGACCAGGCTGGCCTCGAACTCACAGAGATTCGCTTGTATCTGTGCCCTTCCGTATTAGCAGAGGTGTGTGGTGAATGAACAGCTTTTGTCCTGATTGTGTTTCTGCTCCCCTCCCTTCCCCACAGCTGCAGCGATCTTATGGTTCTGAAAGTGAAAAACAAAACAAAAACAAAAAGAAACTAATCAGTCAGACACTCTGTGGTCTCAGGATCTCTTTGCAGACTGACTGGTTCCAGGTTTGAGAGCTCAACTCAAACTGTGTCTTTTAGTCAGGGAAACACAACCCGGGCCACAGCTGGGTGCCTGAGATACTCAAGTCCCGTTGTTTCACCCACAGAAATGCTCAGTCTTACTTTCTCATGGGATTTAGCTTGCTGAAGCTTGTCTTCTTCAGAAATGGTATCCATTTAGGTTTCATCTGGTGGGCACTGCCAAACTCATCGTCCCGCTATGGCGTGTTAATCTGGCTCATTTGTTTTTATTTTATGGTGCTGGAGATCGAACACATTAGGCAAGCATTCTACTATTGATCTACATCTCCAGGCTTTTGGTTAGCTTCTTAAATGAAAACATACTGTCTTATGAATATTTATTACAGCATATCATTTAACTTTTTAGTTTCTGTTTTTTAGTTTGTTTGTTTTTTTACATCTTACGAAATAGAAAAATGCAGCAGTTCTCTTCTTTGGGCTGTTTGCCTAGCTCATGGTTTGGAGCAGCGCGTTTTGGTTGGTGATAATGCACTGGTGGTGTTGACTGACATCTGGCCCCCTCTCTGCTGTGTTATTCTGTTCACAGCTGGTGCTGTTTAGTCTTATCTGCTTTGGGGACAGTTCCTGCATTTTTGGAGTCGTTTCACTAACTTGTGGGTTTCTCATGTGTGTTCACTTATTGGTTATGTGGAATGTAAATGTAGTATGGTTTCTAAACCAACGCATACTTCAAAAGAGAGCTAAACCTCCTTATGTATTAATAACTGCAATGGTGTTTTGCAACTGCCTTTCTGTACACTCTGTGCTCGTCTCTCTTTTCTGAGTGTCAGGTTAAGCCTCCAGATAATCAATAGACACATTTGGTTGACTTTCTACCTATGCTTCCTAAGTTGTGCTCACTGGGGCAGCCACTGCTTTACTTGGGGATATGCTAGAAGGTTCTTTCTTTTTTTTTTCTTTTCCTTTGAGACAGGGTTTCTCTGTGTGGCCCTTGACTGTCACGGAATTCTCTCTGTAGACCAGGTTGGCCTTGAACTCAGAGACTTGCCTGACTCTGCCTCCTGAGTGCTAGGAACAAAGGCATGTGCCACCATGCTGGGCCATAAATAGAGACTCTTAAGTCCCACTGCAGACTAGCTAAATCTAGAACTCTGGAGACGGGCCAAGAAGTGTGTTTTCACACTTGAAGTTTTTTTTTGTTGTTGTTGTTATTGTTGTTTTTGGGTTTTGGTTTTTTTTTTTAACTGATGCTCATTTGAGTTTGAGAACCTCATGAAGATGTTTTATTGTCACTCTGAAGCCAATGGGAGCCTCCCCTGGGTGGTTCCAGACAAACACACCCCTCTGCGTGTGTATGTGTGCTGTGACCACGTGTGTGCACACTTTCCACGTACAGGTGAACCCGGAGGCCAGAGGTTGATGTCAGGAATCCTCTTCTATTGTTCTCAACTTTACTGGCTTTACTGGGTCTCCCAGAACCCAGAGGTCAGGAAATTGTCTGATCTAGTTAGCCAGCTCTACCAGAAGATCCACCTGGCTTGATGTGGGTTCTGGAGATCCAGTCTCTGATCCTCAAGCCTCTATGCCAAACGGTTTATCCATGGGGTCTTCTCCCTAGAGCTCAAACCAAACATTTTTTTTTAGAGCATCTTTGCTTTTTGGGAACAATGAAATACTCCAGATCAAAAGTGATTTTTTTTCCCTCCCTGAGACATTCAATCGGTTTCTCTTCTCCAAAGAGTCTTCTTCAGTGGAACTGGAGGGCAACATCTCACTGCCAGCGATATCGTCTCTGTGATCGCCAGTGGGGTCCATCCAAGGGACAGCTCCAAAGAGTGCTCAGGCTCTTGTGTCCTCAGGCTCAGGCCCCTGTCCAGTTAGCCCACGTTACTCTCAGTTTTCTTGGTGAGACAGTCTAATGCAGCTTTGCAGCTTTAATATTTTCTACATCGACTACCCAGACCTTCACGGCACTGTTTCTCTTCCAGGCAAAATTACCCAAACTACTCTTAGTGTTTAAAAAGTTGTTAAGTCAGATTACACTTCCTTCTCCAAAGGTCTGTTCTCTTGAAGAGCATTTCAAGTGGAGAGACAAGGGGATTTGCAGTGAATGGGGGGTGGGTGGTAAGCGTCTGCTTCCATGCTCTGGGAACTCACGCAGCCGGTCTGTTTTTTATTACTGAGAACGTATCTCTGCCGTGCTCATTTTTCATTGTAATAACACGGTCATCTTGAAGTTTTCTCTATGGGGGATTCTGAAACAGGATGCTCCTCAGGAGGGAGTTTTGCATTCTTTTTATGCCCTCCTCCCCAGCCTCCTGCCCTCATCCGTGCAATGCCAGGCCTGTGCATTACCACTGACCTACATTCCAGACCACCATAATATGTTTGTTGTTGCTGTTGTTCTGTTTTGTTTTAGAGACAGGGTCAACTATGTAGCATAGGCTTGCCTGAAGCTCACCTCCTGACTGCCGGGATTACAGGTTTTTATCACCATGCCGTCTGCATTCTTCTCCCTACTTCTCTCCATACAAAGAGCTACTGGCCAGGCAGGCCAGCTCCTGTGTGTTCGTTTAATCATTTCCACTCACGTGAGTGCCTTATTCATTCAGTGACTTAGTTAAGGTTACTATTGCTGTGACGAAGCGCCCTGACCAAAAGAAACTTGGGGAGAAAAGAGTCTATTTGGCTTACACTTCCACACCATAGTCTATCGTTGAAGGAAGTCAGGACAGGAACTCAAGCAGGGCTGGAGCCTGCAGGCAGGAGCTGATGCGTAGGACATGGAGGAGTGCTGCTTACTGGCTTGCTCATCATGACTTGCTCAGATTGCTTTTTTAAAGAACCCAGGACCCCCAGCTCAGGGATGACACCACCTACAATGCGCTGCTCCCCCCACCCCCATCAATCACTAAGAAAATGCTCCACAGCTGGATCTTATGGAAACATTTTCTCAATTGAAGATCCCTCTTTTCAGATAACTCTGGCTTGTGTCAAGTTGACACAAAACTAGCCAGGAGATTCAACAAATGAAAATTTAGTACTTATTGTGGGCCAGGCAGGATATACAATACTACAAGTGCGCACACACACACACACACACACACATACACATTCACACATACATATATGTATATACATATACATACAGGCACACATATGTGCATATACATATACATACATACATTCACATACACACACACACACACACACACACACACACACACAATTGGTTTGGTTTGCAAATAATGTGCTGCCTCATTTCTGCCACTTAAAATTCCTTTTTTTCCTGTGGGACATTAGGATCCTACCCTTGGGCATATCTGTTTTCTTTCCAGGAGTTTTATTTGTGACTGAACCATAAGGACTCCTTCACCTGTAGTCAGGTGAGGAAGGTGGACTCTGGATGGGCTGTAGTTGGACATATGGCGAGACAGGGACAGCTGGAGAGCAGGGGAGTTGCACAGATCCTGTGTGGGGGCTGGGCTTCCAGGGGCAGTTCTCTCTCTTTTCTTTTTGTTTCCCAGAGGGTCACAGCAAAAAATTGTAGAGTCCACCTCTGGAGGCATCTCCTGTTTGTAGGCTGCCTGAGAAGTGCTGTGTAGTTTATTTATTTATTTATTTATTTATTTATTTATTTATTTATTTATTTATTATCTATTTATTTATTTTTGATGGCACACAACTGTAATATCAGCATGTAGAAGGCTGAGACAGGAGGATATGTATTTGAGGGCAACCACTCATAGCAAGGCACTGTCTCAATAAAACAAAACAAAAGCACAAACAAACAAACAAACAAACCTAGTCACAAGCCAGCCATATGATCCAGTCTTTCCACCCTTAGATTTACTCAAGAAAAGCAGAAGCATCCGCCCTTCCTTGCATACTGGCTTTATTTATAGTAGATCAAACTATATCCACCATGGTAGATCTATATAGTGGAATAATACACAGCAGCAAAAAGAAGTGAATTGCACAGCAATGTGGATAAGTCTTAACATAAGTATAGAAGCGTACATAGGTTTGATTCCACTTATACAGCTAATCGAAAGTGACAAAGTGAATCAGGATTGCAGGACTTGAGGGGTGGTGAAGGAGATTAAGAAGGGATCACAATGAGTCAAGGAGGGGGAAGCCTCTGTGTGTGCATCTATGTTCACTATGCTGTGAGGATACGGCAATTTTTGTCAAATTTTGACCCCTCCACATGTGCCGACAATTGTACGTAAATTGTATCAAGAGGCACTTGTGAAAAAAATCACGATGGTGCATTTTCTGTCTTTAAAATCTCTTGTGGTACGCATGGTGGGTACATCCTGTGATCACAGTACTCGGGAGATGATAGCTGGAGAAATATGAGTTCAAGACCAGCCTATACTAAGAGCAAGACCTGGGCTTAAAAACAAACTGACTAGGGTTAGGGGGAGCTCAGTGGAAGATATCTACCATCCACGAGGCCCTGGGTTTGATACCCAGCACTACAAAAAAGACATCATCCCCGTAAAGCCAACAAATGCAGAGATCGGTCCCTTGCCTTCTCTGCCCTGCTCAGCCCTTCTCCAGGAACTCCCTAACCTTTGGAGTACTTAACTTCATTTCTGGTTTGCCATAAATCACTGGTGAGCAGGTGCAGTGCTGGAGTTAGGGAGGCAAAGTGGGAGGCCACCCGGGGTCATGGAAAGGATGCACTGGGGTGTGAACTGAGCACTGACTCCATTAACTGGGTCACGTGGAGAGAAGGCCACTGGGACTGTTTTTATACTTGTTAAATAAAGGTCCTAATACGAACTCCATGTTTGTCACCAGGACCCAAGAGAGAAATGCCAAGGGTCTGTCTGATAAGAATCAGGGGCTATGTTGTTTCTAACCACTGTGGGGGTTGCTGTAGAAGTCCTCGGGCTTTTCTGTAATTTTATACGGATCATTAGAGAAGCGTCGTTTGTGTCTTGGAGAGGTCTTTGGGAGTCTGTGATGTGAGGCGTGCGCTCACTCTTAGAAGGAGAGAATGCTCATGAGCTGCAGAGCCTCGCAGTGGGGGGAAGTGGCTGCACTGTCGCTCCCGCTTTCTAACTGCCCCTGTGTATATTTTACACTCAATCGGTGCACACTAATTCTTAGTAGACAGTGCGATGTTTACTGCTTTGTTTGTTTGGTTTTGGTTTTTGTATATCCTAAGCGTTAAACACCCAAATGGAGACACAGAACATTTCCTGGAAGTTCCCCTGGGCCCCTTTCCACTGTGATGTACTATCCCTGTAGCTCTCACTCGGATCTCCATTGATTATTTTTGTCTGTATTTGAACTCAGATTCACATAGCTGGAGTCCTACATCCAGCATACAGTCCTGTCAGCAGTCTAGCTACTGCTGTAACAAGTGACCACACAAATCCGTATCTTGCAGCTCTTGTGTTAGAAGTCCAACAAGGAGCTAGGTATGGAGATACACTCCTGAAATCCCAGCACTCAAGAGGCTCAAGGAAGAAGACTGTGAGTCCAGCCAGTCTAAGACTGTACTATGAAAAAAACCAAAGCATAAAAGAAATCCATCAAAGGTTTTGCTGGGCTGAAGTCAATGTGTTGGCATGGTTGCATTCTTTTCTTGATCCCTAACAATGAATCTGTCTTCTTGTTTTTTCTAACCCTCCCCCCTAACACACACACACACACACACACACACACACACACACATTTATTAGCCCATAACTCCTTCTCCAGTCTTCAAAACTATCAATGGACACCCCTATTCTCTGCATCTGCATCCTCCCTTGGCCACAGCCAGGGAAGGTTCTTTGCTATTAAAGGTTCATGTTGTCAGACTGGACCCTCTATGGCTTCCATGTGTTGTTCCCCATAGACTCAGATATTGGGATTGTGTGCCTGGTGTGGTGTTTCTGGGAGGTGAGATTTAGTGGGAAGTAGTTAGGTCACTGGGAACCTTGTCCTAGGAAGGGACCAACTTGGTTTTCTGGTGACTCTGGTTAGTTCCTAGATGAGTTGTTATAAGAAACAAACAAACAAACCACTCTGCATTTTACAGGCATTTTGTCTTTCCGGGTGATCTCTCCCTTTGGAGTATGTTCCCACCACAATGCCATCTGCACGGTGTCATATAACCAAGGACCCTCACCAGAGGTGAGACTGTGAAGTTTGACCAGTGTTGGAAATCTAGCTTCCAACGTTGTGAGCTGAATACCTACCTTTTACTTACAAGGTATTCTGTTACAGCCACAGAAAATGAATGAATGCAGGCACTCAGATGATCCACAATTATTTCCACAATTATGATCCACAATTAGCCTTTATCAGAGGAGTCCCTTTGCCATGCACAGGAACTGGTGCAATTACTCAGGACGAAGAGGGGGCACACCTCTGAGGGCCCCTGCCCACCACAGCTCCCCCCTGTAAGTGTGATGGTTTTAATCTCCGCCCATTTGTCATAGTATAGGTAGGTGGCTTGTCCTGCTGCTGAGCAGCGTTCTGTAAGATAACATGTCTCTGTGTTCATGCCTCTGTTGAAGGCTATTACAAATAAAAACTTATTCTTACACTGGGTTTCATTTCACTTATAAGAGAATCGCTAATTCCTGGGATGATTGCAGGCTTGACTTATGTGCTCATTGGTCATTAATATATCTTCTTTTGTTGTGAGATATATCTTCCAGTGCTTTGCCCACCTACATTTTTGTCAGGTTGTTGCTTTATTATTAATTTATAGAAGATCTTCCAATGATTTAAAAACAAATTATTTGTCATACACAATGCCTATGTATGTGTGTGCATGTGGTGGGGTTCTTCCAGTTTACATTTATCTTTTTTTTAAATGTGTTTTTGATCAGCAAACATTTTTAATTTTGATGATATCTGATCTCTCATTAAAAAATAATAATGCCTTCCAGATATGGTAGCACAGTATATACCCTCAGCACTCAGGGAGTGGAGGCAGAAGGCTGGAAGATTCCAAGCCATCCTAGACTACAGAGGGAGAGTCTGTTTAGGTCAAAACAGCTGGAGATGTAGCTCAGTGGTAGAGCACTTGCTTAGCATGAATGAGAGCCCAGGTTCAATCCTCAGTACTGAGTAGAAGAAGAAAAAAAGTTGCTTTTACATTCTGTCTGAAATCATTCCTCGTCACCGAGTCATGAGGATATTCTCCTATGTTTCTTCTAAAAGCGTCATAGTTTTAGCTCGTCCATTTAGGTCTATATTCTATTTCAAATCAGTTTTTTTGGGTCTGGTCTGTGGTAGATAGTTATCCCAATACCATTGTTGAAAGGACTTTTTTCGCTGTATCAATTCTTCTTAGAAGCCAGTTTTCCAAACATGTTTGTATCCGTCTTGGAATTCTATTCTGTTCTGAAGGTTCATTTGTCTGTGAAACAGAGTCTCACCCTGTACCCAAGCTGGCCTTGAACTGGTGATCCTGCAGCCATGGCCTTCTGTACTTCCATCCTTTGTCAAATTCGAGTTTTCTTTTTCCCTCTGGTGCTGGCACTTGTGCAAGCACTCTGCCACCAAGCTGCATCTCAAACCAGTTTTCATCACCGTCGCTTCATAGCAAGCCCTGACGCCATCTTCTTTAGTATGGTTTTCATTAGTGGAGGCCATCAATTTGGGGCTTATGTCTCCGGCGTGGGTTAAACTGTGTCATACTCTCAGGTTTGTTTAAGTACATGTGAATGTGATCTACATGGAAACAGGGTCTCTGGAGGCAAGATGGAGTTAGGGTAAGGCCATCCTATATTAGGGCAAGCCTAATCCACAGGCGGCAGCAGCTAATAACCTTAAAAGAAGAGAAGAGAAGAGACCTAAGCAGACATAAAAAGGGTGTCATGTGACAACCAGAAGATCAGGGTGACACACGGACAAGCATGAGATGCGGAGATTGAGAATGGCCTGCACACCCCCAGGAACCAAGCAGAGGCATGGAGTCCTCAGAGAAGACAGCTCAACCAGCATGTGAGTGCAGGTTTCCAGAGTTCAGAGCTCTGGGGGAGAAGACATTTCTGCTGTTGTAACTCACCAGTATTGGTATTTTCTTATAACAGCTTAGCAGACAGACAGATACTGAAGTATGACTCAAGCTAGCCTAAAGAAGAAGGAAAAAATCTCTTTCTTCTGTTTACAGTAGCAGGATTGAGGAGGTCCAGACGGTGTTTATTTGATGCAGAAGGCATTGGGGGAAAAGTTCAATTGTAAGGATCAGAGTACACCCCCCCCCCCATAGGAGCTTATGCAAGATGGTCATTTTGGTTTTCTTGTTTATTTTTGGTAGTGTTGAGACTCGAACCCAGAACCTTTTACATGCCCACTGAGCTATATCTCCAGCCTCTGATGTTTTATTTTATTTTTGCTTCCTGTAGATGCTGGTTAGTGGGGGGTTGGTTGGCATAGCTGCTCTATGACACCAGAGACCCTGTTATGTTTCTGCTGCTGTTCTGGGAAAGTGACCTCTATTTCATGGCTAACACCCAGCTTCCCAGCTACCTGTTACCCAGGAGGAGAGAGCACTATGGGAGAGACTTACCCAGAAGGTCACATAGAATATCTTTGTCTGCTGTCCAAAATTTAGACACATCACCAATGTTAACTCAAGATAGACTGGGGACATATTATTTCAGGAATACATGAGTCCACTTATTTATTTACAGGAACAACTAGAAGTTTCTTCCATAGAGCGTCTGTGGAGGAATGTCACGTGCAGGAGTCCTCTGGGTAATTGCATGTAAGACATTTAAGTGTGTGTGTGGGGGGGGAGGAATTAGTTCTGAGAGTTAAAAAAAAAAAAGCGAATGAATTTTAGTTATTCTTTTCCAGGGAGGAGGGCGAGAGAGCGTGAAGACCGAGCAGAAAGGATCTAGGGGAGACAGGTAGGGAGTGGAAGTTCAGCCATGATAACTGGGAGGACTGAGAAAGACAGGCTCTTCGGTGATGCTGGACAAGTTTCAAGAAGAGTGTGCTCCTTGTGAGGTTGCCATGACAGCACTACAGTCCAGATGTGTCAGATCATTGTAACCTAATTGCAAACTTGATCCTGTTAGACAGCAGGGTTCTTATGAGTGGGCTGAGTCCTCCCTGGAATTAACGGTTATCAAAGGGCTTGGGGGGCAGTTTGTTCCCTACCCTTTCTTTTTGTCCTGTGAGGGTACAGCAAGTCCTCTCCAGACAGTACTGGGCTCTCCTCGATCATGGGCGTCCTAGCCTTCAGAACAGTGGGGAAGATGTTTCTGTGGTTTATAAATTACCCAGCCCGGTGACATTTTGCTATATGTCAGCAAAGAAGACCAAGGGAGAGGCTATTTAAGATACAGAACAGGACTGTACAGTCTAAGAAGTCCCGACTTCCCTGCTGCAAATCAAAGGCAACATCAAGTCTTTTTCCGGAGGCCATTGTATCCTGTGACTGAATGACCTTCTGAAACTTAGAAGGCAGGTAAATCTGTGTGAGGAGGTGAAGGATACAGCTTCCTACCCGTCCTGAGGGATGAGGTCACACCTGAACGCTGAAGTCATTCGCTATCTCTGTCACCACTGTCAGGTGGCTGGGGTCATTACAGGCCCTAGGATAGGATATGGAGCCCAGCCAGAGGGCTCTGGGGGTTTAGAGTTTAAACCTTTACCTGGTTCTAGGGAAGAGATCAATATGAGCAGAATCATATGTGTGCACCAAGATGTGCACATGAATGTGTTGAAAGCAACCTAATTGCCCACCAGCCGGATGGTGGACAAATTGTGTTCCAGGTTCCGAATGAACTTGCAATTGGCACCTATCGGGCTGCAGCTCCCTGGTTGACTGCTGCTGTTAGTGCAGGGTGTAAGCAGTGGGTGGCATGGGCAAATCAAAAAAAATGCTTTGGGAGAGAGTCGAAAGGAAGTGGGGTTTGGGGGGCAGGTGACAGAAGGCAGCGCCTTGCCTGTGGCTTCTGGGACCCGGGTTATCTGCTATGGGGTTTGTTGCCTTCTCCAGCTCTAGGGAGGCAGGGTGTGGCTAACCTCAAAGTGGAGCGGAATGGAGTCAGACCTGCGGTGTATTAAACCACTAAGAGGCAGGCAAGCTACTTAGCTGCCTGTGCCTCAGTTTTCTCACCTGCAAACCAGTGGCCGTGATTATACCACTTAGGGTGGCTGTGGGGGTGAGACCTGGTGCGTGGTACATCCTAGCATCTAGAAGGACTGGAGTCACCAGAGGAAGATGTCCTCATACAACACTGTGATGGTGGCTACTGATCACTTGAAAGTATCTAGTGTAACCGAGAGACTGGAAAATTTTATTTTATTCAATTTCAATTGTTTTACATATATGTGTGTGTGTGTGTGTGTGTGTGTGTGTGTGTATAGAGCACATGCAGGTACGCACACAGGTGTATGTTGTGCCTGTCAAGGTCAGAAGTCAACCTCAAATGTGATTCCTTGGGCATTGCCCACCTCCCTTTTTAAGACAGAGGTTTTTATTGGCCCGGAATTCTCACATTGGGCTTGGCTTGGGAGCCCCAGGGATCTGCCAGCCTCTGCCTCTCCAGGGCTGGGACTACGAGTTGGGTGACCATTCAGGCTTTATTTTATTTTAATGTGGGTTTAGGGGCTTGAACTCAGGTCTTTATGCTTGCACACTAGGCCGTGCTAGGCATGGATGGATGGCTCATTCACCGGAACCCTGTCCAAATGCATCCATCCATGCGGTGTTTTCTTCCTGTAGTCCAGGACCCTGCGCTCCGAGATCACCTCAATTGAAGAATGCGTTCGCCTCAGCCCGTGGCGCTCAGCTGTCCACTCTGTTTACGTCCAATCTTGTAAGTTCCTTGTGACAATCAGGTGTAGGGACCCTGCCCTCGTACAACCCACTGAGGCCCCCGGTTCCTTTATTTTCGCAGCAAACATGGAGGCTCTGCATTTGCAGTTCCATTTCATAGATGAGGAAACTGAGGCTGGAGGAGGGTCAGCCTGAAGGCAGGAAGCAGGGTAAACTCTTGAGGAACTCAGATGCCGGCAAAGACACTTGGACGGGGTTGTCAGGGTGGCCAGGAAAGCGGCGGGTAAATATTTGAGGCGGTAACCCTGGGCTCCGGAGACACAAGGCGTCACTGCGGTTCCCGGGTGGCGGGCGCGTGGCGAGGGCGGTGCCGGGGTGGGGTGGAGGGCAGGGGCGTCCCCTAGGTCGTCTGGGCCAGACTCGGCGGCCCCGCCCCGCCCCGCCCCCGCCCGTGGCTATAAGACACTGCAGCTGGCCCGCAGGGAGCGAGGCAGGGCCGCCCGAGCGGACCGCAGTGCGAGGAGCAGCCACCAGGGCCGGCAGCTCGCGGCATCTCCGCCACGCGTGTCGCCGAGCAGCTGCTCCATGAAACCGCCTTCCGCGCAGGGCAGCCCCGCGGCGGCCGCGGCCGCAGGTGAGTGCCGGGTTGGGGTTCCCTTTCTGTCTCTCCACCCCGGGGGTTAAAGCCAGGGGCCGCATCCACACTCAGCGGCACCCCCTCCCCAGTCCCGGGATCCCCGAGATCCCGAGCCTGCAAGTGGGGTCTCGACCATCCCTTTCCAGTGCTCCCACCCCTCTGTCCTCCATCACCCCGGCTCCCCATCCCCGGCACCCCATCTCCCGGGGTTGGTTCACGTTGGTTTCCCACGCGGCACTCGGGATCTGAGCCTGGGCACGTAACGGGTGCTTGCTGACTCAGACTCCCCACCGCCTCTCGCTGGAGCGAGCGTGGGCACGAGTAGGAAAGCGCGTGGGGTGGGCTCGGCGACTTCCAGGCTTTCAGCTCCCACCCACGGAGGCTGCTTCTGTCCGTGTCTGGTGACACGCGCTTAAGCGCTTTGGTGGGTGGCTGAGCGGTTACAAGGTAACTAATTGGCTGCGTGGCTGGCGCTGGCGCACGCAGAGTGGAGTTAGCCATCCTAGGGAACGGTGGCCGCCCCTCCGGGTGCCCCGTCCCGAGTGGGGAGAGTCACCCCATACCCCCATGCCCGCCCCCAGCCCCGGCCATGGACTCGGCGGCCGCTGCAGACCTGACGGACGCGCTGTGCGAGTTCGATGCTGTGCTGGCCGACTTCGCGTCGCCCTTTCACGCGCGCCACTTCCACTACGAGGAGCACCTGGAGCGCATGAAGCGGCGCAGCAGCGCCAGCGTCAGTGACAGCAGCGGCTTCAGCGACTCGGAGAGTAAGTGAGGCCCAGTTGAAGTCGGCTCTCCCAAGGCTCAGGCTTCCTGGGGCTCTAGCGGCAGCTGGGTTATCTGTAAACTGAGGCACGGTGTCCGGGGGAAACTCAGACCCGAGGCTCTCGACCTGCTCTGAGATGCCTGGAGAGTTGACGCTCTGAGACTTAAGCAAGTGTGCGGGGACCATGAAGGCAATCTTGGGTGGAGAGGGAACTCTTGAAGGACTGTGAGTCTATCATCATGACAGGGGTGTGTCATGAGGCCTGAGGGTTTCTGCAGCCAGAAAGGACTCCTGGGAGCCCAGCCCCACCTTCCAACAGTTTTCCCGCTTTTCTCCCTATTCTTTTTAATTTTATTGAGACCCTCCAGGAAGACCTATGTAGCCGAGGATGACCTTGAGCTTCCTTCCTTGGGCTTCAGGGTGCTGGAATTACAGGGCTGCGCCACCACATTCAGTTCAGGCAGTGCTGGGGGTCAGACCTAGGACTTCTTGCTCATCAGGCAAACACTAAACCAACGGCACCCTCCCTTTTCCTTTTCCATGGGTGTTGGGGGACTCGGGGACACGACACGGGAGAGCACAATAACGAAACATTTGTGAAACCAAAATGGTTTCATAAGCTGCCGTTCTTGGAATTTTTGAAATAGCTTCATCCACTTTCTTCTGAGCTCCCGGGCTCTTTCACCACTCCTGGCAGTTTTGAAACAACACCCTTCTGGGAGGCTGAGTCAAGTGCAGAATGTCAATGTGGTCGCAGGTCACCCTCCAGGTTGCCAGTAGAGGTTCTTCCTGGTGACCTCTTCCACAACGCCTCTCTCCTTGGTAGAAAGAAAAGGAAAGAGAGACGAGAGAGACAGAGAGGGAGAGACAGAGACAGTTCTCAATAACTCAATTGACCTGCAAGATTGTGGATATCTAAGTGTCAAACGGGTGACTTTGGTGACTTTTTATTATTACCTGTTGTCTTTCAAATCCTGGCTTACTCACTGTTTTTCAGTGTGAACTTTAGATTCTGTTTGTTCATGAGCCCTTAGTCCTAGGTAGACACTATAGGCACAGACATCACCAACTGTGCTGTCCCCGATTCTGGGAGAATAAATCGTCTTGTTGTTTTGAAATCTAGAGAGTTCTTCCTTGTTACTGGGTGAAGATTCAGTGTGAGCCCTGAACCTGAGCTGTCCTCCTGAGAAGGGTAAAGCTTGACACCCTCCCTCGTCAGGGTTTGAGTCAGACACCTGAGCTCCAGTTTGAGTTTCCTTAGCAGCCCGGCCTGTGAGGACCAGGCTGTGACTTAGGAGGTGAAAGGGGAAAGAGGGCGGGTGAGCTGTTCATTTCCATTTAAAACGTTTGCATTTTGATGCTAATGACCTGATTGTTTATCCTCAGTGTTCTAGAGAAGCCTTACTTTGAAATTGGCCTCAATACCTGTGGCGTAACTTGGATGTATCTCCTTCCATTGGGTCGTGGAACAAGTTATTCATCATGTATAAATTCTCTTCTCCACTGAAAGAGAAGGCTGGGTCAGCCACTGCTGTTCTGTGGCCAAGGACAGCTCCTTGCTATGCCACAGCCTCCTGCTGGATTAAGGCCTGAATTTGTGAGGTTATGGCAAACAGCACCAGAAAGTTCTGCCAGGAGGGGTGTCAGATCTAGGATGTGTTTTTAGGAGTCTTAAAAGAGAATGAATTAGAGACAGTTTCTTCACAATTTGGGGAGTCACTTGGGATAGGATTTTTATTTCTTAGGCTATATCTCTGTAGGTTTTCTTTCTGCTTTTGTTGTTAACCTTAAGCTTTTAGTTTGGTGGTTAGAGAAGAAAGCTAAAGAAAGCTCAGATGATCTTGGTCTTTGCTGTAAATGTGGTTTGTTCCCTGCATGATGGCTTAGAAATAGTCTTGGTGGAATTTGTATGTATCTAAATAATACTTTCGTAAGGATGCATAGTTTGTGTGTGTGTGTGTGTGTGTGTGTGTGTGTGTGTGTGTGTGAATTGTCTCCAGGAATGGATTGCAGGCGTTTGTTATCCTCATTTGTCTGTTTGGTTGGAGAGAATACCTGGGAGAGACAACCAGGTTTGTAATGGCAACTGCAGCAGCTTAGCTTACTTGTACCAAGCCCTCACTAGGGTTGCTGTGATCACGATTTGTTAGGTCTTGCTGTCAAGCATCTCTTGCTGTTCTTTGAATGCTATCATATAGAATCTTTACCACAGTCCTATAAGATGGGCACCTTCATCTCCATTACTGCCTTTGATAAAATGACAGAACACAGGCTGGCCATCTGTGGCCTTGCTCTGTCATCAGGGTTGGTTGGCCAGAATGTGAACCAGAGCTCAGGCGTAGCCTGGTGTTCCCTTGTACTCAGATCATGTATCTTTTTATACATGGTATTGCAGGTCCATTTCAAGGCTGTCAGATCATTCCTGATCTTAGAAAAATACCTTTTTATTTTCCTTATTAAAAAAATTAATTCGCTAGAATGGAGAGATGGCTCGGAAGTTAAAAATACGTACTGCTTTTCAAGAGGACCAGACTTTGGTTCCTAACATCATGTCGGACAGCTCACCACTGCCCAGAATTCCAGCTCCAGGGGGATCTGACGCTTTTGGCCTTCAAGGGCACCTGCACTCACATTCGCAGACACACATTCACGTTTACATCAGGGATGAGTAAAAATGGATTTAAAAAGGGATGTGTCTTTCCCATAGCACTTTGTTAGGAACAATTTTAAGATTCTCAATAAATGGGCAATGAAGTCGGGAGCTAGGAAAGTGGTTTTGGCTTGACCCTTTGAGGTGCTATAGAAGTTGGACTTTTTTTAAAAAAGAATATCTTCTTTAAAATACAGACATATGCATGGAGACACACACACACACACACACACACACACACACACACACACATACAATTTATTTTGGTTCTTTCTAGACAGGGTCTCACTAGGTAGCTCTGGCTGTCCTGGAACTCACTGTGTAAACCAGGCTGGCCTCAGAATCAGAGTCCTCCTGCCTCTGCCTCTCAAGTGCTGGGATTAAAGGTGTACATCACTATGCCCAGCTCTTTCTCAGTATTTTTTTTTAAATTTTGAAAGTATAGCATAAGTCCTAAAATGGGCTTAATAAAAATTTCACTTATATTCCAAATTTTAACCAATGTGTTAATGTATGCTTCTACTGGTTGGCTGTATAAACAGTTTATTTTATTGAATTAAGCTTTAAAAAATGGAACCAAGTGTGATTCTTATATATTGGGGTTTCACATACATTTATCCTTCGAGAGGGGAAGTGTCCTGCTACTTAATAGGAAAGGTCTGAGGTCTTTGCTGAGGCTGCTGAGGCTATGACGATTTTATAGATATTTGGGGAAGATAAGGAACTGGGCTCTTTAGTGTAGCAAGACAGAGAACATTCTTTTTTTGCTTAGAATATTCTGGTCTGGCCCTGAGAGAGGAGACCTTAGGGGCCTCATAAACCAGAATGGGAGTCACCAAACCAGTGGCCAATCAGGCGCTGAGGAGCCAGAAGCTTGAACTTGTCAAGATGTGAGAGGATGGGGCCAGGTAGGAGGCCCCACCCCCAATACCTGGTACCATGTTAGGAACAGAGTGAGTGACAGGTCTGGTACTCTGTTGCCTGGCAAACTATCACAGAGGCGCAGGGCCATTCCAAACTGAGACCCAGCACTCTTTCTCACTGGGCCACACTTCACTGAAACTGTCAGAATTTAGATTTGGAGGAGAAGAAAGACTCTCATCCTTGCCATTCCCTGTGGGACAGTGTCACAGACCCAGGGCTTTCTTCTTGGTTAATTACTATAGTTCGCTTGCTTCGTATGTGTGGGATCGTTCTATATTTACAGACACTCTGGGCAAAGCTCACTGTCTGTGGTTTTACTTTTCCCTGGAGTAGCACATGTCCGTTCTAACCCTAAATTACCTTTCTCCCAACCCCCCAAACTAAAAAAGATATCTATGCCTTTCTTTGAAACAAAGCTTCTGTTTGTGCTGTGGAGTTTCTTATAGTCGATGGGCATGTCTAAAGTCAGGGGCTTGTGTTGTGTAATATGCTTTTATTTCTTTTTTTGGTCCCTTGTGACACTCAGTCCCAGAATCTGAGACTCCAGTGTGTCGGAGTCCAGGAATTTAAAGGACATTTGTAACGGGGATTTGATGCTGCTGAGATGGAGCCTCAAGGCAGTCTGAAGTAGATGTTTTAAGGTCTACTTTACCACATATGAAGGTTCCCCAAATGATCACTGCAGAGGCCCTTGATCGAGGCGATTAATAAACACCAGATAGACAGCAGGGTGGGGCGGCAGTACACAAATGTGCTATCAGCCAGAGACACATTGCCGTCATTTTACCAAACTGACAGAACATTCTTTTTGCAAGAGCTAGAGTTCTAGGGGAGTGAACGGAACAGGAGGTTGAGCCTTGCTTACCTATTCATCTGCCACAGCCTCTAGCATGAGGTTCTGTTTATGCAGGCTTTTTTATAAAAGCCTCTGTGTGTGTGTGTGAGGGGGGGAGTGTCTTGGGTAAAGAAGTTTGGAGTTTGGGTATCTCTGTGTTGTGGGTTTGTTCTTGGTCACCCAAGGAAGAGAAACTTAACAACGGGAAGCTGGGATTCAGAACCTTGATTCTTTTTGTTCTCAATGGTAATGCCCTCCTTCCCCAAACTGCTAGTCTCTGTTTTGCTAGGCACTTGAAAATCAAGTCATTGTTAAACCACACACATCATACACAGAGTGCCTAGTCTGTTATCTTCTTTCACGTGGCCTGTGCTCCCCAGCCTCTCAACAGTGGTATAGCTTCAGGGTCTGGCCCCTGCCCCATCAATTGCCATGTGTAAACTATTGCCACAGGGGGTCCAAACAGGACAACTACGGTCAAGGATTTCATTTCCTAGGTCAAACATCCCAGAGCCTGGAGTTAGCCTAGGGTTTGTAAAGACATAGAAAGAAGTAGAACCATGGTGTGGCAGTGAAATGACAGGATGTGAGGTTGTGTGTGTGTGTGTGTGTGTGTGTGTGTGTGTGTGTATGAGAGAGAGAGGAGAGAGAGAGAGAGGGATGGGGGAGGGAAGGGAAGTGAGCCTCTGCTCTGCTGACTGCCTCTGTACATATAAGCTCCTATAGATGCTGCGTTTTATCCCTCCGCCTCCCTCATGGTGAGAGCGTGAGTTCCTTAGCAACGAGGCGACTACTGGCCAGCCTGGCTCACAGCTGAATTTATTTGTCGTGTAAAAATGAAATTCTGTCTCTCTTCTGGCCTTGAGGAAAGTGCTTGGGTTAGGAATTTATTATGTGGACTAGATTTGGAAAGATCAAAGGAAAGCCAGGACGATCCCCTGAGACTATGGCTTCTTCTCCACAACCTCTGCATGCTGTTTGAGTTGAGATCTCCCTTACTCCCCTTTGGATGTCTTTTCTCTGTCGTTCTCTTGCAATGGCCTTTTCCACGTCGAGGTCATTGCCTCTTTAAACAGCCACTAGTAGTTGGCCCAGTTGCCTCGAAGATGAACCAACCTGGAGCACTGCCTTCCCTAATCCCGAAGTATGGTTGTATGTGGATGTGAAATTGCTGGAGAGTTGGAACAGGACAGAGATGAAATTCAGAACTAGGGGGAGGACTGTCGTGTGCAGGGTGGGGTGGAATGAGGTGTGGTGTTGAAGTGGCTCTCAGGTGCCAGCTGTCCTGAGAGATAGTGGAGAGAGGGGTGGCCTTTAAGCTCTGGGCTATGGAGTCTCAGAGCTGGTCTAAGGATAGAACGACGTTCTTGGGTCTCTTTCAGAGACAAGATAATGTGACAAAGGATTTGGTATTCCTTTTTTCTGACTCATGGCCTGCTTCCATGGGTCCTTTGGTTTTCTTGCCGCCAAAGATGACTTTATGTTCTCTTCCTAAGTTTCTCAGTCTGTATCTATGGCAATCCCCCAAGTTTTTGCACAGCAGTAAACAATGATGCTTCTCCAGGATCTGCAACAGGTGTGCACGCACTTTCCTGCATGCAAGGGATTGCTATTGCTGTTCTACAGGCAGGCTCAGCTGAAAAATCGAGCAGCAGGGTCTCAAGACAAGTTCTAGAGAGTTCCAACGTCCCAAAAGATATTAACAGGAGGGCCAGAAGTGTCCCATTGTCAAATACACTTGAGAAGCAAGGCCAGACATGTTTCTTCATCACAAGACTTCTCATAGCAGGAGTGATCAACGGTGTTCTTGGTGTTGCCAGAACACTGTTGGTCACACATTTCAAGGATCAGCATTCTTGGGGGAGAATGATCCTTTTTTTTGATGGGGAGGGAGTGTGCATTTAAGATTCAGTGTTGAGAACCTCAGTTTGGGTTCATCATCAAATCCCTGAAAAATGATTACGGCCCTCGAAGGTGACCTGGGCTGCATTCCTGCAGAAGAGATTGTGAGGGTTGGTCACAGGGAGCTTCTGGTCATGTCTGCAGAAGTGGACTGGGTGATATATAGGCCAGCGAGGATTCAAGAGGGCAGCAGGGACCCTCTGGTCAGAAGGCAGAGCAAATGGAGCCAGACAAGATACCTGAGGAGGTGTGATAGCCTTTTAGGGATAGAGCCCAATTTTACATGACTAGAAACTTCTTTCAGAAACCCGGTTTCCTTTTATTCTGAGCGCATTGAAAAAATAACTTAAATAGTAATTTAATAAGTTCCTTTTGAGTTAACAGAACTAAAGCAAGAAATGTTGCCTCTCTGAACTAGAGGGAGATGGCTTGAAGTGCAGGAGCAGGGACCTGGCCAGGCCCTCCCTCAGCCACTCACCTGAAGAGACTTTCCAGAGCTTCTGCTGCATGCTGGCCGACTGGCTTTGCTTTCCGTTCTAACCAGAAAAGCAGTTTCCTTGCTGCTACCTCTGGGGCCACATCCTGCTTCCGTTAACCTTCTCTGCCTCTGAGCCTGTGCTCCCTCCTCAGAGCAGGCTGGCTTCCTCCTCGTTGCCAGGACTTAGAATCTCAGAACCGGGAGAGACCAGGATGGTCTAGTCCACATTTCTGTCTTATTGATAGGGGCAAACTGAGGCCCAGAATATGGTCTCTTTTAAGCATCTTTGAGCACACAGTAACTGAGCTGCCTGTGGCCCGGGGTGCAGCCCAGCCTGGCTGTCTGGCTGGGACTTTGCCTGCTGCTGCTTTGACATTTGGAGCACAAGAATAGAAGCTACTGTGAAGTCCCTTGATTGTAACAGATGGACAGCCAAGAACAAAAACTTATCTTTGTTTTTGACTCCAGTTTTGACAGAATCTTGGAGAACTGTGTGATCAAGACTCATGAGCAGGGAGGAAAATTATTAGACATGTGGCCCAACATTGTGCTTGTATTTTAAAGGTGTTTAGAAAGAAGAGAATAGAATCATGAAAAATGATTCTATATTCTTAGTGTTTAATTTTTTATGTGTGTGAGTGTTTTGCCTGTACGTGTGTCTATGCACCATTTTTGTGCCTGGTACCTGAGGAGATCAGCAAAGGGCATCGGATCCCTGGAACTGTAGCTTCAGATTGCTGTGAGCTGCTCTGTGGGGGGTGCTGGGAATTGAACCCAGGTCCTCTGGAGAAGCAGCTAGTACTCTTAACTGATGTGCCATCTTCTTATTTTTAACTTTATTTATTTATTTATTTATTTGCTTACTTACTTACTTATTTTAGTTTTTGAGACAGAGTTTTTCTGTTCCAGCTGTCCTAGAACTCACTTTGTAGATCAGCCTGGCCTTGAACTTACAGTGACCCACCTGCCTCTGCCTCTGGAGTGCTGGGATTAAAGGCGTGTGCTGCCGCCACCTGCTTAAATTTTACTTTTTAAAGACAGAGTCTCATGTGTTTCAGGTTTCAGGCTGGCCTCAAACTCAATATATAGTTGAAGATGACCTTTAATCTGGGGTCCGAGTGCTGGGTTACTGGTATGTGCCACTGATGCAGTCCAGGGGTCTTGCTCAAGTTTGTTTTCTCTGTCAGTTAAAGAACTAAAAGGCAGGAAAATTCTTGAGTGGAACCAGAGCAGCAGAGGAATCTCAAGCACTGTAAACAGGTCCTGGGGTTTGACACCTAACACCGACAGAATTAGGCAGAAAAAAATGGTGATTATTGAGGGTAAGGAAACACAAGCAGCAGAAGCACAGAGAAAAAGACCCTCTGCAAAGCAAAGGCAAAAAAGTTCAATCTGTTCTCTAGGATTGGAGTTTTTTGTTTGCTTGTTTGTTTGTTTTTTTTGAGACAGGGCTTGTCTGTTCTAACTCTGGCTGTCCTGGAACTCACTCTGTAGACCAGGCTGGCCTCGAACTCACAAGAGCTCCTCTTGTCTCTACCTCCCCAGTGCTGGGATTAAATGTGTGCACCACCACCCTCTGCAGAGATTTCCTCCTCTAATTTAGAGTTGGCCAGTTTGAAGATAGATAGGATGGCTGATTGACCCACAACTGTTGTGTGACAAGTCCTGATCCAGCCTTGAACTGGTTGAGCCAGTCCTTCTACAGGGGGCTGCTGGTGGGAGACAAGAGCCTACAAGGCCTTTGTTTTAAGCGGCCTGGCTCTTGTCTCAAGTCAGGGGGCTGAGGAAGAAGCCAGCCATCCTGGAAGTTCACCACCTTCATTACCTAGCCCTGGCCTCTCTGCCTGTCTGCCTGCCTACCAGGGAGTCTAAATCCTAGACTCTCACCACTTGTGTCTAATTGATGTGGTTCTGGGGACTGAAGCAAGGGCTTCATGCCTTCTGGACAAGCATCCTACCAACTAAGCTACATCATATTCCAGCCCACATCTCATCAGTCAGAACCTGGCTTGGTGACTGGCCAGTAGCCTCCTGTGTAGCAGAGGTCTGGTCCTATTAATCCATCACACTTATTTAGGGGCCCAGGGATCTCCAGTGCACTTGACTGGAGACACGTGATCACACATACACACACACACTTCCATGTCTTAGATAATTTGAGGGGGCCTAGATTGGAAATTGGCCTGTTTAATATAGCTCTGCGGCTTCTGGTTTTTTTGTGAGATTAGCTGCTGGGTACTGTAGACAGAGACTGGACATTGTGTGGTTTAGTGCGTACAGCTCCTAATGAGCATGGTTTCCTTCCTTAAAGGTGCAGATTCACTGTACAGGGACAGCTTCAGCTTCAGTGACGAGAAACTGAACTCTCCAACCGACTCCGCTCCAGCCCTGCTGCCTCCCACTCCTCGGAAAGGTGAGCTCGCTGATTGGACTGTGTTTCTGCTTTTCATTCCCCTCCCCTTCCCTTTATCCTCGGCCAGGCTTTCACAGATGTGCAAAGCAAAGAGATAAGACAAATAGTTTTGGGGCTGCTGTGTGCAAAGCTCGATGAGTTGTTTCATGGGGTTTGGGCCACATGTAGATTCTGACTTGTGTCGGAGTGGAGTGCTTCTCATTTTCCACTCAGATTAGCTTGGTAAGTGTAAAACTCAGCAGTTTGGCTTTGCAGCAATAAGTGTTTTTGTTGTTGGTTTTTAAAAATTTCTTCAACTCTTTACCCCAGTGCTTTCGGGTGACCAAGCTAGCAGCTGTCACTATGAGACAGTGGGTGAGGGTGCTTGCTACCAAGCCCGATGAGTTTGAGTTTGATCTCCAGAACTTACTTGGTGGGTGTGTTCTGCTTCCCACATGTGTGTTGGTGTGTACATATACATACATACATACTAAATAAATCAATAGATGTTTTAAAAAAAATAAAGCGGACATGATTCAAAACAACTCCACCCTGTCTCTGCTTCGATATTAATAAACTAACGAGGGTTGAAAGATGCATGACAGAGCTTTTAGTTTTCGGAATTGTCCAAGTCTCACCAGCTAAAGAGCTGAATGTTCTGGTATATTGGACAGGCGCCCTTTGGAGAACAAAAGGAGGTTTGCACTCCAAGGAAAGTTGAACTCGCTGAAAATAGTTGCGAAATGCAACAAAAATGGAACCAACTTTAAAAGAAATGTGAGGATTCCACCACTTCTCTCCATCTGGCATTCAAACAGAACTTTTCTTTCTTGAAAGAGATATTTTTAAATTCCCTTCTCAACACAACAATGTTTGCAGCCACGGGGGATTCGGCCATTGTCCAGCCTCCAATCTGTCATGGATCCGTGGACTCCAGGGATAGAGCAGTCGGGAGAATGGCTTAAATAGTGCCCAGATCTGCTACCCAATCCTCCAGAGGAGGGAATTACAGAAGGGGGAAATCCCTTTGTGGCGAGTGGACTTAAAGCTAAGAACAATGAGCCATTTGTAGCCAGCAAAGGGTGACTAGGGAAAATATTCAGCCGTGCATTTCAAGGAAGGCACGAATGACAAACTATACAGAAGAAAGTAAAATACATAAGGAAATCATAGACCTCTGGCTGCAGAGGCCGGAATGTCTAGATGAAAGCTCTGTTTCTCTGAGATGGGATAAGCAAGGCTGTCAGGTTCACGTTCCACTTTGACATGAAACAATAGGAGTTTTACACTCACGTCACATGGGAGTGCCTCAGCATTGTCTTCCAGAGGCAACAACACAAACAAGTAATTTGCCTTCCTTTCCCTCATTGTCTCCAGACTGAAGAGAGATCCCTCTTCCAGGTTAGAGAGGTCGGTGGGGTGGTGGCTGAGGGTGATGTGAACTACAGGAGGAACAGGGAGGCTAGCCCCCAGGTCATTTGCTGAGATCAAAGTAAAAGTGGGGCAGACTGGTACAGGGTTTTCTTCAATCAGGTCTCTTTAGGTGACGGGTTTCCATAACCCGGAAACTCCATAATTCCGGGAAAAAGCCTCCATCAGCTGCCTCCAAGGGGAAGCTGAACTCTTTTTTTATTTTGCAGCCAAATTAGGTGACACAAAAGAGCTGGAAGACTTCATTGCCGATCTTGATAGAACATTAGCAAGTGAGTACACGCCTGGTGTTTAAGTATCACTCGGGCCACTGAGCCACACCTTTGATAATGTGCTATGATGTTTCCCAGTTTGCCTGGGCCCGGGGTGGGGGGGTGGGGGTGGAGGGTGAGGGGGTGGGAGTTACATCACAAGGTTGCTCTAGGTGTAGAAACAGAACCTCAGTGGCTCAGAAGCAGTTCGGAGGATAAGCTTGCAGGAAAATAGCCGAGTTGCTTTCCCAACTGTGCAAACAATCACCAGCACACAATGGCATGTTGTTTAGAAAATGGAGAGTGAGAGCTTTGCTGTGGGGGTGGCTCGCCAGTTCTCAGAGAAGAAGCAAGCTGATCAGTCACACATGCATTCCCCCAACAAGTCAGAGGGGAACCATTCAGGGTAATTTCCCCAGGTTTGATGCAGGGCCCTGGTTGAGAGGTCTGAGGATTGAATGACAAAGAGAGAAGCCATCTGGTGATACCCATGCCAACTCCCCAGTGACCCAGATTCAGTACACAGATGTGTGCTTCTCGTTTGGGAATGACACTGTTGGTTACCCATTTTGTGTGGCCCCAAACTGAACACATCAGGTTATAAATGCAAGGGTGGGGGAGGGGCGACTAGAGGAAGGAAAAGGTGGCTGGTACCCATCTGTGGGCTCTACTTCAGGACAAGATTGCAGGAGGCAGGAGGATCAGCCCCAGCAGGGTTGCAGTGTGGGAACCTCTCAGGCATGGGGACTTGCTAAGCCTTTCAGGATTTTGTTCTGGCTTCTTAATTACTTAGTGAAAGTGATCATCTTTCCGTAAGAAGTATTCTATATTTTTACTCTGCCAAATAGGTAAAAAAATCTAAAAATTTAGACCCAAACGTTAATTTAAAAACAGTCTGTTTAAAACAGCTATGTTCTTAGCACTCTCTCAGTCTGCATTTGAGATACCTCCCACCCTTTCTTTCATGTCGGCCATCCTACATCAGAAGACCTAGGCCTGTTTTGACAGATTATTCTAATGGCAGCACAATTTGTACTAGGCTCGTACAACAGGCCCGACTACTTCATGCAATTGCAGCTGGCCTCCTAGGCCTTCCAGTTAACCAGACTTCCATTGCACTTTGTTCACTGCCATGAAATTTGCTTTTGATGTCCATCTGAGACCGTGTGATGTGGTTAAGTACAGGAACTGAGAGCCTCTGACCTGGCTAACTTACTCTATCTCCTCTTTTCAGGTATGTAAAGCAAGGAGTTTTGGGGTCCTTATATCACAAGAATGAAACCCCAGAAGGCTTCTGGGACCTGGCAAAATCAGCTACTAGAATATGCTGCCGTAGGGGACAGAGCTGAGGCTCACCCTAACATTAGCCATTGGGCCCATCCATCCGCAGGCAACTCAGACAGTAAAACTGACTTTGTTTACCTGCCTGCAGCATATTGCAACAGAAGATCTATCTAATGTGTTTTTACTTCTTAAACATAGCTCTTCTATAATTTAAAATGCTTTTATGGAAATATATGTAATTACTTATATATAGTTAGAGATCATAATAAGCTTTCCCCACCATAATATATTTTTGTATGCAAATAAAAATTTAAACTGGAATCTGTACTTTGAAAGCTGTCTTATTTCTGTTCATGTTTCCATTCATTAGTTTTCTAGCAGGAATGGCAGGCCTCTGCATTCCCAGTGAGAATCCTGTGTGCTATAGTTATATGGACTTGAGAATGGTCAGCTTCACAAAGCTCCTCCCCCCAACCTCCCCCCTCCCCAGATTCTAATTCTTACATTCCTAAAACTTTTTCTTTGTGGGGTTAGAGAGGTGCCTCAGTGGTTAAGAGCATTGGCTGCTCTCAGAGGATTGGGGTCCAGATCCCAGCACCCACGCGGTACCCACACCTGTCATCAACTGCAGTACCAGGGGATCTGATGCCCTCCTCTGGCCTCCTCTGGCACTGCACACATGTGGTGCACAAACATACATTCAGGCAAACATTCATACATATAAAATAAGAATAAAATCTCAAAAAAAATTAAAATGTATATTCCCCTTGGGCTGGAGAGATCGCTCAGCAGTTAAGAGCACTGGTTGCTCTGCTAGAGGACCCAGGTTGAACCCCCAACACCCATAAGGTTGCTCACAACTGTCTGTAACTCCAGTTCCAGGAGATCTAATGCCTCTCTCCGTCTTCCTCAGTCACCAGGCACACACTGGTACCCAGGCATACATGCAGGAAAAACTCTTGAACGCATACAATAAAAGTAAATAAACCTTTTTTTAAAAAGATCCTTTAACTTATATTTTTCTTTTGTTTGATCATTTCAGACCTTTCTATAATGAGTTTTAGTCATTTTCACATACCCCAATTCCTCCCGAATTCCTTTCCTCTCCTGCCAGATCCTTCTCAGCAAGTCACCCCTCCCACTTTCACATCTTCTTTCTATGGCTCAGAGTTCCATTAGAATTTCTTGCCTGGGTGCAGGCGGGAGGTCGTTCATTCCAGAGCAAGGGCAACTTCTCAGCGCTACACCACTGAAGAAAACGAAAAACACAAGACAGTTCAGGAATGTATGTGTCATCCCCATCCAGATGCTGGGCGGAGCTCTGTTCCAGTGCTGCTGATGTGAGTACCAGTCCCCACGTTTTTAAAGGACGTTAACCCCCCCTCCCCACCCTACTCCCAAACACAGGTGTGCTGAATGGCTTTGCAAACTTAAGAAGACTAGAGTTACCTGGGATAGGGAACCTCCATTGAGGAATTGCCTCTACCAGATTAGCCTGTGGGCACATCTTTGGGCATTTACTTGATGTGGGAGGGCCCAGCCCGCTCTGGGCAGCGCTGTCTCAGAGCAGGAGACCCAGAGAGGTATAAGAAAGCAAATTGAGGGAGCCGTGGAAGGTAAACCAGTAGACAGCATTCCTCCATGGTTCCTGCCTCTGCTCCTGCTTGAGTTCCTGGCCTGAGTTTCCTTAGCGGTCGGGATACATAAGCTACATAGACCCTTTCCTCCCCACGTTGCTTTCGGTCACGATTTTATCACAGCAACAGAAAACGAGCTAGGACCACAAGTGTAGCGACATGCTGGAGAGTGACCTTCCCGAGTTCCTGTGGAGGATTTCCAGCACCTCCTGACGTCACAGCCATCATGGTGTTGCAATGGGACACATTACGCATTCGTGGTGACACTGGTGTAAGCAACCTGCTGTGCTTCGGGTCATATTAGTATACGCCATAGTGTTTCATACAGTCATAAGACTTGACAATGGCAGAAAACAGTCACACTACTTACATTTATTACCTTTTTTCACTGTTAGCAATCACAGGTTTTAGGTATTAAAGGTTATTGTACACAGTTGCTGTGTTGTACTGGCTTCATACCTCCATTTACTGTTTCCCTTGAGTATATGAAGAGACCGCACTCGATTGACTGCATGCCAGGTGGAGTCCTTTCCATGATGCCCCTACAGTGGGAAAAATCACTTAGCAATGCATGTTTGAAAACTATTAAGATTTTATCTTTTTTTAGGACATTGTGAAAAGATGCCTTTTGTTTTCTTTTCCTCAAGCTTCTGGGAAAGCTTTGTGTTCAATGCAAACATTTTCTCTTTTTATTTCAAAAAACTTTATTTTTAAGTGTGTGTGTGTGTGTGTGTGTGTGTGTGTGCGTGTGTGTGATATGCACACACGTGCCATGTTACTCGTGTGGATGTTGGAAGACATCTCTGTGGGGTCAGTTCTCTTTCCCCACCTTTACATGGGTCCCAGGGAAGGAATTTGAGTCATTAGGCTTGTGCAGCTTGTGCCTTTACTGGCTGAGCTGTATCACTGGTCCTCTCCCTCTTTTAAATATATTGAAACATGATTCACATACTGAAGCTTTAGCTTTGCGGCTTTTTAGCACACTCGCAGATATTACAGCCATCACCCCGGCTGATTCTCTGTATGGATCTGTCTATTCTAGACACACACAGATGGTATTATATGCTGTGGTCCTCTGTTACTTAGCTCAGTTTCAAGGTAAATCCATGCAGCATTCCTTTTAACAGCAAAATAAGATTCCACCCCGTGAAATATGTCACATTCTGCTTATACAACCATTAGTTAATGGATGGCATTTGGGTTTCTGCTTTGGAGCTAATGAGTAATTATAACACTCTTGGTAGTATACTTGCAGGATGTCTGTTTTAACTTTTCTTGGGCCTATCAGCCAGACTAGGATTCCTGGGTCACAGCAAGCTCTGTGTTAAAACTTTTTGAGGAGCTACTGAAGGTCATGGAAGCAGCCACGTCGTGTCCCATTCCCTCTGCTGTGATGAGGCCTCCCAGTTGTGATTGTATCTCTATTTGAAGAGTGACACTGGTCTGTTTTGAATTTCAGTCTCACGGTAGCTTGTCTTGCAGTTCCTGTCTCACTAATGATGGCTTCCCATGTGCTTACTGGCTTCTGTTTTCAGTGTTCTGCTGTAGGAAATTACTGTGTATCCTGGATACAGGTTCCTGGTCAGATACATGATTTGAAGAAGTATTCTCTCCTCTTTTGTGGGCTCGTTGTTCAGAACTTTCCTCAAAGCCAAACGGCTACCATCTTCAGGAGTTGTCTGGGCCTGCTTATAGAAGCTTCTCACAGCTGGGCCTGTTGACATTTTACCTGCCCTCTTAGCAAGAGGGGGCAGGGAAGGTCATAGGACCCTCACCTGCTATTTAACTGCCCCTCCCAAACAGCTGTACACAGATCTGTCCTAACTGCAAATGGCCTTAGGGTCTTGGTGGAGGGGCTGGAGGAAATCAGTGTAGAAGGGTGAGGGGAGGGGACTCCATCTACATAGCCAGAGGGAAGCCATTATCCCGGCTGCAGACCTCAGTGCAGCTGCCTTAAGGTACCTGAAGGCATCTCCTTCCCATAACCTCTCACACTTTGCTCTGGGAGTAAGCACAATAAACTCATTGTTTACTTCTGGTAAACTTTAGTGGAATAGGTGGGATTGCAGGCTTATTGTTGGGGCCTTAGGAGGATGGATAGACCTTTTTACATCTCTCTGGAGAAGGTCTTTTAGCAACAGAGCTATATATTCACTTTCTGTCCTTGAAGCATAAAGATTTTTACTTTGTTTAAGTCCAGTATTTTTTTTCTCCTGTTGCTTACAGTTGTGGTGTTATATCTAAGAAACCAGTCAGACCCAGCTTGTGAACAGTTACTCCCATTCTTTTAATAATTTCAAAGTTTTAGCGGGGCATAATGGTGGTTCCTGACTATACCAGCATTGGAAGGCTGAGGTATGATCATCCCGAGTTCAAGGCCAGCCTGGGCTACATAGGTGAGTTAAAAGGCTACATAGTGAGAATCTGTCTCAAGACAAAACAAAACGAAACAAAAATCAGGGCTCAGGAGGGAAATGTCAGTACAGTGCTTGCCTTGGGAGCATCAATACCCGAGTTTTATGTCCAAAACGCACATGAGAAATGCTGGGTACTGTGGCATGCTTGTAATACCAGTGCAGGGCAGGTGGGGGGACAGGCAGATCCTTGGGGTTTAGGTACCAATCAGTTAATCCTACTTGGCAAGTTCCAGCCCAGTGAGAGACTTTGGTTCGAAAAAATAGGTGGATGGGGCTGTGGCTGTGGCCCAGTGGTAGGGTGCTTGCCTTGCTGGTGTGATGTTCTAGGCTCAGTCCTGGGCACTGAAAAAACAAAGCAAAGGGCACCTGAGAAATGATACTTGAGATCGCCCTCTGCCATCTACACGCAAACCCACGGCACACACTCACATTAGACAAAATAAGTTATGGTTTTAGCTGAGCGTTTAGGTCTGTGATATACTTTGAGCCAAGTGGTATAAAATTAGTCCCGATGTCATTCTTTTGCTCTAGAGCAGCTGGTCGTCTCAACGCTACTTTTTAAGAAGACTTTTCCCTGTATTGAGTCAGATTGGTGCCAAATGGATGGATTCTTCCTCCCTCTGCTTCTCATCTTTTTTGCACAGTCTCACTATGCAGCCAAGGCTTTCATCGAGCTTCTAATGCAGCTCAGGCTTTTTTGCAATGTAGGGTTTTTTACCTCTATTAATTTCTCTCAATTATATCTTACAAACTCTAATTCTTTTTATGGTATAAACCTTGTACCTTTTATTAAAACTATTGTTACATGTCTTAGTTACTGTTCTATTTCTGTGAAGAGACATCATTTCCAAGGCAATTCTTATCAAAGAAAATATTTGAGGGTTTGCTTACAGTTTCAGAGGTTTAATCCACCATCATCCTGGCAGGGAGCATGGCAGCAGGCTGGCAGGCAGGTATGGTGCTGGAGCAGTAGCTGAGAGCTACTGATTCAGGCCTGAGCCTCAGGCCAAGAGAGAGACTGGGCCTGGCATGGACACACTGGCATGGCAGTGACACACATCCTCCAACAAGGCCACACCTCCTAAATCCTTCTAATCCTTTCAAATGGTGCTATTCCTTAGTGCTCTAAACATTCAAATACATGAGCCATTCTTATTCAGACGATCACACTAAATATTTTGATACTATTGAAAATAGAGAGCTGACTCAGTGGGGAAAAACACTTGCCATACCAGCCTGACAATCTGAGATGACTCCCTACAACCCCAGTAAAGGTGGAAAGAGAGAACCCACTCTGTAAAGTTGTTCCCTCACCTTCGAGCCTACACACAGGCCCACGTTCACACCTCACGAGCACAGACCCACACAATCAAAACATAAAACTAATAAAAAATATGAAGTAGATTTTTATGAATTTCATTCTTATATTCTTCATTGCCAATGACTAGAACTGACATTAATTTTTGTATGTTGGCCTCACCGTCTTTAGCCTTGCTGTGATTATGATCCCTGGGTGTGTGTATTACAACATGACATTGCACTGTTTGTAAGTACTGATGTCTTTGCTTCTCCACTTACACACTAAATGCCTTCCATTTTCTTCATTGCATTTGTCAGATCATCTACACAGTGTTGAAAACAGAAAGCCAGAAAGCTTACCACTCTCCTTTTGTTCGTGGTCTCAGAGAACAAGCTTGTGTCATCACTGTTGTGAAGTGTTACATTGGTAATCTCATTTTCAAAAAGATTTATGTTATGTGCACAGGTGTCTTGCCTGCATGTATGTCTGTGCAGCACGTGTGTGCAATGCCCACATGTAGGCCAGGATTCCCACGTGTATGTTGGATTCCTTGGAAAGGGAGTTATAGACTCCATGTTTGAGTTGCCATGTGGGTGATGGGAACTGAACCCGGGTCCTCTGCCAGAACAGCAAAGCCTCGTGACCACTGAGCTGTCTCTCCAGCCCCTCTTTTCGGACCAAACAAGTGCTTGGCTTATTTTCTAGATTTTGTCTTTTCTGTTGCATGGATCTCGCTCTTTTTTATGCATCTTCGACTTTATCTCCTTTGGATAAATCTTTCTTCCTCATCAGTATCAGGCTCTTTGCTTTCTCTACATGTTTTGATGCTGCAGCTGAGGAGCTGAATTGCCCCTATTTCTTTCGGGGCTCCAAAGACCTGGGGTTCCAAGCTAGACAAGAAGGGCATGAGGCTTTGCAGTCTTGTGTGAGTGTTAAGCTTGAGGGAAGGCATGGATTCTCTTCTGTGAGTGGCTGGAGGGCTGGCTTCTGTTCTATATGCCTTGGTTGGATAATGACTTAGGGACAAGTGGTGTGAGCCAGGGCTTGAGGTTCTGGGAATGTTGAGAATGTTCAGAGCTCCCTAAGATGTTTTTCCAGGAGCAAGGTCCTCACCTGTGTTATGTCATTGTCCGTACTTGAAAAGCATGAATGCTCAGCCCCCACCTAGAGATCTGTCACATACATTTGTACATACGTTTCTCCGGCGTTGTTCTAAGCTGTTGGATCAGAGGAGGTAGACAAGTTGAGGTTTCTTTATGAGCTCTCATCTTGGAGAAGAGCAGGGCAGGCTTGTTCCCTGGTCAGAAGGATGGCTCAGCCTCTCTTCCTCACATTTGTCTGTCAGCCATGGGGAAGGGAGAAGGAAAGTCAAGCTCGGGCTTGTCCTTTTCCATGAGTTGAAGAGACACATTGGCTCTGTTCAGGTGGAGTCCCTTGGTTAAGTCTTAGTCACAGGCTAAGACTAACCTTCTCCAGACCTGAGTGAGTTTAAAGGATGTCCCTGCAAAGCTACCTGACTGTGACCCGGAGAAGATCAGTTAACAGGCTTTCTGGGACATAGCAGGGCTGGATATTGTGCAGGCTGTGTGGGTGTGCTTTTGAGTGGAAATATTCTGTTCTAATTTCTGAGAGGAATGGCCAAAGAAAAACAAAGCAGAAAATAGGGCACACACCCACAAGTAAGATGATTTAGTGGCAGAACAAGTATTCATGCACCAACCCTGCCTGCGGAATGGGGTGGGGGCACCCAGCATGTATTTCTTCCCCGGGAATCATGACTGAGGGAGTCTACATCACATTTGTTTGAACTGAAGGGAGAAGACGCTGATGGCTTGTGACTGACTATCAAGGCTGGGATTTGATGAAACATCTTCATAGATGTATCCCTCTGTGTATCTGTGTGTGTGGCGGGGGGGGGTGGGCGGTGAACGAAGGAGGGGTTTTGAAGCTAGACAAGGTTAAGCTCTCAGAAATACCATACAGCAGCTGTGTGACCGTGAGCAACCTATTCCACACCAGTGTCTCTATGGCTTTCTTTGTGAAGCAGAGATGCAAGTCCTTATCTCCTAGGGTCATGACAAAATTCAAATAGAACCAAGGAATTGTGTTCAGCATGCTTCCTCTTCCTATCACAGGCACAAGGGACTCAACACAACTGAGGTAAAATTAAGCGTCAGCTGTAACGTGTACCATGGGCAAGCCTAGAGCCATTGCTTCAGATCTGTGGGAGACACAGGATCAGAGTTTGAAAGCACAGAGAGCCAGGAAATGGGCTTGGAACTCAAGCCCCACTGATGACTGGGCCTCCCCCACTGCAGGCCTTATATCCCTCCAGGATGAGAGCAGAATGTTCAGTCCGGGGACTCTTCCACCTTACGGTTGATGTACGTGGACTCTGCACTTGCTGCTCTCCTCTGCAGAGCAGATGAGCTATTTCTGATTTTCTCAGTATGTGTTTCTTCCACACCCACATCCCAAAATATTTTCCTCTGTTAATATATCTGGCTAAGATGGTTTGTGGTGAGAGACACCAAAAAACAGGAAATGGCTCTCGTAGCCGCCACGTACACGTCTTGTTTTTTAATGGCTCTCTCGTGCATGTTTCACCTCTGTCTGGCTTGGTAGTAAATGCAGGCAGGGGTGAGCGGAAGGGACAGGGAAAGGGAAGCACATTTTTAGAAGGGAACATTTTTCCTCAAGTTCAAAGTTCACTGAAGGCCTTTAAGGATTAAAACTAGCCACAGTGATTGTGCTAGAAGGCTTATTGCCTCACAGAACCTTTGGGCACATGGTTCCTGTGCCCAGCTGCCCCGTGTCTAGCTAATTCCTCAAGAGTTCTTGGTGATCAATTGTAGCACCACTTACTTAGACCTTCCTCGCTTCCTGGTCTAGGTTGGTTCACGGGTCCTACATCCTTTTAGAACTTTCCTTAAGTTCACTTGTCTTGTTTTGCAACGAAAGGTTCATTCACATCTGTTACGGTTTGAGTTAGAAACGCTCCCCACAGGCTGCCGTGGGTTCACACTCGGAGCTGTTTTGGGAAGTTTTGGAACCTCCAGGATCTGCTGGCGGAGACAGCTGACTGGAGTAAGACCCTGAGGGTTACGCTAGCCTCTCCTCTCTATGCCTCCTGGTCTAGCACGATGGGAAGAGTTCCTATCACATGTTGCTGCCGCCACGCTGGGCTGAAGTCCCTCTGGGTCTGTGAGCCCTTCTCTCCCCTCAGGTTGTTTCTGTTGGGCGCTTTGTCACATCTATGAGAAAAGTAACGAATCCAGTGTAACTTTGGGGTGCCTGTCTCCCCAGCATCCTCCAGCTGGATAAGCTCCAGGAGGGCAAAGATCTTGGTTCAGCCTCAGTGATTGCCACAGCACTGGATGTAAGCGTATTCCAAGTCCATTGGGTTTTGGGCGATCTCTTGTCTCCACAGCCCAGGCAGTCTGGGTAGGACAGAGTCCATTCTGTGCTTGCTGGCTTTGCCTCCTCACTGGACCACTCTGTGGACACAGGTTTTACCGCTTTCCTTTCTCCAGGCCGGTCTCTCTCTCCTACCATAGCATATGAGATATTGATTCAGAACCAACCCTGGTATTGGAGCCCATAACTGTTGTGGAAGTTTATTTTTAGTTATGTATACAATAATTGTTTTATGCACTGTTGGGTGAGGGGCTACCCAGGTCTTGGCATTTTGTATTGTTTTCAGGTGTTGGGTTTATGTGGAGGATGTTTGATTGCTAATGATCTGCATGTGCTATCAGTAGAACACCTGAGGAGTTCTGTATCAATAAAAACACCCGAGCTGGGACGCTCAGGGTTCCACTGTTCAGTAGGGCGCTTGCCATGGTGGTAGTTTCCTCTGCTGAGGTCTGTCAGGGTTTGCACATATGGATATGCCTCCCGTCTCTTCCTAGGTGACAACCACAGTAGGTGTATTACTATACATAATAATCCCTTCTCCAGCTACTTCTAATTCTCAGGGGAAGAGGAGGCCCCCAAGGACTGAGAGACCTTGGAAGCCTACAGAAATGACTTCCTAGTGGTGGAATTTCAGGGCCTAAAAGTGGCAACGAAGAGACCATTCTTGGTCCCAATAGCGTTTATACTTTCCTGTAGAATAGAGATTCTAAAGTCAGCCCCATTTTTGGAACCTCACATTGTACAGAGTATACTACAGAGTGCATGTGTGCATGTGTTACACACATGTGCATGTTCACACTCGTGCACACACACACACACACACACACACACACACACACGCCTGCACATGCAAATTATCCCCAGGTGTTCAGGTATTTGAACATTATGACATTAAAAGAATAAAGGAACAGAGACCAGGATATGGGTTCTGATTTGGAAGACCTGGGCCTTGAGGAACAGGCTGCAGTGGCTCCCTGGGCCGGCCTAAGGGGCGGTAACAGTGCACAGAACTGGCACCGGGGCTGCCCCACCTCCTGCAGGCTTGCCTCTGCTTGTCACCTCACAGAACAGATCTAACTTCCTAACTAGAGTTCCTCACGTCACGTGGAAAGGGCCCATTTCCACGTGTACCCTGGGAGCCTGTGACCTGCTGTTCTAGGCCAGAAGCCAAAGCATGTTCTGGAACCAGAAAAGTCAGGGCTTGGCTATAGATTCTGAGCCAAAGGAAGCCCCCACCCAGCCAAGAACAGGTTTGGGAAGGGCAGGATTAGAGTGTGACCCTTTTCTTGTCATGCATGTATGAAGAGTGAGGGCAGGAGTCGTGGAAGGTGACAGCAGGGTCACCAGTCATTCTAGGAGGGACTCATCATGATGGCCCTTCCTGCTCAGGAGGTTAAGAGAGCAGAGAAAGTTCCCAGGATAGCTCAGATAGCTACCAGAGGCCAGCAAAAGTTCTTGAGATAGCTCAGACAGCTACAGGAGAGCAGATAAAGTTCCTGGGATAGCTCAGACAGCTACAGGGGGTCAGAGAAAGTTTCTGGGATAACTCAGACAGCTACAGAAAAGCAGAGAAAGTTATTGAGATAGCTCAGACAACTAGAAAGGGATTTTAGAAATGGTGACTTACTCAGTGAAGCTTTTAAAACATAAACAGACTCACAGGAAAGGAAATTGTCAAACTAACCTTAAAAGAAAAAAAAAAATCAAACAAAGCTAGTATTTATTTGAGACTAGCTGGGCTGCAGTGGGAACAGCAGAGCCCCAGGACAGGAGCAGGCTCACTCACAGCAGTAACCTTTGGCCGTATGGGAGGAGGAGGCTGAGGTACCAGAGAGTCTGTACGGGCAGAGCGAGAAGGGTCATGCCAGATGTTTTGAAATGGTCATCCTTGGCCACAGTGACTAATAGCAAGAGTGACAGGGTCTGAGGTTAAACGGGCAGTTCCTGTGCAGAAGTCTTTGCAGAAGCTCTTTGGGGATAAGGTTGTGGTGGCCGAGTGGACTCCTGCCTGGAAGAATCTTTGGTGACACTCTTAGGTCATTTCGCATGAACCTTCCCAACATAGGTCAGCTTTATTTACCGTTTTTCCTTTCCTGGTAAGAATGGCACAAGAAAACTTCATTTTATTCTGACAACTTTCAGACTGCTTTCGCAAAAGTGAAAGGGAGTCCAGGGTCATTCTCGCCCCTTTGCTACCTTGACATGCTGGGTAAGATACAAGCAACACAAGCAAACAAACTAAATGCAATTTAGTCTCCTTTCCTCATTTTGGAAGCCAGAAAGCTGAGGCTGGTATCTAAGAATTAAGTGTCTATCAGATGTTGCATTAAAACCCACAAACAAACAAACAAGCAACAACAACAACAAAAACCAGGAGGGTGAAATCAGACAGGAATTTGGAGAGCTGAGTTTCACAGATCCAATACATAAGGAGCCCCAACAATCTCAGGGGATCTGGGCTGACCTGACTGTTCACTGTGTCCTGAAGGACATTCACTTACCATTTGCATGGGTGCAGATAAGAAAGGTTGCCCAGGGCAAAAGGCCAAGGAGCCTAAAGCACAGAGAAGAAAAACATTAGGGGCGAGAGGTCACCTTGATGAGAGGAAGTCTGTTGTGCTAAGTTTAGAGCCAGCAGAGAGGCTAAGAACCCGATCATGCCTGCCCCCTGGAGACCCAAGGAGAGAAAATGAAATCTGGGTCCTTTAAAAAAAAAATCAAAGAAAGAAAGAAGAAAAAAATCTTGTCAGAGAAAGAGACAAGGAGGCTACTGCAGTGGAGGTGGAATCCGAAGCCAGACTACGCAACCAGCATGGTGGGCCTGGGCTTCCCAGCTGGTAACTCCCGACGCCTGGGAGTTCTGCTGTTTTGTCTTGTCCGTTCTCAGGTCCAGAATCCATATCTGGTTACACTAAGGTCTGTTTTGAAAGACAAAACTGACTGTGTCAGTCAACACTGTCAACACTGTGCCTGTCTAAAAGGTCAGATTAGCATTTCCTCCAGATAATCCAAACTGCTTCAAACAACTACTGCTTTATTTCTTTTGAGATGGCAGATACCTGGCTTGTTTCTTCCCTGGGCTCTTGCTTTCTGGTTCTTTGGGTTGCATAATCCAGGAGAGATACAGGGACATAGAGCAGGAGGGGTTGGGAAATAAAGCCTTCCTCCCAAAGGGGCTGTCCTGCAGCCTGCACCATAGGCCACGGTGGCAATTTAAAACCACTCGGTGCCAGTCACTTCCCTTATTGCCAAGGAGGGAGCCAGAGACCCGGAGTGAAGTGACACACAGCACGGGCATCCAAGTCGGAATCACTTCTTAAGTAGCTCCACAGACATTTGCGAGTCAGGAGGCCATTGAGGATGGGTGCCCCTCCTTCATGATGAGCTTTCCTCCTCTTTAAGATTTAAAACACCCTGTCAAAAAGGAGAGGTTTCATGGCCTTGTTGAGGTCCATTAAGGGAAAGCCACTCCTCCTGATCAGAAGGATAGAATCTGGTTTTACCTCTGGCCCTGGGTGGAGACATAACAATCTAGGCCTCAGAACGTTCCACACAGTTGACTCCCCTCAAGGGTTAATTAAGCTGGGCCTTTCAATTGCTTGGCCAGACTGCTCCACATGGAGGTTGATTTACCTGAAGACAGCTAAGAAGATGAAGGAATAACTATTTCCCTAATGAAACAATGTACTGTGTTGCCATCAGTGAGTGTTGATTTGGTTTATTTTTCTCTGCCAGTTAAAGAATTAAAAAGGCAGGGAATTGGTAGTGGGGAATCTTAGACACATCAAAGGGAAGCAGCAGACAGAATCATCTGGGAAAGAAAGGTTTTTTAAGGGATGAGGAAACACACACACACACAGACACACACACACACACACACACACATACACACACACACACACACAGTTAAAGACCCTCTTTAAGCAGGGGGCAGATTCTGGAAGATGAATCCTGGTAGAGTTTCTCTGTGTAACTGGAACTCCCTCTGTAGACCAGGCTGGCCTTGAACTCAGACGTCCACCTGCCTCTGCCTCCTGAGTTCTGGGATTAAAGGTGTGCATCACCACCTGATCCGGCAAGGTTGGTAGTTTTAAGGGTCCTTGACCAGAGGGGTCCTCCTCTCTCAATATAGGACAGAGACATGGAGGCTGGCAGGCCCACAGGTTTGGGGTAAACATACTGTAGTCCGGCCTTGAACTTGTTAGACAGTGGAGGAGGGGCCTGGTGGGAGGAAAAGCCTAGCAGGCTTTTGTCTCAGGTCAGTAGGGTAAGGAAGAAGCCAGCCATCTTGGAAGTTGATGAGCTTTGTTGTCTAGTCATGGCCCCTCTCCCTATCTGCCTCTCTCAGGGAGTCTAAATTCCAGTCCCTCACTTCCATGCCCAGAAGCTCCTGCAGCCATGCAGTTAGCTGCTTGCATATCTTCATTGCTAAGCCTGCCTAGCTTTCTGGGTTATAATTCATAAAGCACAACTTCCCCTTTTCCTTTTCTATTCCTTCTTTGGATACTGATCAAAATCCTGAACATGGCTGCTCTTCTAACCCTCTGGGCAATCTCAGTCTCAGCCCCGGCTGTTGAACCTGCTGGCTTTCTTGGGTCGAACTCAGAAGGCTGGACTCAAAACTCAAACCCTCTTAGCCACTTCCTTTCTGCCAGCAGCTGCCAAGATACACAGTTTACCTACTGAAAGGTCATTGAGAAGGAAAGACAGAGGACAAGTGATGTTAGGTAGTTCAGTTCCTTGTTAGGGTGTAAAACCTACAGAGGGAGTCCATGAGAATCTCTGAGCTTGCAGGTCACTTACAAACTGAGGTAATTATAGGGAAGAATTGGTGGTCCATGTGTGTGGGCGTGTGTGTGTGGGCGTGTGTGTGATGTTTCCCTTTTTGGCTGGGGATTGACTTTGCTAGCAGTGACTAAAGGAAAGTGAGTAATGGGTGGCTCAGTGGTTAAGAGCATGCGCTGCTCTACTACAGACTCGAGTTCAATTCCCAGCACCCATGTTAGGATGGATAACAACTTCCTTTAACCAGGCAGTGGTGCACATGCCTTTAATCCCCATACTTAGAAGGCAGAGGCAGGTGGATCTCTGAGTTCGAAGCCAGCCTGGTCTACAGAGCAAGTTCCAGGACAGCCAGGGCTACACAGGGAAACTCTACCTTGAAATCCCCCCCCCCCCCAAAAAAAATAACCAAAAAAAACCAGGATGCCAGGTATTGATGAGCCATCATCAGGGGTTGGGGGGCAGAGGTAGAAATTTTGGAAAGAAACTCTGGAGTATTAATCACTGGAAATCATGTCCATTTAACTAAAATGGATGAACTTTTCAAAATGTCCTGGGCATGGTTAACACCTGGCCCATTATTGTTTCAAATTTAATAAAATGATTCTTCTCAGTTCTTTTTCCCCCCCTCTTTTCTTAAAGACTTGGTCTCACTATGTAGCCTTGGCTGACATGGAATTTGTTATGTAGACCAGGCTGGCCTTGAACTTACAGCTCTCCACCTGTCTCTCCTTCCCTAGTGCAGGGATTAAAGGTGAGTGCTACCACACCTGGCCTGAATACTTTTACAAAGGAAACTTAAAAATCCATTGAAAGAAGCCCCAGTTCCCTGCTGTCACTCCCAGGGAGAGGGGTGAACTTTTGAATGCTGATCTTTTCTTTCTTTTAATTAAAAAAAAAAAAAACTTTATTCATTTGTGTGCTTCCCTTTTATGTCTGTACACTATGAGTACCCAGTGCCAAAGGAAGAAGGTGTCAGATCCCCTGGGGCAGATGTTACAGAACCACCCTGTGGGTGCTGGGAATCAAACCCAGGTCCTCTACAAGAACAGCCAGTGCTCTTAATTGCTGAGCCATCACTCCATCCCCCTTTACCTTCTTTCGTCTTCTTTTTAAGTTTATTTTTCTTCTCTCTTACAATACATCCCCTTCAGCCTCCCCTTCCCCCACTCCTTCCAGCTCCCCACCTACCCTCTCCCTTAGATCCATCCCCCTTTCTTTTTTTTAAATGATAAATTATTTTTTGCTCAAATGGATGTTGGGGAGCCCCTTCCAGAGAGCAGGAGGTGCACCTGCAATGGTGAGGCTTTTTCTGTCCTGTGGCGGTTCCTCCCCAAGTTCTGTTCCTCACTGTGGGTGGGTCTCTTGTTCTGCTGGACCATGGCAAACTGAACGAGTTACTCGCTGGAGCAGCGCAGAGCCTGCTGGGTAGTCTGAAGGGAGCCGAGCCCACTTTCCTCAATTTTTAGGCTGTTCGGGAGGAGGTGACTGTCACACGAAGTATGCCTGTTCTAGAGTGTCACGGAAGCTTCAGAAGTCACTCCAGGGCTTCTGAGGACAGAGACATCCTGTTCTGGGATTTAAATAGACAAATCTAGCATTGAAGAAGTGTGAAGTCACCTTCGGGGGGGGCCACTTGTGAGGGATGTTTATGTGGATCTGAGAGCAGGAGAACCCACGGCAGTTTGGAGAGCCACGCTCTCTGGAGGGGTTCTTGGGAGTGAGACTTAAGTGCAATTGTCCCGTGTGCTGTTCGACACAGGCGACTCATTTGTTCTCGAAGCCGCGCAACTGGGCATGCAGTCACCATCTCCAATGTGCAGACAGGAAGGGCTTTAGTCACGACAGTGCAGAGAGGCAGGGCTGTCCCACATTATTACCGTCACAGACACGTGCACCTCAAGGAAAGACCTAGTCCACTCAAGGCTCAGAAGTCGGCGTCTTTGGGGCTTTGATCCAATAAAAATCTCATAAACTTTGCCCCGTGACAATGAAGTTCAACTTTTCCTTTATCCTCTTGCCACAGCCTGACAGCCTCAGAAACAACCTGGGACAGTATTGCCATGGTTACCTTAATGACTTCTAGGTTGGGGGAGTTGGTGAATAAAGCCTCAAGATTCTCTTTGGCTTCCCAAGCTGCGTCTGGATGCTCTATGGAAAGGAGAAAAGATAAAATTCACTTCTTTAGACATCCAGCAACAAGGCCATTTAATTTGGAGGCCATCTAGCTTGGCCTAACATAGCTAAGTATATTGGGAATGAAATTTTTTTTTTTGCTTGTTTTTGAGACAGTCTTAATATAGCCCAGGCTGGATTTGGATTTGCCCTGTAGCTAAGGATGACCTTGAATTTCTAATCCTCCTGCCTCTACCTCCCGATTGCTGGGATTGCCCCTGTGCACCACTACACAGTTTATACTATACCGGGGTTTCAACCTGGAGCTTTGTGCATGCCAAGAAAGTGTTCTATCTACTAACTGAGCTATAGTCCCAGCCCTGGGCATGAGACTAATGGTAACAGACGCCCTGGCTGCCTCACTCTTGCTTCCTCTGCCCTGGACTCTCCTGCGTGTCACCTGTCTTGTACCCTCCTATCCCAGAGGCAGCTTTGAACAGTCTCCTCCACTCAACCAGGAGCTGCTGGAAGCTACAGCTGCTTCCCCACCAGTTCCCCAGGGACATGTGATAGATACAGCCTGGCTGACCTGAGTAGAAACGATTTTAAGTTAGAAGCAGCTGTGTGTGCTTTTTGACCTGTCTTGGCACAAATTGTGGTCTTGAAGTCCTTCAGTCAGAGAAAGATCAATACTTCCCCTGTTTTAAAATTAGCTGGAGTAATATGAAAGCCGGACTAGGAACTGGAAAACTGGCTGAGATCCTGGTTCTGCTGCTTTCTCGTTGGAGATTTGGGGCAAGTATTTAACCCATTGAAACTTGAATTTTTGGCTTAAATATCATATAAGCAATCGAAGGTTTTTTAAGACAGAGAGATGAAAGCACATAGAACTCTTCCATCAAGAGGTAGAAAGGAGATAGTTTTTGTGTTACTGAAAACTATTGTAATAAGTTCAGTTATCACACATGCTAAGGTCTGGCTTTCAGGTTTGTATGTTATCAGTCCTCTAGAAAACCCTTTTGGGGGAACCCTTCATGGTCAAAACCCTCTAAAGGTAACTCTATACTAGACATTCCTATTTATAGACTGGGGAGGGCTTGAAAATCCTCCTAGGTTAGGCTCTCTCCAGTGCCCTCCCTGGACTTCCAGTCTGCAAAGCCTGCTGGGGTGTTCCTCCCAGGAAAAGTCTTACTGGTATCTGATGGCTGCAAGGCTGCCCAGGTCATCCAGACCCAGGAGGAACCCCGGGTTGGGCTGGAGGCCTCTCCCCACCTCCAGACTGGCTGTCTCCCTACCTGCCTCTGTTGCTGCATTTGATAACCTCCTCTCAGTCTGTCTCAAGGGCCTTTTCTTCCCCTAGCCTGTGGGCTCTCTAAAGACACTGACCTCTCTCTCATCCATCCTGATGCCAAGATCCCTGGCACACAGTAAGTCCTCAGGAAACCTAATTGTATTATAGACTTGGGTATGGGACAGGATATGAAACTGCCAAGTGTTAAATTCATGGCTTGAATGGCTCATCTAAGAACTCACAATCACCTCCTGCTTCAGTGGGAGTCATTCCAAGTATATGGAAATAGCCTTTTGACTGTGCACTTCTTAATATTTTAAAAGAAAAACAGCCAAGAGTTAGGGAGGCCGAAAGCCAATGGCCAACATTACACAACCCAGATTGTCAGGGGAAGCATTTGGTGCGCTATGACAGGAATTCGCTTCATGTTTTAGTGATGAAAGGGCAAACTCCCTGGAGGTAAATCTCGGAGCCATTGGTGTGATCCATCTCACCACTCCTCAAAGGCAAAGATCGCTCAGAGACACCCGGAGCTCCCATCACAGGGCAGGGCTTGGCTGGGTATCTGGTACCTTCTTTCTATGTGGCTGCCTCCAACTTCCATCAACTCCTGGTTAGGGCTCCCTGGGCTCCTGGGGGTCTTCTCTGCTGTCCTCACTGTCAGACTGATGACACATCATATGTATCGATGCCGCCACTGCTTGCTCAAAGCCCTCCCATGCTTCTCACCTTGTCTAAAGACAGACTTTTAAATAACTGTTTCATTGAGTGAAACTCATGTACCACAGAGTTCACCCTGTGTTTGGGTCTGTTCTCTAGTGCAGTCGCAGGGCTTGGCCACCATCACCACCGATTCCAGAACATTCCCATTTTACTCCCAAAAGGAAACTCATACCCCTGGTACTCACCTCTTCTTCCTCAATCCCCTGGCAGTCCCCTAGCTGCTTCTTCTCTGGATTCTCCCATTTTGCACACTGCATCCAGATGGGATGATGTATTATGTGGCCTTTTGTGTCTAGCCGCTTTTACTAGCACAATATTTACCAAAACTACTTCCCTAACCATACAGGAATTATTCCTGTCTCAGCAGGCCCAAAGGACCTTTTCTGTCTTCTCTCTATCCAGATGTGGCCACGTGATTAGCCTTTGGTAGTGAGATGTGAACAGAAGAGACCAGCGCCTTCTGGAAAGAGCTTTTAAGAAATGGGTGGGCTTTCTTCATACTCTTTCTCTCTGGATTTTGGGTATAGGGGGCTTTGACACCACAGGGCATGGCAGGTGCACAAGATAAAATGAGCCTGTGGAAGAAAGCCACTGGTTCACCAGGAACGACACAGTAACTACAAGCGAACTCCAATGGATGAGGCCACTGAAATGTTGGGGTCACTTCTTACAGCAGCTAGTATTTCCTTTCCCATCAGTTACAGTCGACCAAGCCCATGTTTTCTAGAAACATTTAACGTACGCTGACATTTGCTTCTTGCTTTGCACTTTCTGTGTCAGGGTCCTCCAAGCCAACCCTTCCCCCGCGATTTTCCACACATCCAGAGCATGCTGGGTAGAGCTGGCAAGGTGAGAAGAAGGGTCACAGATTACTGGGGAGTGGGAAAAGCGAGAGGCATCTGCCCATGATATTAATTATATTAATAATCCTTCCCTACCGCTTCCCAAGTCTGCCCTCCAATCACGTAGCACTGTGTCTGTTATCTGGAGTTCCAGAACCACCAAATACCATCTAGCAGAAATCTACATAAGTGAGGGCACCTGTTCTTTCAAAGCCAGTCTCCTCCACTTCCTCAGTGTGCACTCCACTTCCTGAGTGTGCAAAAACAACAAGCTCGTGTGGAGACAAAGGGAGGGAATTGTGTTGCAGCAGGAAGAACAATACTTCGCAGGGATCACTTTAAGTGTCTCTTCTCTTTCCCCACAGCGTCTCCAGGTTCCCCTTCCCCTGCTCCTTCCCTGGCACCACCTGCTTATCTCTGCCTCCTCCTTTTCGGAAATCTTTCAGCCCCTCCCCAGTTTGGGGTCATCACTTGGTTCCACTTGCTGTTTTTTCCCCGAAGCATCAAGATTTCCCACTGTGCCCCGCAACCCTCATGATCTTCAGGATCTACTGTCCAGAAGTAGAGCAAAGTGGGTTTGTAAAGAGCCATGAGGTTGTCTGTCCTAGTAGACATTCAAGTCATGGCTGCTTTCTGCTTTTTAAATGTCTGAAACATCTGCCACACTCTAAACACCCCATACATCCGTATCAAATTAAATCAAATGTGCTTGGAAATACATTAGAGGCACTGTTTACCAGAAGAAGGCACACGTTAGTTTGAAAATAAATGATTGTGAGTGTCTTCAGCTCTCAATGAGTTTAAACTGAGTCAGACACAGCAGTGCTAACCTGCGATCTCAGTGCTTGGGATGCAGAGACTGAGTGGGATCTAGAATGTGAGGCCAGCCTGGGCTATGTACTACATTTCAGGCCAATTTGAGCTACAAAGCAAGAACAGGTCTCAAACAAACAAGCCCAAACCAAATCCAAACCGAAACCGACCCCACGTGATCTCGCCAGTGGTACAGACAGAAGGGCTGCTTTGCCGGTGTGGCACAGCCAGCAGATACCACAGGTGTTCTTGTCCCTGCTACAGATGTTTCTGACTGCTTGCTGGGAGCACTTGTTTCCTATTTAAGTTCACAGACACCTGCACTTTTGCATGTTTGTGCTCAGACCACAACATTTCTCATTATAATATTTCATTTTGGGAAGCGGCGCGGGGCTGGGGTGGGGGGGTTGGGGGATGGGCGGCGTGCAGGGATGGGGGTGGGGGTCGTGCTTAACTCCAAACTAGCCTGAAGCCCTTCCTCACACTTTCAGAATGGGACCAATCTTGGAAGGGTTTCTGTAGACATGGGAGTCGTGGTTCAGGGATCCTGCTTCTCAGAGTTGAGATTTTCAGTTTCCTCCATTAGATTACTACAGTTAGACTTTGTTGGACAGCTACGTGTGGCAGTCACTACCACCTTTAATACTTTATCTTAAGAATCCACATGTGTTCTAGGAGTTACCTAGTGTACTGACCCTCACTTAGCCAGGAGGGACTTGAGGGGTTAAGCAATTTGTCCAAGGCCACGTGATTGTGGACAGTTTCCTTACAGGTCTTTCCGACTCCAGGGTTCCATTCTCTTGGCCACTGTGTTTTGCTTCAGAAGGTGGAACTTCTGACTTATTCAGCCACCTGTCTGACATTAGCAAGCAGAGCTGTATTCTGTTGCCTCTCGGCTCCCCAGTGATGCGACTGGGCTGGTTCAGGCTCTTGTTGAAGGAACAAGCCTGCTTTGAAAGTATACTTGGGAGAATGGAAGAGGAAAGAACTGCCTGACTGCATTTGGCATATTCTTAATTTTTTTTAGTGTTTGTGGCGTTCCTGCATCTATGCCTTTGTGCCACATGCATGCAGTGCCTATGGAGGCCAGAAGGGGGCGTTGGATCCTCTGGGACTGCTGTGACAGACGATTGTGAGCCATCATGTGTGTGCTGGGAAGGAACCCCAGGTCCTTTGGAAGAGTCCAGTGCTCTTAACAGTTGAATCATCTCTAGCCACGCATTTAGCACATTTTAATGCCATTAATGAATTTTGTTTGATTTTGGTCTTTAGTGTTTCAGCAATGTTCGTTGGAATGATGACAGAATATTCAAATCTTCCATTTAGAAGCAGTTTAACATTGTGCAGATCAGTTCCCACCTCCAGGAAGGCCTAGAGAAGTGACCCCGTGGGCTTGTTTCCTCCCTCCTTGATGGGGACTGGACATACAGGGCTGATGGACAACGGAGGGGTCTGTCATGGACAAGTTTTAGAAGGTTGAACAAGGCTTCAGCCTCCAGTATTCCTAGGATAGAAGAAAACCAAGGATTCTGTATCTTCCCCAGGGTCATGGTTATTACCTCTGACCCATCTAGACAGATCCGGCTTCAAGGTCTCCTCTGGAGGATGTTGGTAGGGCACGTGCTCAGTGATAGTCCCTTGGGGCTTTGAGGTTTGGTTTTCAACAGGGGTGTTGAGAAAGTAACTCAGAGCAGGAGCTGTCTACAAGAATCTGCCCCTTGCACAGCGCTTTCCCCTTCTGTGTTGGCACTTAGCTTATTTTTCAGCCTCTTTTGGCTAGACTTGCCTCCAGTAGTCACACATCTCCTCACGCAGCTGCGCGGTTCTTCCCCTGCTTGTGCCTTGATTCTGGATCCGCTATGTGACTTGTTTCAGGCGATGGGCAGTAACAGACATGCAATCAAGGGCCTGACATGTTTCTTGCACGGTTGGGCCCCTTTTGTCATGTTCTTTCCAGCATACACCAGGCTAGCCCACTGACCTAAAGAGAACAAAAGAGACACATGAGACAAATCAAGATTGCAGTTGGCCCACCCTCAGCCCGAATCAGATAAATGAATGAGCGAGGTACGTGCATTTTCCTGTGAGCCTAATCATAACAGCTGACTGCTAAACCAGTGAGTTCTTCTAATGCGCCCCAGTGTTCTCTTTGCTGAAGTCATAAGTCAAAGAATTTCCCAAACCTTGATTAGGATCTATGTTTGGATCTATATGCTTTCAATTCCAGGAGGCTCCCTCCAAGTCTTGGGGGTGATGGCGGGACCTGTGGTAAGTCTAGAAAGAGGGAAGGAGTTAAGAGATAAAAGTCATTGCAGGAATGAATCTGTTATTGAAGAAATTGGTTGTGCAATGAATGACTATTCCATCTTAAAGCTTCTGAGTGTTCAACCCTTACGGGATACACTGGGGGGTGTGGAGCTTTTAGGACATGCCAGGAATTTGCACAGTCTGAAATTTGAGATGGTGAAGACTGCACATGAACTTCAAAACAGAAGCTGCCAAGCCCTTCCAGGAAGGACCACCGAGTATCTGTGTTGTGATAGATACACATACATATGGAAAATGCAGAAGCAATAAGGAGGAAAGTAAGACTCATCTATAATCATTATCCAAAGACAATTACAATTGGCACTTAGAACTTTCCCTGAATTTTAATGCATTTTATCCTATCTCTAAAGCAATATGTAATATGACATCTTAATGATTCTTCCATGATATTGAAGACTTAGAAAATACCAGTCTCAATGAGTGTACTCTTTCATTGATTTGCTATCTTGATATTTGTGTCATCATTCAATCATCTAATGTTAGACATTTATATTTCCTAATATTTATAGGTTTGCTATACAGTGTAAATTGGCTTGAATCTCTCTACGTAGCATAGGTTGGCTTTGAACTCAGTATCTTCCATCTACTTCCTCTGAGTGTTGTGTTTATAAATATGTATCACCAGAGCCCGCTTATTTTTTTATGTTTTGCATATGAGTGCTTTGTCTGCATGTCTGGCAATTTTACTGCAACCATCTTCTCCCTCTTCGATTTCTGCTGGTCATCATGTAGAATATATCTTCCAGAACCTCGCTCCACTGCCGGGGTTATATGTGCCCAATAGCCATCTCCCCTTCCTGTGCCTGCTGGGTGCTGCTGGCTACTTCTGACTCTCTCTCCCCCACCTATGTCTTCTCTTTGGAGTCTCTCGCCAGCGTCCCCATTCACATACAAACAGGCTCTGATACCTTTTCATCTTTTCATTGTTGTTTTCGGGCAGGTGTTGCTCTGTTGCCCAGGCTGCTCTCAGCCTCCTCTTGCCTCGTTCTTCAGAATTACTGGGATCACAAGCGTGTTTCACCATGTTCAGCTACCTCTTGGCTTTCAAGAAAGAAAGCACAGCTCACACCCTTCATTGGTTCTGAATCTATTAGTGCCTTTTTACCCTTTTACAGCCCAAGTCCTCAGAAGATCACCCCACTCACTGTCCCTGCTCCTCCCCACCCCCCAATTCATCCTACTAATCCTCAGGTATCTTCACTGCCAAAACAGCATCAAGGTTATTGATGACGTCCCCAGGTTTCCAGTGGTCTGTGCGTTTTCTTCAACTCCACATTTGACACATTCCTGAGTGCTTACTTCACCTTGGCTTCTGGGACACTGTAGACTTGTGTTCTGCTTACTGTAGGCCATTCCCAGTCTTTCCTCCATATCTCTGCATCTCAAGGTTGGAGGCCGCGTGACTTAGCTCCTGGACCTCTGCTCTCTTTCCACACACTCATTCCCTTTAGTCCCATGATTTTCAAGGCTGACTGTAGGTTTGCTGATAACTGAAGTTTTATCTCCCACCTCATCTTTCCCCTGAACTTCAGACTCCCCTGCTGCTCCCGTCTCTTTACTTGCTCTCCAAACAATACACCTGTACTTGAGGGCCTTTTCGATGTGCACTGTGCCCACAGCTGGCATCCTGTGCCAGCTGTCACACTGCCTTCAGCCTCCTTTCCTTCGTTGCCTGCTTGGGTTCTATCCCAGGGAGCGATGTCTTGGACAAGGCTTGGCAGAGGAGAATGAACAGCCAACTAGATGAAACACAAGCATAGAGAGCCTTGCTGATTGGATGGGTCTGCTAAAATGTCTGGTGCTTGTCCTAGGAGAGAAGCACCCAGCTTTCCACACCTTGGTCCACAGAGAGCAAAGCTGGCTGAGACACTTGATAGAGCTAATTTCTATTTCTCTGCTGGCTACTTCTCTTCCTCCTGCTGGCTAGGAAGGGACAGAAATGATGGTTAGCAAGATGACTGAGCAATAAGAACAGAAATTGTGTGAAGACTGGGGACCTAGGTAAAAGTTCTCAAATCTCTCAGATTTCCTGCCTGCGGGGGAGCCTGAAGTGGGAGAGGGGAGAGGGTGCTAATAGGAACTGTAGACTTCAGTTATTAGTAATCAAGATGCTCCACAGTTTAACTTCCTCCTGGGGGAGGGGTGTCTAGACGGAAGCCTTACAGGAGTGATGGCCATCTTAGCTGTGATTCTGGGAAGAAGTCTGTTTCTTGGAACCTGAGGAGTCTAGGGGATGAGCCCTATAGCACGAAGTAAATGTCACTGCGAATGAAGTCATGTTCCTGGGAAGTAGGGAGTTACATGATGGTCACTGGCTTTAGTCACTCTTCCCTACCTGACCCAAGCAGTCTAGACTTTATGTTTGTTCAGAATTCAGCCCTCTGTAATTATTACCCACAAATCAACTGTCAACTAAAAAATTCAATAGCACATTTCAGCTTCTGCTTTCCCCCAAGTGGAGGAAGCAGGTCGCCTTCCCTGTGCTTGACGTAGCAGGAAACAGAGAAGATAGGTATTGCTGTTATCATTACTAATTTAATTTAATTTTTTGAGATTTAAGGTCTGAGCATTTAGTTGTGACTCTTCAAGACTTATTTTTGCCTGGACTGAGACTTAGATGGAGCAGCTCTCGGCGAGGACAGCCGACGTCTCTTGGCGATGTGTTCCTGGTGTTTCTCTTTGGCTTCTTTCAGTTCCTTTGCCAAAAGATTAGCATACTCTGCAGCCTCCTTGTTTTTATTAGTGCCTTTTCTCTTTCTTCTTTCTTTCTCTCTCTTTCTTTTCTCCCCCCCCCCTCCACTTTGAGTCAGGATCTCTCTATTAGTCCAGGCTATCCTGGGCTTGATGTGTAGACCAGGCTGCCCTCAAACTCAGTGATCCTCCTGTCTCTGCCTCTGTAGTGCTGGGATTGAAGGCGTGTGCCACCATCACACCTGCCCCGGCCCCAGTGCCTTTTTATTCAGAGAAATACATCACTCAGTACTCGTGTTGCAGGACTCATGGAGTAACAGATGCTGAACCTTGGGTGCTTTGGTCCTGGGCTTCTTAACTTCTTTGTTTAAGACTTTCTGATGATATTGGTGGGCAGCAGCATCTTTAGAGAGATCGAAAAGCTTTTGGATTCTGCTAGCTCTTTTGGACCCCAACTGCCAAGGCACAGTAGAATCTGTCAGACTTGGCATGCCCCACCCCTCGCCGAGTTGAGAACACTCAGATTGGCATCCCAAGCATCTGTGAACGGACTTGTGTTCCCCCTCTCCGGATCTTGCTCTATAACAGGAACGCCCCTCACTCAACAGCAGGCACGCTCTGCTGTGAGTCAAGACACCTTGCTTCACGGAAAACCGTGTTTGTCACTCCCAGCGACTCAGACCACATAACATTTTCACTCTTCACCCAGAGCATCAGCAGCTACTTTTGGGACCATGGGATTATCATAGAAAGTATGAAGTTTTTGTTCATTGTTCACTACGACGTGCTTCTAATAGCTGGGAAGGAGATGTTTAGCTTCATCTGGACAAAGCTGACTGCCTAGGAGGTGCCACAAAGAAGAGCAGACACTATTATCTTTAAGATACTGGCTCATGGATCAGGCAACGAAGGTCTGATGTCCTGCACGGTTTCCTTTATTGTCTAGAATTTCCAAGCTGCAGTGTGTTGGAGGTGCACAAACTAAGGCAGACTCAGCAGTCTAGATCTGAGAGTTTGAGGAGAGGAAGCTGTATGAGGAGAGAAATATGGAGGTCTGCAGAGGGGCCCCCATTCACAAGTACCTGTCACAGATGTGTGAGGAAGCCAGCCAAGGGTGGGAAAAGAACCACCGAAGAGGGCTGCTGGGGAGATTCCCCAACAGCTGTATCAGAACCATTCATAGCTGTGTCCATGGGACTGGAGGGACGGTTCAGTATTCTTCCAGAGGACCCAAGTTCAGTTCCCAGCACCTTTGTGGTGGCCTCTGTGGTCTCTCTCACACAGATGTGTGCCATATGGTCACCTCCCCTACAGAAATAAAAAATTAGATTAAATTAAATCTCTAAGTCACTAGATATTCAACTTATGTGAATAAAACCAAATCTTGGTGTTAAACGATGAGAAGAAAATGTGGCCTCTTTGTGATCTGGGGCTAGGCAAAAGGTTTCTTAGCTACAACACTGACAGTATGATCATATCAGCTTTATTGATAACGATGTAAAATTGGCCACAACCCCACAGGTGTTTGTCGGTCTCTTTGATTTTAGTCATCGTAAGTGAGTGAAAAAGCCTGTCGGCGATGTCTCGATAGTGTTGTCCTTTGAAGTTTTAAATTTTAATAAAGTTCAACTTACCTTTTATTGATTTTTGTGCTCTTGCTGTCATAGATAAGAAATTGCTGTTTAACCCAAAGTCATAAAGATTTATACCGATTTTTTTCTAAGCATTTTATAGTTTTATCTTTTTTTTTACTGAAGTCTTTGGTGTCCTTTGAGTTAACTGTTTTATGTTGGAGAGGGAAGTCCCTTATCTTGGAACAGGGATGGGTTACCAATTATAGATACGAGTATGTGCCGTTTATTGTCTGTCAATTGTTCCTCAAAATTAAAATCAGTTCAAAAGTGATTTTTTAAAAAATGATCTAAACAATGCTATATATTTACGATGGAAACTTTAGAAAAAGGTATAGAGATTTTGATTTTGAATTTCAATATTCAAATCTTTGCCAGTTTTTTGGTTTTTTTTTTTTAAATCTTGGAATGAGGATGTAGTTCATTTGGTAAAGTGCTTACCTGATAATATGCACAACGCCCTGGGCTCTACCCCCAGTACCACAAAAAGAAAAAAAATGTCATGTTTCAATAATTACCAAGAATAGTCTGTTCTAAACATTAAATAATGACGAACATTTTAAAAACCTTGAACATTTATTTCACCATTTAAAACGTAAAGGTCCATTAAAGCAACAAAAGCATAAGAGTCAGTCAATGCGATCTGTATTTGAAAGAGCTTAGAACCGAAGGTGCTCAAGTCTTGACCAAGAAACGGATTACTTTTCCTCGTTCTCTTCTGTGCTAACAGTTACCTTTCTTTCTTTTTTCAGACAGGGTCTCGCCGTGTAGCCCTGGCTGGACTAGGCTGAGACCAGGCTGGCCTCAAACTGAGATAGAGGGCTGCTTGGATTAAAGGCGTGCACCCCTACCCTACCCCACCTTTTTATACTTTGCGTATATCACCTCTTAATAAGACGTAGTGAAATCACTGAAATACATTCATCCTTTCCCTGTCTGTCTCTGTGGTGTCGCTGAGGTCACTTGTGCTCTCTCCTGGTCTTCGCAGGGTTAATCCCGGCTGAGCTCTCCCAGTAGTGCAGTCAGAACAGGCCTGCCTCAGGAAGGGGGGGCATGCAAGCATCCCGGGCCTGGCAACCTCCCTAGCTGCTGCAGTCTGCTTGGCTTTATCACATGCTGGGAGTGGCAGAGGGAGGTGAGGGGGTGCTGATGACTTACAAGCCCCTCTGAGCCCTGTCCTCATCCAAGGAGTCCAGGAGATGGCCACCTACCCTCAGCCTCCTCCACTCCCACCTCCCATAAACAGTTCAGTCTGGGCCATTGCCCGCCCCACCCCCATTTAAGACAAGGTCTATCTAGTCCCCACTATTCTAGAACTCACTCTGTAGACCAGGCTGGCTTCGAGCTCACAGAGACCCACCTGCCTCTGTCTCCAGAGTGCTGGGATTAAAGGCCACCACACCTGGCTACTTTGACTTTTTGAAAGTCTCCCAGGGCAGCTACTGGCTGTGGAGAAGGTGCTGCCAGGAGAAAGGAGCTCAGAGGTCCTGAAGGAGAAACAGCTTCCAGGTTCCCTTCTGTGATAAAGCAGTCTGAGAGAAGCGTCTCAGGAATAAAGGGTTCCATTTAGCTCCAGCAGCACATCAGTGCCATTGCCCGTTCATCCCCCTCTGCCAATGTGGCCTTCTGGAGCCGGTTGCTATTGCGTAGGTCCTCAAGAAAGACAAGGAGACATTTTCATGGATACAAAACCTGCCAGACTTTAGCAGAGGGAACCACATGTCATGGCAAGCGCCATCCTGGACAGCGGAACCTGGATCTCCTGATCTCAGGCGTTTTTACTGATATAGAAGCTCTTCACGTGTTTTATTGATACAAAAACTTCATCCTCTTATCCTTATTTGCATAATGAAGGAAAACTGTAGCTTAGTCTCATCACATAGTCCTTTAGCAGCCAAGCTATGTCACCTTTACGGTGGGGGAGCTCAAGGCCTAAGGGAAGTGTTCTCTCCTTGTTGCCTGAGACTGTGGGAGAGGGACTACAAGAATTACTCCACAGCAACTTCACTCTTCACCACATGGCCCTGCCAGAGAGCTGTGAGCAGGTGCAGGTCATGAGGAAGCAAACATCTGAGTCACAGATTTACATCAAGCCAACATCTGCAGATAAAGCAAACTGCCAAGGCTTAGACAGCCCTTCCCCTAACAACAGACAAAGCAATTGCTCCAAAGTTACATGATCATAACTAGAAATAAACTTCCCTGCCAGCCTTTCCTGGGACAGGACCCAAGCCTGAACTGAAGGAGAGGAGGCTGAAGGCAGTGCGATAGCTGGGAGAGGGTGCCCAGCTGAAGACGCACCAGGATGACAGACAGCAAAGGTCCCCAAGCTCAGCCAGGAGCAAGTGCATCACAGTCTCACTCTCATGGGCTTGTGTTCCAATGGGGAGACAGATTAGAAAATAAGCAAATTAAAAAAAAATCCAAGTACTATTGGAAAAATTAAAACAGAGCAAGGTAACAAAGAGGAAAGAATGATTTAGCAGTGAATGATTGTCATGGTTTGGGAAGTGTCCTCCAAGGAGCTCATGTCATGAAACTTGTTCTCAGCTGGTAGATGCAGTCCCTGAGAAGTAATTAGGTCAGCGGGTTCAGACTCCATGAGTGGATTAACCATTGATGGGCTCATGAGTTAGCAGGAGGTAATAGGTGGTGGGCAGGTTCCCCGGTGTGCCTTTGAAGTGTTTCTTGTCTGTGGCCCCGCTCTGTCCCCCTCAGTTCCTTTGCTGGCATGAACTGAGTAACCTCTGCCTTATGTTCCTGCCTCCAGGATATCTCACTTTGTCTTAGGCAGCAATGCAGCAGCTGACCTTGGGCCGACACTGGAATCAAAAGTCGGTTCTCCTCCTATAAAGGTGTTTATCTCAGGGCTGTAAACAGCGACCAGATACCCACAGGATGTCTGGGTTGCAGGTGGGAGATCGGTAGGGAGCTAATGGACTGAGACAAGCCCCAGCTCCTGCTGAGGGAGGAAGAGTCACTGTCCTTTGGGAGAGTGGTAAGTTGCTCGTGCCGCAGTGGACAGCCCATAACGCATATGGGCAGCACTAATTGAACTTGTGCTTATTAATAACAGTAATAAAAAAGACAATATAGAATTGAGAGGGAGATGGGGTGAGGGCACTAGGGGGGTTGGAGGGAGTCGGAGGGAGGGAGTGATGTGTGGATGTGATCAGTTCATGGAATAAATGTATGCAGCATTCAAAGAATGCAAAATACTCTTTAAAAAGGCAAGCCCTAGCCAAGTGGTGGTGGTACATCCTTTAATCCCAGCACCGGGGAAGCAGAGGCAGGCAGATCTCTGTGAGTTCAAGGCCAGCCTGGTCTACAGAGTGAGTTCCAGGTCAGCCAAAGTTAAAACAGAAAAACCCTGTCTCAAAAAGACAAAAAAAAAAAAAAAAAAAAAAAAAAAAGGACAAGTCCTAAGTACCTGCCTTTTAAAAACTGCATCCGGTCAGTCTGAGAAATGGCAGCTTTGACGTCATTTCCTTCAGACAGGTTTTAGTTGTTATAGACTGAAGAACTACTTCAAAGCTGTGCGGTCCTGGAGTTTAACGCTTAAATAACAAAGGAGTTGCTTTAGAACTAGTCTGGGCTCTTCATCGTGTGTTTGTTTAACATTAAATGTGTTATTACACACGCTTGAAGAGAGATCCTTCAAGAACAAAGACTCATAATGTTTCAGTTGGAAAATTTCCTCCGCTTAAAACTTGGGCCTGTATTGAAATGTTTATCCTTTAGGGATGGGCTGTGAACAGACAGAACAAATAGCACCATATTGATGCTATTCACAGTAAATATCAGAGTAAGATCAGGGCCTTTGCATGGGACCTCCTTTTTCCAAGTAAGTATATGGAACATAAAACACAGAAGTTTTATGAGACCAATGCCCCAGACTCAGCTTGGCCCATTCACTTGTGCAGTGTTACTCTATACTCCATGCATAAGACCTAAGGGCTTGAACATCTGCAGGACTGGATTCTCGCATAGCTCAGTGTGCATGTGTGTGTGTGTGTGTGTGTGTGTGTGTGTGTGTGTGTGTGTGTGTGTTCATGCATGTGGAGGAAGGGGACAATCTCCAGTCTAGTTCCTCAGATATTGTCTGCTTTGTTTTGGAGTCATGGTCTCTCATTTGCCCAGGGCTCATCAGTTCAATTAGACTGGTTGGCCAGCAAGCCCTGGGGCTCTGACCATCTGTACCTCCCGAGTACTGGAACTACAAGTGTGTATTGTCGTGTTTGGATTTCTAAAATGTGGACTCTCGGCATTGAACTTCGGTCCTCACACTTGCGTGGCATCACTTTACAGAATGAGCCCTCTCCCTAACCACCTGATGTGGATGCTGGAAACTGAACTCAGGTCCTCTGCAAGAGCAGCAAATGCTCTTAATGGCTGAGCCATCTCTCCAGCCAGTCCCCCGTAACTCACTCTTAATAGTGGGGCCATTTGAAGGAGAGTGGAAAGCAGCGAAGGTAGGCTTGTTTACTGAACACTTCTTCCTAGGACAGTCTCCAGTGGCTCGGTGCATGGAGAAGGCCTGACTGTCAGGTGGATGTTGTGTTTGCTACTGTTTTTTTTCCTTGCCTCTGGGCCTGAAATAGGTGCTTCTGTTGCTATTGTGAGCAACATCCCTGAGAGAATCAACCTAAAAGAGGACAGAGTGATTTTGGCTCATTGTTTCAGAGGGTTCTGTCTGTAGTCATTTGGTCCATGTGCTTGGACAGGGCATCATGGCTGTGGATGTGTGTGCTGGAAGAGAGCTGCTCATGTCTTAGCCAATCAGGAAGCCAAGACTGGGAAATAGCAAACAGCTGGAGATAATAAATATGCCTGCATTGCTTGGCTTACTTCCTCAAATCTGAGGAAGCCTCCCCAATATCTGAGGACCAAGCTTTCAAAAAAGAGTTTGTTGGGGCCCTTTCATAACTAACCTACAACAGGACTTATCCCAGGAGTCTCTATTCTTCGATTTGGCCTCTTACTCCCTCTTTTCTCTTGAACTATGCCTAGTCACCACTTGCTATGGGAGAAGGCAGCAAACTGCAATGGGGGTGGGGGTGTCCAAAGGACAGGCCGTGCTAAGACCCTTGGGGTGCAGCAGATCTGCACACAGAACAGAGAAGACGAAGAAGGCAGCAGTGGCAATGGGCAAAGCCGTGCGGCTCCTGTGGGGTCCAGCTGGCAGAACGGTGGAAACGGTCGGTCAGATGGTGTGTGCAGACATCAAGGTGGAGAGCAGCTGGGACTTCCACAGGAAGCAGGCCAGGTCATCGGAAGCAGGTCGTGGGAAGCGGACAATGGTGACTGGACCACAACCTCACTAGCTGACAGCTAGGGGTGAGCTTGGGCAAGGATTCAGTCTCTCAGGCTTGGTGTTCTTACTGTCAAAAAGGATAATATTCTGTGCCTCCTCCATGACTGGGATTATGATTTAAATGAGGTAATTTAGATGATGGAGGCCTGTGATTTCAGACAGGTTGTTAAGGCAACCTAGTCCCACACATTTCCATTCTTACTCTCCCTCTTTCCAAATACTCATTAGCATCCCTAGGAATTATATGTACCATAAACCCGTGTGTGTGTGTGTGTGTGTGTGTGTGTGTGTGTGTGTGTGTATGTGTGTTTATATGTATATGTTGGAGAAGGTGTGCCACACAAGCGGAGGCCAGAGATCAATGCTGAATATCTTCTTCAATTCTTCATGTTATTTCGAGACAGTCTCTCCCTGAACCTGGATCTCATTAATTGGCTGGATTGGCTGGCCAGCCAGCTCCTAGGAGCCCTTTGCCTTTACTTCCCCAGTCCTGGGATTGCAGGTTCACACGTGTCCCATGATTGCTTTTTTTTGTTTTTTTTTTATGTGGGTGTTGGTGTGTGTGTGGGTCTATCCTCAGGTCCTTGTGTTTTTAAGGCTGACCCATCCATCTCCCCAGCCCACCTTTTGCATTTAACTATTTTTAAAATCTCTTCTACCTTTTGTTGAGTTGGAGCTGAGCGGAGAGTTCTCAAGTGGCTTCAGTCACTGTGTGAAGACAGGTTACAATGTGATCCTGGCAGGCAGAGCCTAACACTGGTTTATTTTCCCCACACCGTTCGCTTTGGTTACAGGGGCTGGGGAGATGACTCCCAGTCAGTAAAGCGCTTGCCATGCAAATAAAAGGACTTGAGTTTGATTACCAGAACCCAGAGTCATGGTGGCACATGCTTGAAATTCCAGCACTGAGAGACAAAAACAGGCAGATCCCTGAGGTTCACTGATCTAGCCTCTTGGTGAGCTCCAGGCTGGTGAGAGACCCTGCCTCAAAATCCAAGGTGGGTGGTGCCTCAAGAATAGCATCTAGGGTTGTCCTCTGGTCTCCTCATGCAGGCACAGCCGGAGACACCTGCATTTGAGCACACACGTGCGCCTGCCTCCTCATGAACATGCACATACATACACACATTTATCAAACAAAAATTAACAAAAACATAAACTTATTGTTTGAAATAACTGTGGGTTAACAGGAAAGCTGCAGCAATATAGAGATCCTATACCCTTCAACCAGTTTCCCATGATGCCAGTACACTGCACAGTTATTTGCCAGAGCTGAAGTATCAACCCTGAGATAATAGCAAGCTAAGCAGACCTTATTTCAGTTTTACCAGTTTCCTCATCCTGGGCTCATTCATGGACAGGCTGAGGAGGCTGCAGGCTGGTGCCCTGAGACAGTAAAGCACCGTGCCCACGCGATAACAGGATGGGCTGACAAGACACACCAGAAGCTCAAGGGGCCTACCACACCCACAGCTTCCTCCTGGGGAAAGTAGCCCCAGTTCTCCTCCATCTCAACTGTGGGTTCCAGAGAAGTTGAGTTAGCACACGGTGAGACCCAGCGCCATCATCTGAGCCCCATATGGCTTCACCACGCCCTGCAAGGTTATCAAAGCAACGGGCCAGGGTGAGAGGAAGCTTCATCTCCAAGATGGACTTGTGCTCCATGGTGATGGAAGCAAGCCAACAGAGCCTGTCCCTCCCTAGATGAAGAATAACTGTGTGTGCCCCAGATGGCTGGAGTCTAACTGTCTGGATACGCCTGGGTGTCTGTGACGCCCAGCCACACCCGAGTGGGTAGGTGCTCTGGCATATGGGTTTACTCTTGGCTAAAACAATTAAGTTCTGGTGCTCACCCTCTACACAACAGCCAAACACTTCAGGGAGGCTGACTTCCGGGGCAGGACCCCATAAGCCCACATCATTAAAGTGACCTTATTTTTCTCTGCAGTGATTGGTGTAGGCGTGGATAGACATAGATGGGGGAGGGGTATGGCCTTAGGAGGGAGCAGCAGCAGGATAGACACTCTGATGTGGCTTTCATCGCTCTCGGCAAGAGACTCAGAGATGAAATTGCTTCTTTTCCTGAGCATGGGCAATGATGTGCCTAGATGTGTTATCTGGAGTGTTGGTATCCACATCGTGCATGAAAACAATGAGACACAGAATGACAAGAATCAAGGTCTTCCGGTGACAGTCACCCAGCCGACTGGATGAGGGCCGCCTGGCTTTGGGCTTGTTATGTGTAAGCCAGTTTATTGGGTTTTCTGTTACTTGAGGTCTCTGCGTCCCCCAGTGCCAGAAGACCTGTGGCCTGGGAATCTGAAACCATAGCACTATGCTGGGTTCCCTCCTGGTCCCGGACTCATCACTGAGATCTCTATACTAGTTTTCAGTTTCAATTCAGCCATTAAAAAAAAAAAAAGTAGTAGCTTAAACCAAAACACGTTTTTCCTCCAACCAATTTGGAGGTCAAAAATCTGAAACTCGATGTGCTGGCAAGGCTTTCCAGAATCTTCTGGAAAATCTGATTGCTTCTCCTTTTCAGCTATATTTCTTTTTCCTCTTGTGAGGTCCCCGTGACTGCACTGGGCCCACCCAGATCAACAAACATAATCTTCGGGACTCCTTATCTTAGTACCTCTGAGGAGTCCCCCTTACAGGGGATTCACAGGTGGTAGGGATTAAGATCTTTGTAGGCTACCATTCAGTTTAAGATCTCTTTCATCACAAGTGGTCCATGTGTGCCCCTCCTGGCCCCGTGGAGGCTGGTGCTTTTTTGTGATGTGTCTTCTAGGGCTCAGCTCATATGAGTCCCAGCCAGCCACAGCACACTTGTAATTTCCGACAGCAGCTATGGAGGCCCTGCTTGGGGTAGAGTCTGCTCCTTCCAGCATCGGCAGAGGTCGGAGAGAGATGGAGACTGTGCATACAGAATGAACTACTTTAAAGTTGAGAGAAACAGGGCCCCCGTTTTTCTCAGTAATAGGGAAGTGGACAAAGATGTTGTCCGCAGAGGTCCCAGCTGGTTTAGATGGGGTTTAGCTTTTCCTCAGAAGCTCTTTGCTTTGAGGACTGTCACTGACGTCAGAGGGCCAATAAGGCCTAGTAATCACGGTGCTTGGCGTCTCTCATCTCTCAGGGAGGTCGAGCACTGGCGTTGTGCTCTAAGATCAGCGGACCAGTGACCTGTTTCTCATCCATTCTGGCGTTTGGCTGGATTTGGGCGGGGAAGAATTCAGAGTTGTGCTTTGCCACTTTTTCCCTCCTCTGGGCCACATACTGGGCTTTAAGGCTGGGCCAAGGGGTCCCCCAGACGGAGCACAAGTGTTCTTGGGACATCGCATCCCTGAATGCATCTCTGCTTCCTCTGCGTTTGTCTCTGCATCAGGTGCAAAGCCGGGCGACTTGACTGGAAAACGAGGAGTTTGGACCAGTCTTTGAGTCCTCGTGACTCTCAAAGGGCACAGCTTGTGGTTGGGATAGGAACACAGAAAGGAAATCTTTGGAGTCAGAAGCTACAGGGCCCACACATTTCAGAGACTGCCGTTATGCTTCCGGATCCCAGAACAGAACGCGGAGGGAGCGTGTACTATGTGGCCTCTGGGCAAACCTCTTCCACATCCAGCTGTTCCTGGCCACTGAGGCCAGTGAGGGGTGCCCTCACCCCAGACCCATGCTCTTTGCTCTAGTGTAAACTCCTAGGTCACTGCCCCACCAAGACACGCCAATCTGTGATTAAGAATTGAAGAACACAGAAACCTAAATCTTCTTGAGGAACAGTCCTCTTTTTAGAAGGAAAGCTGCAACATCTTTTCATTGTCCCAGATGCTGGTGGGCAGAATATTTAGTAGCTGGCAGTGGAAGAATGGGAGAGAAACAGCGAGAGCCCTTTTCTGTGATAGAATAAGCTATGTGGGTGATGACATCAGCAAATGAAATGGACACATCACCAGAGCTGGTACCAACAGCGGTTCTGGATGCGGTTCTGGCTTGCGAGCCCCTCCACGCAAGGAGGACCAAGTCTCACATTTGGGGGTGATGAAATCTATGCTTGCCTTCCCCACTTTAACAGAAACTATGGCAGCTCACATGACAAAAGCACTTTTTGGAAAAGATGAGACTACTGACCAAGAAGCTTATATTCAAGGGAGCATGTGACATTCATGTCCCTCAGCCTCCAAATCCAGCAAGTGTCTTCAGCACGCCACACATGTGACTAGTGAGAGGAGGCCTCTGGGAAGGCCTTGGGATTCTCAGAAATAGCCGTACGTGAAGCAGACGGCACAATCTGGAGGCATAGTTTGAGTATTTGTCAGTGTTGGTGGTTAGAAATTCTCCCGGGCTTGTGTGTGAGTCACAAGTGTCAGCCCAAGGTGATTGCAGTTTGGTCCGATTTCAGACAGTACAGCAAGCAGCAAACAAGGCACACGTATGAGACGCTTCAGTAAAGATTCAACTACAAGCACCTCCGTTCTCTTTACCAAGTTCCCTTGATGCAGCAGAACAGCTGAAAAGTCGCAGCCTCCACAGAGCCCTGGGAAAGAGCAGGCGGTGCCAAAGGATCTCGGGTTTTCCCTGAGCCAAGATAAAATGGGAAGCAGCCACACATATCCACAGTGAGACATCTCAGTTGTGGCAGCTGGACAGGCAGCCAACTTCTGGAGCTCTGCAAAGGAAGCTGGGGGTATCAGAGGTCAGAGCTCAGTAGGAGGCCATTGTGTCTACACTGCCCACTGGCCAGGGATGCTGATACTCGATATGCTTGTAAGAACTGGGGATATGGAGGCCTAACAGAATTCCCCCTTAGCTGAGAAAACACAAATCATTTTATCAGTCAGGAGGAAGCTTTTTGTTTGTTTGTTTGCTTTTGTTTTTCAAGACAGGGTTTCTCTGTGTAGCCCTGGCTGTCCTGGAACTTGCTCTGTAGACCAGGCTAGCCTCAAAACTCAGAGGTCCTCTTGTCTCTGCCTCTCTAGTGCTAGGATTCAAGGTATGCACCACCACTGTCCAGCAGGAGGAGGCTAATGGGCTGCTCACAGTGTCCCAGGGCCATTCAGTGCCCATCTGGAAGTTGCATAGCTAAGTGGGAGCACCCTAGCTGCTGCCACCAAACCCACCTGGTGGTGCTCTATTGTAGCATCCACATGATACTCACTAGACACGAGCCCTGCTGAACTATGGCTGTGACTGTCTCTTCCCATGACAGTATGTGAAGGGCAGGGGTGGGGGTATTTACTCACCTCCCTGCCAAAGAGACTGAAGAAGCCAAACGCTGGGAGTTTGGGATTTGGGGGTTTTGAGCAAGCCCTAGTGCCACAGGGGAGACACAAGACCAGTAGGAGACACAGCTCTTTGGTGAGCAGATATAGTTGTCCCCTATAGGTAGAAGTGGTAGAAATAATAACATGCTATGTGATCCTATCTGCTTTTGGTCATGGCCTCCGTCCGTTGGCCTCTGTCCTTCAGAGAGAGGCACACAGGGCCGAGTTGTTTATGTCGTTCCTGATGAAGGTCAGTTATGTGGTCCTGAGTGTCAGATGAGTGCTAACCAGGGAACAGTTTCTGGTATTTTGTTTTATTTTTCTAGTCTTATTGAAATATAATCGTGTATATCCAAGATATAAAATTGAATATGTATGACACAGTTAGAATACTAAATACTGCACTGTAAATACTAAAGGTGTACAGTGAGATGATTTCATGCACACACACACACTACAGAATGGTCACTGCAACCAAATTAGTTAACACGTCTGCCGCTTAGCTGCCACACACATGCATGTGTGTGTGTGTGTGGTGTATGTGTGGTGTATGTGTGTATGTTATGTGTATCTGTGGTGTATGTGTGATGTGTGTGGTATGTGTGTGTTTGTGAATAGAGTGTGTGCTGTGTATATGTGATGTGTGTGTTGTGTGTGTGTTGTATGTGTGATGTGTGTATGATGTGTGTGTGTGGTGTATGTGTGGTGTATATGTGATGTGTGTGTTGTGTGTGTATCATGTGTGCGGTGTGTATGATGTGTATGTGTGTTGTGTTTGTGATGTGTGTGTGGTGTGTGTGTGACATGTGGTGTCTGTGTGATGTGTCTCTGATGTCTGTGTGATGTGTGGTATGTGTGTGTGATGTGTGTGTGGTGTGTGTGGTGTGTGTGTGATGTGTGGTGTGTGTTTGTGTGTGTGTGTGTGATGTGTCTCTGTGGTGGGTATGTGTGATGTGTGGTGTGTGTGTGTGTGTGATGTGTCTCTGTGGTGTGTATGTGTGATGTGTGGTGTGTGTATCTGATGTGTGTGTGATGTGTGGTGTGTGTTTGTGTGTGTGTGTGTGATGTGCCTCTGTGGTATGTGTGTGATGTGTGGTGTGGTGTGGTGTGTGTGTGTGCATGCACTCTCAGTGTGAGGATACTTAAGGTGCACCCTGGAGGGTGGGGATATAGCTCAATGATAGAGCAGCTGCCTAGCATGGGAAAACCTTGGATTTGATCCGTAGCACTACCTCAAAAGGTCTAATTTTTTAGCAAATTTTAAGTAAATAACCCTACTGAGTGTCAGAAACTAACTTTCTTGTTTATTATAATGTTCCTAATTAAAATATCAATCCTACTCTAAGAAAACTTATAATGTACACACTCAGTAGACAGTTTCCTGAACTTAATTGAACGTGGTAAAACGTGTATATCAGTACTAACCACTGATATACACATGCACTTATGCTTAAAACATGCACTGAGAGGCCAGGTGTGGTGTCACATGCCTTTAAATCGAGCATTTGTGAGGCAGAGGCAGGTGGTTCTCTTTGAGTTCAAGGCCAGCATGGTCTACATAGCAAGTTCCAGGATATCCAGAGCTGTGTAAAAGGACCCAAGCAAACAAACAAACCAACCAAACAACAATAACAACAAGAATAAAGTACACATTAAGGCATTGTTAATCAATGTTTGTGCTTGTTAGTTTTTGCAGACTGTACACAAACTAGAATCATCTGGGAAAAAGGAACTTCAGTTGAAGAATTACTTCCATCAGCTGGTCCTGTGGGCACAGCTGCGGGGCATTTTCTTGATTAACGATTGTTGTGGGCGGGCTGAGCCCAGTGTAGGCAGTGCCAGCCCTGGGCAGGTGGTCCTGAGCGGTGTAAGAAAACAAGCTGAGCAGGCAGTGGGGTAGGGGTCGGGGAAGGGGGAGGCCAGTAAAGATCATTCCTCTGTTGTCTTTGCTTTAATTCTGGCCTCCAGATTCCTGCTTGGGTTCCTGCCCTTGTTTCTCTCGATGATGGGCTATAAATATGGAGGTGTAAGCCGAGTAAGTCCTTTCCTCCCCTAAGTTGTTTTTGCTCATGGTGTTATCACAGTGATAGACAGCAATTGGGATTTTGGATTGGAACTTAACGGGCGGTAGCAGGAGCTTGGATGGTAAGAATGAGAGAATTCAGATATGGAGATCCGGCTTGTGAAGTTTCAGAGGGAAGCAAAGGCTCTGCTGGAGCTGTTCATGGAAGTCGAACGTGTGCTTTGTTGGGACACTAGATGCTGGTCAGCTGTGATTGATCAGAGGCCCCAATCATGGAGGCGAAATCTTCTGGGAAGCGTTTCCTTCAGGGTCAGCACACAGAAGCTGTGGTTCAGCGGGGGCCAAGGCTGTACATCAAGCTGGCAGCAGAACTCGGCAAATATTGTGTAACAGTTTCTCACATGGGGCTGGCTTGGAAGGCATGCAGGAGTCGTGGAGAGCACCCGAGGCTCGGCGCTGTGAGGACTTAGGAGAGGCCATTGTGAAAGTGCAGCCTCGGTTGCAGTGGAAACCCCAGGATATTGAAGATACTCCGATAGGAGGATGTCTGTCGGGGACAGCATCAGGTATGGAGTAGAGCTGGCTTCAGTCTAGAAGACAAGCTGTGTGTGTTGCAGACGGCAGAAGGAGCTGCTCAAATCCTCTAGCCTCCAGAAGATGGTAAGTTCCAGACATTAGCCACTGAGTCATTTACACTGCTGGGCTTTGATTTTGCTTTGATCTGACTGTAACTGCCCTGTTTCTCCCTCTTGGAGGAAAAACTTATTTTTTATTTCACAGGCACCCATGCAGGTAAGAGACCAAATATCTTAAAAAGGCATTGAACTTTTATGTTGTACTGTGTTTTATATTGTGATATTAATGTGATCTTGGGGTCAAACAAGAGAGGAAAGTTAATGGTTTAATAGCGATGTGTTTGTGTGTCGAGTTGACAAAGCGTCGGTCAGTTGTGCAGACTCGTTTTGTCACAAAGCTAGAGTCTTCTGGGAAGAGGAATTGCCTCCATTAAATTGGCCTGGAGGCAAGTCTGTGGTGCATTTTCTTAATTACTGATGTGGGAGGGGCCAGCCCACTGTGGCCGCGCCTACCCTGGGCAGGTGGTCCTGGTTGCAAGAAAACAAGCTGAACAAATAATGGCGAGCAGGCCAGTAAACACCATTCCTCCGTGGTCTCTATTTCAAGTCCTGCCTCCAGGTTCCCGCTCAAATTCCAGGCCTGGCTTCCGCTGATTGACGGGCCATGGTGGGGAGGTGTAAGCCAAAGAAGCCCTCTCCTCTCCGAGTTGTTGCGGTCATTGTGTTATAGCACAGTCAAGGAACGTTAAGGGAGTCTGTGGAAGGTGATGGATGCTATGGTGGCTTCCTGTGCCAGCATCAGCAAACCTCAGGCCTTTTGCAGACACTCAGCAGACTTTACAAAATCGGTACGGACCAGGCAGAACACTTGAGTAATTTTACTCAAAAAACAAAAACAAACAAAAAACAAAAAAGGGAAAGTTAAGAAGCACATGTATGAAGTATGCAAGGTATGGGTCTTCTTTTAACCTCCAATTTCTCTCTCTTCCCAATCCCTTCGTGTTGCATCTGTGTTCCATCTAGGTTGGTGGAGTGAAAAGGTTCTGTGCTTAGTAGGCAAACACATTTGTGTGTGAGTCCCAGCTGCTTCGCTGATCAGCTGACTGAGCGTGACCTTGGCCACGTGGTCCCCCTGGGCCTCAGTTTCTCATCAGGGATGATGTCATTTTGCTCACGGGTTGTGATGAGGACTTAATGACATAGTGGCTGTAAATAGTGTAGACTTCTGATAAGGTTGGTTGACTTCTCCTTCCACTTAGAATCCAGTGGATATTCGGGACACCTTTGTAATTGTGTTAGAAGAAAGGGCACAGTCATCTGACCAAAATAACTGGTCAAGTCACTGAAGGGTTGCAGATAGTGCTGCCGTGGTATAGAAAGAAAGATGGTATACCATCGCTTCTTTTATTTCTTCATAATCTCATTTCTTGTTTGTTCAAGACAGGGTTGCTCTGTTGTAACTCTGGCTGGCCTGGAACTCACTCTGTAGACCAGGCTGGCCTAGAACTCACAGAGGTCCTTCTGCCTCTGCCTCCTGTGTACTGGGATTAGAAGCGTGTCACTACGCCTGGCTATAGTCATATTTCCCGAGGATTTGTTATATTCATATTTCTTTGCCTCATGTTGGCTCTGGGCACTCGGATTCTTTCTTTTCTCTTTTATTCAGCATGATTCCATGGAAACTGTCCTTGTGCCTCCCAGACTTCCATCTTGGAAAATGGCATTGGTTAGCCACTTCCTGAAACACAGTGTTGTTTCCATGTCAACTCTCCTATCTGGTGTCCCCAACCTTCCCTGTGGCTTCCCGCTCTGTCTGCTGGGCTGGCTCCTCTTTCTCTAATTCCTAAACATTACTGTTGTGAGTGCGCTCTTGGCTCCCTCTCTTCCTCTCCATCAGTCTCCTTTAGCTGCTCCACCCTCAAGGCCTTGAACATCTGTGCTCCGATGGCTTCCACATTTAGTCTCCGGTCTAGGTCTGTCCTTGGGGTTTCAGACTTGCAAACTCTCTTTCATTACAATAAATCATACTTATTCTTTAATTCTCATTCTCTCCTCTCCTCTCTTGTGAGAAGACAGCTATTTACAAGCTAGGAAATAGGACTTCACCAGACACAAGATCTGTTACCACCTTGATCTTGGACTTATAAGTCCAAGAATTTTGAGAAATATATGTTGGTTGTTTAAGCTAGACCCCTTTAAAATGTTTTTACTGGAGAAATACTTACTTGATCCCAAGGTGTATGGGAATATAAAATAGATATGCAAATAAAATATTTACTCATATCTTAAAGTTTAATTTTTCATATACATATATGTATTTTCCACATATTAAAGACAAAAGAAAATTTGCATTCATAATGAGATGGATGTGCTTATTTTCACATAGAGAGTAAAGCTCGGTTAACTGCTGCAGGACATAAAGCATCAACAAATTTTTCAGAATTGGCTGATATTTTGATTTTATAATCATCAATGCTAAGAATACCATTTTACATATATACATAAAACAAAATGGACCATTTCAGAAATTATTAGAAATTCTGTCTTAATCCCAAGCCTGAATGCAATGAGTGATTTTAAAAAACAAAACAAAAAATGTTCAAATCAACTACTCAAACAGAAGCTTCTGAAATCAAAGATTTTAACACAACATAATACAAAGATTATTTGACAACTTCCATGCTGTAATTCAACCATTGTTTCTATGAAAGCCATAAACTTTGTGTATACAGTAAAAATGCCACAGCTCATGTTATAAAAGAACCTCAATTCTGTGGTGCTAACAGGAAGTGTTCGCTGGCACTGTGTGGCATGAGGGCAGAGTGGGCATGTGGTCTGTCCGGAACCAAGGCTTCAGTGCAGTCACGTGATACAACCTGGGTGAGTGCTGCTAGAAACATTCAGTTCTTTACAGCGTTGATTTTGAATTGAGTCTTGTTTCAGAAGACTTTTACTATTGCCAAGTTTTTGTGACCCCTGCATTCAGTTATGTGACCCTACAAGGCTGGTGGTGACACAGTTTAAGAAGATGTAGCTTAAGCCAGGCCTAGGGTATTCTGTAATAGCAGCCCAGACAGACTAAGACAAAGAACTTGTACCCTTCCTCACTTCCTATGTGAATGAATTCTAGGTGGAATCAGTGTTTAACCTTATAAAATGAAACTAAGAAAGCATCAGATTTCTAAGGACTTAAAATATCTGAGTAAAGAAGCTCTGTCTCTTTCTTTTTTTCCCGTTTCTAAAGGTATTTATGTGTATGGGTACTCTGCTTGCGTGTGTGTATGTGGAACATGTGCCTGCCTGGGCCAGAGGATGCCAGCAGAGGGCACTAGATCCCTTGGAACTGGAGTTAGGTGGTTATGTACCACCATGTGGGTGCTGGGAATTAAGTCAGGGTCCATTGAAAAATCAGCCAGTGATCTTAATTAACTGCTGAGCTGTCTCTACAGCACATGAAGAAAGTTTTTCTAAGCATTACAAAAAAATCCTAGAAGCTGTGTGAAATGTTAATTAATTCCACAAAATAACTATGAAGTAATTCTGCATAGCAATCAGACTAAACAACAACAAAACACTATAAACTAAGTCAAAAGGAGAATGACAAATGGGAAAATATTTGCAACAAAAATTAAAATTTGATTATAAAAATGTGTTCTTTCAGGTTAATGTAATAAAAAGACTACATAAGGGGAAAAATCAAAGATGAGAGACTAGAGAAATGGCTCAGTGTTTAAGAGTACTTGCTACCTTTGGAGGACCTTGATTTGGTTCCCAACACATGTGGCAGCTCCCAGCTCCCTGGAACTCCGGTTCCGGGGGATCTGCTGTCCTCTTCTGGCCTCTGTGGGCCCCATACACTCACATAGTGCACGTATAGAAGTGCAGGCAAACACTCATTCACAGAAAAGAAAAACAAAGCTTTAAAATAAAAGAATACAAGATTGTAGTAGAGGAACAGAAGTCCACAGAAAAAGAAATGTAGCCACACAGAGATGCTCAGCCCTGCCTAGGCTCCTCAGGAGCCTGGAGGCTCTTATGTTGCTCGGGGAGGAGAGTGGGTTTTCCTGTATGGAGTATGTTCTAAATCCTTAGAGTGAACTGACAAGACCTTATAAAAATACTCAATGTGATCGAACAAATGGGAAAAACTTACAATATAAGTGGTCAAGGGTTCGAATTACGAAGGTAATTATTTAGTATTAGAAGAGGCACCCAAAGATCAATCCTGACCATTGTGTTTTTATGCCATAATTACCAATTTCATTTTCATTACAACTGACAGTGGTTCCATCTTGTGGGGAGATGTGGACTGTGATAAAGAATGTACGGCGATTTTCCACAGCAGGCTTGTTCTGGGCCAGCAATCCTTAACCTGCAAGGGGTGGGGGTGAGGGAACAGGTATGGCTGGGAAGGTGCAGGGATGGCCAGCAAGACTGGCTGCCTTCTCATTCAACCTACCATACTATGCAGGTCAATCATTCCCAGGTCATCCGGGTGATGTCATCAGGTCTTGACTGGGTGATCTGGATTTGGGTGACAGCTTATGAGATATGTTCTTGAAGCTGTCCTGCCTGTCCTTGCTTGCCACTCAGTTTTGGTTGGTTTATTTTACTGGTGCTGTTGGTGCCAGCGAGGTACCCTCCAGTTAGCTGCTCTGGACTTTGCAGGAGGATGTGCAACATAGTACTTCCGAGCCAGCATCAATGCCTTGGCTGTGCTTGCTGAAGATTTGTGGGGCCAAGTGGAGAGAGCGGCAGGCTTACCCTGCCCTATGAAGCTGCTGAGGCCAAGCGTCGAATAGCATGCACACCTTAGCTCAAAGGACAAGGGGCATGGACAACATCAAATCTCACGCTTGGACAGACAGCATCAAGTTACGTGCCTCTGTGTATTGCAGGGTTGCTTTTGAGTCTTGCTGATGGCTTCAGAGGGGTCAGCCCAAGGTTGTTAGCTCTGCCATAGCCTTGTGACACCCAAGGGGGAGCCCTGGGGGTTACTCCCTTCCAGAGAGAACACCCTCCCCTGAGCTGTCCATCAAGACACTTGGGGCCCAGAACACCGTATTGTTTTGTGTTTAAGGTTTTTTGTTTTTTTGTTTTTTTTTAATTCTATGTAGCAGGATATTTGACATCTTATAAAACTTGTTCCAGCTGCCCTCTGGGCTAACCAATTCTTGAAGAGAACAGAGTTCCCAGACTGAAGCATACCTTTGAGATACAAACTAGTCCCTGCATCATGCCTGTGTCTCTGGCCCTGTATACCCTCAGAGGGGCTATATAATCCCGGGAGCTGAAGAGCTGAAAGTATGTGGACTTTATTTAAACTAGCCCATGTGGGCATCTTGTTTTTCCTCTGGGGATAAAATAAAACCACAGGTCGAGTCCACAGCCCCTCCTGCTTTCTTGTCTTCTGTCTGCTTTCTCCTTCCCCTGTGGCTCGCTGGAGCCTGGGACTGTCTGTAAGCTGGAGTTTTCCCGAGTCTCCCCCCTTGCCATACCGGATTGACCAGAGCCTAAAGGAACAGAGAGCAAGATGGCTGAACTCTTTCCTCAGTGTTTGCCTCAGGGCCAGTGTTCCCCTGGGGCACTCTCTTCTGTTTCTCTCCAGGCCCAAGTTGTTGGGTAACAGATTCCTGACTGACACTTATACTTACACTGGGCAGCCTGTTCCCACCCCATCTTTAGAGGATGGTGGTGGTTCTGTTTTGTGGTGGAGATCTGGCAGGCAAGTAAAATTGTGTTATGATTTTGAACTCCTTCTTGGCTTGCTTTTGATGTCATAAAGGGGTAATGAGTCCCACTTTGAGAGCTGAGAGGAAATACTCGAGTGAGGTCAGGAAACCTGTCTTGTCATAGTAGTTTTTGCCAAAGCAAAGTTCTGAGTAAGGAGGATTTGCCTTTGGTTCCTAGCTAGTCATCAGAGAGGGGGGGGAGGTGGGGAGATTAGCACCCACACACCTGCCTCCCACACATCTCCACAGTCTTCAGACATAATAGCGTTATATGTAACGTTAAGAGCATTGCTGTTGGAGTTACAACAAGGGACCTAGCGTGGGGTCCTGGTTCTCTGCTGCTTTTGAGCTCTGATCTCCCTATCTCTGTATACTAGGCTGACCGACTTCACATTTACTATATACCTCAGGCTGATGTTGAACTTGAAATCCCCCTCCCCTGCCTATCTTCTAAGTACTGGCATTATAGGTGTGCGTTACCTAGGCCCGGCTGAGTATCTTGTTTTTGAGAAAGGTAACTTGCCTCTCCTTCAAAAGCACCCCAAACCCATGACAAGGACTCTGAGGGGCGAAGGGAACGTTCTCCCTGGAGACTAGGCTTCCCTCTGACCATTTCCACAGGGTCAGGGCCTGTAGCTGCTCTGCCTAGGAGTCCCAAGCCTGTCTCTAGAGCTTGCCACGGTCTCGTTTCTCATTTCTGCGGCTTTGTCTCCTAAGAGAGCCTATTCCTTCTTTGTGTTTGCACCCGAGGACAAAGAAGCAACTGCGTGGAGACAGAAGGGGTGCATGTAAAGGACAACCCGGGTGTTGGGGTGGGGAGAACTCAAGCCCCCCTCCAGGCTCCCCTAGGCCTCACAAAGGAGTATGGATGTGACATCCCTGGGGTCCAAGTGCATGGAGCGACAGCCCTGCCTGCCTCGCTAAGGCTAGTTCCAAAGATGCGGGGCAATAGGAGTCCAGGTTTGCAGGAATATTTTTATGCTGTTTTTTTTTTTTTCCAGTTGCTCAAAACTGAACAATTGCTACTTCCCAAGGGATTATCTCCCCACACTCGATCCACAGTGGTTTGAGGGTAGGACTCTGCAAGTCTTGATGGTTGAGCAAGCCATAGTTTCCAGTCTATTGTTGTCTGTCAAGCAAAGGGAGAGAGTTTTGAGACATAGGGAAAGGTTCTTAGCACACCTAAAGGTTCCCAAACACACCTGATCTTTCCTACCTGACCCTTGTCATAAGGTGGGGGAAGGGCTGCACCACAGGCCACTGGTGCCTGTTGTGCCTCATGGCTCCCAGGGGAATGGGCAAGAGGGGTGGGTAGCAGCAGGCACACACTCCCTTGGGATCCGTTCAAGCTCTCATCCTTCTCATGGCTATTAATTACCCTTGTGTCTTAGTTAGGGTTTCTATTGCTGTGAAGAGACACCATGACCACAACAACTCTTATAAAGGAAAACATTTAATTGGGGCTGGCTTAGAATTCAGAGGTTTAGTCTATTTTCAGCATGGTGGGGAGCCTGGTGGCATGCATGCAGGCAGGCATGGTGCTGGAGAGGGAGTGAGAGTTCTACATCTGATTCTGCAGGCAACAGGAAGAGAGCGAGAATGACACTGGGCCTGGCTTGAGCTTCTGAAACCTCAAAGCCCACCCCCCAGTGACACACTTCCTCAACAAGGCCACACCTCCTAATAGTGCCACTCTCTGAGCCTTTTGTGTATCCCATACCTTGTTTCACATGCTAGACTTTGTAGGGGTTTAGAACTTTTTTTTATTTTTATTTTTTGCGGGGGATGTGTGTTATTCTTTCTTAATCTCACTTGTTTAACAAGCAAATTCAAATAATGACTTTTTCCTCTGGGTTCAGATGGGACATCTGTTCAACATATGGTAAAACCCTCTGATAGGCATTCACTCTTCATGTCACAGGCTAGGCAGATGCCACATGCAGAACACCAGCACTAAGTACCTGCCCTCACCTCTGCTTCCTGAGCTCCCTGTCTGCTCATGGTGTGCTGTCGCTGCCTACCAACTACCATCACCACCACCATCACCATTTGATCAGAGACAACAGATGGCGTCGATAACCTTATGGAGTGGTGGGAGGATCCAAGGTGGGAGGATCCAGACAGAAAGGCTGGGAAACTTTCTGTCTGAGCTCTCTCCTGGACCAGGAGCCCTGGCTGTTCACACACTGCAACCCTGTCTGATTCCTGGGAATCAGATGCTGGCTCATCAGACCCTTCTAGTCCTTCTCTGGCAGGATGGAGTTTGAGGACCCCAGCATGACTGAATAGTAGGAGGGTGCAAATAGTCAACAGTGTTTGCCTCTCTTTATGCTAACTTAGATTTGTGGCCAGACTAGCTTTGATCTGGTAGGCTAGGGGTTTTGTGGACAATCTTGGGGGCAAACAGGACTACAAGGGTCAAATACATCTGCATCCAGTGCCTTTCTGAGGCAGCACTTCCTCTCCTCTAAGGCTAGCTGACTCCCATGGTTCTGAAAACTGAGGGCTTACTCTAGGGAACCGCTTTTGGGCATTTCCCTCTTGGGAGATGTATTGAAGTCTTGCTATTCAGTCCAGGCCGACCTCGAACCCCTGATACTCCTACCTCAGCCTTCTCACTGCTAGAACCACAAGTGTGTGTCATTGTGCTTGACCCTTGACATAGCACTCCAGCTCTACCACTTACCGGCTCTGTGATCTTGGCCAGTCTACTTAATTTTCTCTGGAAAATTAGGATTGTGTGGTCCTTCTGTCTCAGAGCTGGAAGGATTAAGTGAGTTATATCACTTGACATGTCATACATTCTAAGTCACTGCTGGTCGTTGTTTCTGTGGCCCCCATTCATCCACCTGGTATTGTAATTACATGTCTACTCTGTTTTTCTTTTTCACTCGCATCCCGTACCTATGCTGTCCATCTCTCTGACCCCAAAGACTGGTTGGATGGATGAATGAATTCAATGTAAGAGGACCAAATGTGATACAGTGAAAACTCCAGGAGCAGAAGGGACGTGGACAGCCCTCAGCAGGTCGGATGGGGCTGCCCAGGGGAGAATCAAGAGGCTCAGGTTTCTGGGACCTACAGTAATAATCTGCTAGGAAAGAAGTGCTCATTTGTGAGATAGTGGCATGACCATTATGGTGGTAACCAACTGCTTTCTGACTGGATCCGAGGCCCACTTCATAGGTGGGAACTCATACCAGGTACTGTAAACTTGTTAAGAGTCAATATCTGAGGAAGACGTAGGCCTTAGAGAGGAACCTACTTCTATTGTTTTGCTAAATGAACATAATATCAAAATGCCTTCTAAATACTTTTGTGCATGTGGATTAATGAATGTTCAGCCTTGCTCAAAGAAGCTTCTTTAAACTGATCAAAGTGTTGAGGCTAAGTGACTGTTGAGTCCTCAGTCCTAAACAGGACATCGACATCACCCCTCCAAGAAGCAGGGGACATTGTGAAAGAGGGGACAAAAAGAATTTAAGAGCCGGAGGATGGGCAGCAATGCCCCAGAAAGATGTTTTCTGCACAGGAAATAGGCTTTGGACTCACAGAACTCACAGAAGCTGTCATTACCTGCACATGACTCGTACATGATTGGGCCAGGGACTATTTCATCATTGAGGACGGAAGGGCTCATGGGTTCCCATCCCCCAGGTACTTCTAGCAGTTAATGGTTGCTGGGGAGAGGCAGTGGTGTAGCCACTAATAGTTGCCCATAATCCAGTAAATAATCCCCCACCAGGTTCATGCCAGCGCTCTACTTCAACTCAGTGGGTCACACCTACCCACCACCACCAAAAAGACCTAAAAACAAAGTTGGAGAGATGGATCAGAGGCTAAGAGTGCTTGTTGCTCTTGCAGAGGAGCTGGGTTTGATTTCTGATGCTCACATGGCGACTCATAATCACCTGTACCTCCAGGTGATCCTCTAAGTTCCAGGGGATCCAGTGCCCTCTTCTGACTTCCAGGGGACACACGCATGCAGGCAAAACACTCCTACACATAAAATAAATAAATACATAAATAAAAACCCTGAAAATGGGAGGGGAACGTGCTCTGAAAAGAAGGCTTTCAGATAAGGGAGAAGGGATAAGAGCATAACAGGAGTAATAATGATCAAAAGTCATTGTATTGCATGTATGGATTTGCCCCCCCTTATTAAACATAGATTCTTTTCTCATATAATCGGAATACAGTTTCCCCTCTCTTTACTCCTCCAGGTTCTTTCCCACCTCCTCTCCCATCTGTCTCCCTTCTGTCTCATTAGAAAAAACAAAACAAAACAGGCTTATAGGTGACAACAACAAAACATAGCAAATAAAATATAAGATAAAATAAAGCCAGATGGTGGTGGTGCACGCCTTTAATCCCAGCACCTGGGAGGCAGAGGCAGGCGGATCTCTGTGAGTTCGAGGTCAGCCCTGTCTACAGAGTGAGTTCCAGGAGAGCCAGGGCTGCACAGAGAAACAAAAGAAAACAACAACAAAAAAGATAAAACAAAAACCATATCAAAGTTGCACAAGACAAGCAACAGAAAAATAAAAAAGGCCCAAGAGAAAGGCACAAGAATCGGAGACCCACTCCTTCACACATTCAGAAGTCCATAGAAGCCCTAAACTGAAAGCTACAGTTATATGCAGAGGGCCTGGTGCAGACCTGCTAGGCCTGTGCTTGCTGCTTCAGTCTCTGTGAGCTCATGTGAACTTCGTTCAGTTATTTTAGAGGGCCTTGTTCTCCTGGTGTCCTCCATCCCTCTGTTCTCTACCACTTCTTTTGCCTTCTCTTCCGTGGGGTTCCCTGAGGGGAAGGATTTGATGGAGATGTCCCTTTTAGCGCTGTGTGTTCCAAGATCTCTCTCTCTCTCTCTGCATACTGTCTGGCAGTGGGTCTCTGTATTTGTCCCCATCTGCTGCAGCAGGAAGCCTCTCTGGTGATGGCTAAGTCACATATGAGCACAGCTGAACATCATCAGGAATCGTTTTATTTTTACTGTTTTTTTTTTTTTTTTTTAAGACCAGTAGTAGTTGGTTTTACCCTAGGTCTCTGGTTTATCTAGTCTCAGGTTATTGGTCATCCAAGAAGTGTCAGGTATGGGTTCCTGTCATACCTGTCAGGTTGGTTACTCCTGTAAGCTTTGTGCCACCATTGCACTAGCATATTTTGCAGGAAGGAGAGGTTGGAGATCAAAAGTTTTATGGTTGGGTCGGTATTTATGTTTCTCTTTTGGAAGCTTTCAGAGTAGTACCTTTCTGTGTCAGAGACACTAGAACACAGCAGTGAAGCTGCTATGTAGACACACTAGCTTGGCCTCTCCATGTTCAATGAGTTCTATGGGTGTTGTCTTCAGCAACGGGGACTTGCTGTCAGTTTGCTGAGAACAACCTATTGTCTTAGCAACAACCTGGGTTGTTTGGGGATTTCCATGAGACCCTTTCAGCCAGCAACTCCCTTGGATGAAACCCAGTATCAGAAGTTTCATTTGGTGACAAGAGATGGCCAGTGGGGTTTGGAGCCTTCCTTAGGATCACCTCATGTACCAGAGGAAGTTTCCAGTGTCTAGGCTTCCATACTGCACTCCCATGCCCTTTGATTCTGGCCATCTCTTCTCTCATTTCCTCCCTCAGTCCCACCTCTCCCTTTCCCACTTGCTCATCCTGTTCCTGTCTCTCACCCTCACCCTAGTTCATCCATAAAATCTATTCTACTTCTCCCTCCCAGGGACATCCGTGTGTACCGCACTGGCCTCTTCTACTCACCTAACCTCTCCCGGACTATGGATTGTAGTTTGGTTATCATTTATTTAATTGCTAATATCCAGATGTAAGTAAATACTACCACATTTATCTTTCTGGGTCTGCGTTACCTCACTCAGAATGATTCTTTTCTACTACATCCATTTGCTGGCAAATTTAATGATGTAATTATTTAGCGACTAGGTAATACTCTATTGTATAAATATACCACATTTTCTTTATCCATTCTCCTGTTGAGGGAAATCAAGGTTGTTTCCAATTTCCGGCCGTTACGAATATAGAAGCAAGGAACATGATTTAGCAAGTATCCTTGTGGCTGGATGAAGTGTCCTCTGGGTATGTGCCCAAGAGTGGTATAGCTGGATCTTGAGGTACACCCATTCCTCCCTTTCTGAGGAACAGCCATATTGGTTTCCACAGTTGCTGTGCAAGTTTGCATACCCACCAGCAGTGGAGGGTATTCCAAAAATGTTGGACATTTTCTTCAAGTGTTTCTCCACTATTTGAGTTTGCTCCTTTGAGAATTCTATGTTTAGATCTGTACCCAATTTTAAATTGGGTTATATATTTTCTTAATATCCAGTTTTTGAGTATTACTTTGGATATTAGCCCTCTATTGGATGAGTAATTTGTATAAATCTTTCCCCATCTGTAGGCTGTGGCTTTGCCAGAATGATGGAATCCTTTGTCATGCAGAAGCTTTTCAGTTTCATGAGGTCCTATTCAGTAATTGTTGATAATGGTGTTGTGTTCAAAAAGTCTCCTCTGTGCCAGTGGGTTCGTGCTCTTCCCAACTTTCTCTTCTATCAAGTTCAGTATATCTGGTTTTATGTTGAGGTCCTCGATTCATCTGGAGTTGTTTTGTGCAAGGTGGTAAGTATGAGTCTATTTGGATTCTTCTACACGCTGCCACCAGATAAAGTAGCACAATTTGTTGAAGATGCGTATGCTGTCTTTTTTTTAAATAATCAAAAGCCATGTGTCCATAGATGTATGAATTAATGTCTGGGTCTTTAATTTGATTCCATTGGTCAGTGTGTCTGTTTTGTGCCAATACCATGCCGTTTCTGTCACAATACTTCTGTAGTACAACTAGGAATCAGGAATAGTGATGACTCCTGCAGTTCTTTTGTTTTCCAGGATTGTTTTTCACTATCCTGGGTTTCTATATGAGGCTGAAAATTGTCCTTTCAAGAACGGTGAAGATTGTGTTGGCATTTTGATGGAGGTTGCATTGAATCTGTAGATTCCTTTTGGTAGAATGGCCAGTTTTACTATGCTAACCCTACCAATTCATGAGCATGAGAGATCTTTCCATCTTCTGAATTCTTCAATTTTTTCTTCAATATTTTAAAGTTTTCATCATGCAAATTCTTCACTTGCTTGGTTAGAGTCACCCCAAGATATTTTATATTACTTGCAGCTATTACGAAAGGCATTTCCCTGATTTCTTTCCTAGTCTGTTTGTCATTTGTACGCAGGAGGGGTAGAGATTTTTGTGAGTTAATTTTGTATCCAGCTACTTGGCTGAATGTGTTTATAAGCTCTGGGAGTTTCCTGGTGGAATTTTTAGGTTCATTAATGTATATTATCATCTGGAAATAAAGATACTTTGACGTCTTCCTTTCCAACTTGTTTCCCCTTGATCTCTTTCAGTTTTCTTATTGCTGTAGCTAAGACTTCAAGTATTATATTAAATATGTATGGAGAGAGTGGACATCCTTGACTCCTGATTTTACTGGAATTGCTTTGAGTTTCTCTCCATTTAAATTGATGTTGGCTATAGGCTTGCTCTAAACAACCTTTGTTATGTTTAGGTAGGTCCTTTGTATACCTAACCTCTCCAGGAATTTTATCATGAAAGGGTGTTAGATTTTGTCAAAGGTCTTTTCTGCATCTAATGAGATTTTCATGTTTTTTTTTTTTCTTTCAGTTTGTTCATATGGTGGATTAAATTTATTGATTTACATGTGTTGACTCATCCCTGCATCTCTGGGATGAAGCCTCCTTGATCATGGTGGATGATCTTTTTGATGTATTCTTGGATTTGATTTAAAGTACTTTACTAATAAAATTTGAATCTATGTTCATAAGGGAAATTGGTCTGTAATTCTCTTTGTTTGCTGGGTCCTTAGGTGGTTTGGGTGTCAGGGCAACTGTGGCCTCATAAAATGAATTGGGAATGTTCCCTCTGTTTCTATTTTGTGGAATAATTTGAGGAGCATTGATGTTAACTCTTCTTTTAAAGTCTTGTAAAATTTTGTGCTAAAACCATCTGGGCCTGGGTATTTTGGGTTGAGAAACTTTTAATTACTGCTTCTGCTTCACTAGGTCTGTTTAAATTGCTTATCTGATCTTGATTTAACTTTGTTAAGTGGTACCTATTGAGAAAAATATCCATTTCTTTTAGATTTTCCAATTTGGTGGAGTACAGGTTTTTAAAGCATGTCCTTATGAGTCTCTGGCTTTCCATGGTGTCTGTTGTTAGGTGCCCTGTTAGTCTCTCTGCACCTTTTTGTTAATTTGGATAAGAGTTTGTTACTGACTTTCTCAAAGAACCAGCTCTTTGTTTCGTTCTTTGTATTGTTTTTTGTTTCATTTTGTTTTGTTTCTATTTTTTTTATTTCAGACCAGAGTTTATTTCTTGCTGTCTATTTTTTTGGGGGGGGGGTGATTTCTTCTTTTTGGTTCTAGAGCTTTCAGGTGTGCTACTAGTATGAGATCTCTCCAATTGTTTGATGGGGCCACTTAGTGCTGTGAACTTGCTTCTTAGTACTGCCTTTTTTGTGTCCAACAAGTTTGGGTATGTTTCATATTTATTTTCATTCAATTATAGAAAGTAATTTCTAATTTCTGTCTTTACTCATTTTTCATTCAGTAGTGAGCTGTTCAGTTTCACGAATTTGTAAGCTTTCTGTTGTTTCTATTGTTGTTGATTTCCAGCTTTAATCCACGGGGATTAAATGGGATTTATATAGGATTAGAGAGGATGCAGGATGTTATTACAATATTCTTGTAGCTGTTGAGACTTGCTTTGTGACTGAGTATGTGGTGAATTTTGGAGAAAGATACATGAGGTGCCGAAAAGAAAGTATATTCTTTCGTGTTTATGTGAAATGTTCTATAAGTATCTGTTAGGTCCATTTGGTTTGCAATGTCTGTTAGCACTGTTTAGCATTTGTCTGGATGACCTATTGGTGAGAATGGGGTATTGAAATATCCCACTATCAGTGTGGGATTCAAGTATATATCAGTCTGTGATTCAAGCTGTAGTAGTGAACTTGAGTGCCCTTGTGTTCGGTACATAGATGTTAAGAATTGCAATGTCCTCTTGGTGGATTTTGAGTAGGGAGTGTCCTTCAGTCTCTGTGGGTTTGTATGAGCTCTTCTTCTCAGTTGATTTAAAGGGTCTTGTTCTCCTGGTGACCTCTGTTCCTTCTGTCTCCCTAACTCCTTCTGCTTTTTCTTCCACTGGGTTCCCTGAGCTCTGAGGGGCAGGATTTGATGAAGACATCTCATTTAGAGCTGTGTATTCCAAGGTGTCTCTTCTGTGTAGTGTCTTGCTGTGGGTCTCTGTATTTGTTCCCATCCACTGCAGGAGATAGCCTCTCTGATGCTGGCTGGATAAGGCACTGATCTATGAGTACAGCAGAATATCATTAGGAGTCGTTTTAGTGTTCCCTTTTTTTTTTCTTTCTTCTTTTTAAAGACCATTAATATTTGGTTTACCCTACCTCTCCGGGCTATCTAGACTCTGGTTCCTGGTCACCTAAGCAGTGTCAGGTATGGGTTCCATCTCGTGGAGTGGGTCTCAAGTCAAATCAGACATTGGTTGGTTACTCCCACAGGTTTGTGCCACCATTGCTGTAGCATATTTTGCAGGCAAGACAGATTGTAGATCAAAGGTTTTGTGGTGGGTGGTGTTTACTCTTCTCTCTTAGTAGCCTGAAGGGGACCTTTTCGTGTCATAGACACTAGAACAGGGGGGTGAAAGTTCTATGTAGGCACCATCCTTCCTCTCCATGTTCAGTGAGTTGTGTAGGTGTTGTCTTCAACAAAGGGACCTTGCTCTCTGTCTGTGGAGAGCAACCTGTCGTCTTGGCAACAGCCTGAGTTTTTTGAGGATTTCCATGGGACCTTTTTGGCCAACAACTCAGTATGGTGAAATCCAGCTTCACTTGGTAACAAGAGATGGCCAGTAGGTGTTCTGTCTCCTTCCTTCCTTGGAGACGTCATTAGGATCGCCTTCCTCTATTACAGGAAGTTTCCACTGCACCAGGTTTCCAGACTGAGGCTCAAACGCTCCTCAACTCTAGCAGCCTCTCCTCTCAGTCCCTCCCTCGATCCCTTCCCCTTCCCACCTGAGCCTCCTGTTCTCTCCCCGAGACCACTCATAAATCTATCCCATTTCCCCCTCCCAGGGAGATTCATGGGTCTCTGCTAGTCCTTTTCTCTGTGCCGAACCTCCCCGGGCCTAGGGATTATAGTTTGGTTATCATTTATTTAATGGCTGACATCCACTTATGAGTGAATACATATCATATTTATCTTTTTTGGGTCTGGATTACCTCATCCAGGATGATTTTTTTTCTAGTTCCATCTATTTGCCTGCAAAATTCATGATGTATACATGTATAAAATTTTTTTTTTTTTAAAGTCCAGGTTTGGATGTGGGGCAGTAGCACAGCCAGCTGTAGAACATTCTGGAAGCAGGAGGAACCTCCCCCGCTCAGATTCATCCTCAAGTCTCTCTTGAGACAGTCTCCCTATGTGGCCTAGGCTCGCATGAGCCGCCTTGCTAACCTTCAGCCTCAGGGTCCCCAGTCCTGGGACTAGAAGAGTGCTTCATGGTCTTCTCTTCCTGGTTTCGGGAAAGACTTCACTTCAAGCCTTCCTGTGTAAAATTCGAGGTTCAAGGCCTCGCAGGTGTCCTCAAAAGTAGAGTATGGAGCACTCCAGGTCTGGCTTCAACCCTCTGAGGGGAGCTGTGCTCCTGGGCCAGGGCAGCCCCTGACCACCATAGCCACAGCACAAAGCGCTGTTGACTTCTGGCCAGTGCGAACTTTCACATTTACATTTTTGCAAAGCTGAAAATAACAATAACATAAACCCGCCTCTGTAGTCCTGCACCTCTGTGAAGAGGGCAAAAAAACCCCTGCCCAGCTGTAACAA